>JAOVVA010000052.1:10447057-10474479 GCA_028565275.1 Leiocassis micropogon | reverse complement strand
CATATGAGCGGCTAAGACATTTGGATCATAATAAAAAAGTATGCATAATATACATTTTCAGAAAGTGTCCCACTTTATCACTATTCACCCTACTGAATATATTGATTCGCTATGCAGAGATGTGCGGAAAGCAAAGTCGTCAGCCTTCAGCAACAGTCTCAACAGGAGCTTTACCTCTGATCTGATTGTCCATCTTTTTTCACAAGAAGAAGTGGATTCATGATTTCCTTGCCTTTCTTCGAAGCAAATTGTGAGACATTTTATTTTATGTATTATGTATTATGAGGGTTAGGGGGGTGGTCTGGAGGCTTTGCTTAACACGTCCTATTTTACAAATGAATGAAACAGAACTGCACAGTATGAAAGATTGTGGTCACATCACCGTCTTTTCCAAATGCCGCTAATATGTCGTCACTTCCTCACTCGCTCTCTGAGAGTCGATACACTATATGGACAAAAGTATTTGGCCAAACATGTTAATTATTGAATTCAGGTGTTGAAATCAGGCTCCTTACCCTTTCCCTTATCAGGCCCCTTATCCCTTATCAGTGAAGGGCAATCTTAATGCTTCAGCATACCAGAACATCTTGTACAATGCTGTGCTTCCAACTTTGTGGCAATAGTTTGTGGAAGGCCCTTTACTATTCCAACATGACAGTGCCCCAGTGCACAAAGCAAGAACTATAAAGACATGGTTTGATGAGTTATGTGTGGACACTTGACTGGCCTGCACAGATTCCAGACCTCAATCCCATCGAGCACCTTTGGGGTGAACTGGAAAAGAGAATGCGAGACAGGCCTTTTCATCCAACATCATTGCCTGACCTCATAAATCTACATGATGAATGGGCGAGAATTTCCACAGAAACACTCCAAAATCTTGTGAACAGCCTTCAAAGAAGTGTGAAAGCTGTTATAGCTGCAAAAGGGCGACCAACTCCCTACTGAAGCATATGTATTTGTATGCAATGTCATTGCAGGTTTGGCCAAATACTTTTGTCCTAAAGTGTAGCTGTCATCTATGGAATATAACATGGGTGACAAATAAAGCGGCAGATAAACGTCCTGCAACCTAAGCTACTTGGCCGACATGTAGGCATAATCGCAAATTGTCATTGGTCATCTTGACTGCATGATTCGAAATAGCTGACAACAGATTTTACTAATATTGACAGTCAAAATAAGAACTAACATGTGCTAATAGCGGCCCATAGGAGCAAGAATTGTATTTCATCATGCTTATTTTCAATCTCCATCTCTGTGTCAAATATATTCAACATAAAGCACTATGAGGGCAGGAAACAAAGCACTACAATAACAACAGCAAGGCAATGTGACAAGGAAAACCAGAATGTAAATACAGGGCAAAACAAGACTCAGGTGAAACAATCAGGAATCAAAATCAAAATCTGTACTGGTAACTACAGGCATCTGAATCACAGTGCCTGATGGATGCTGTAGTTACACATACAAATGAAGCACACAAAGGCTGAGAAAAAGAGGGGAAAAATTAATAGGCTGGCTTCAGGTTTTTTGTATAGTTTTTGAGATATTTAAGATATGTCACATTTTGCTTGTATATTCCCCCAAAGACAGTTAAACACTGTACATGGAAAACTGAGACGCTTGCTGGTTGAGACTGTATACTGAATGACCGTATTTCGTCTTTCAACTGCCTGTTACTTAAAATTCATTAGGTAGCAGTCTGTACAGAGTCATGTGATAGTCTATGATCCATCTATCATACGAATATTAATATATATTTTTTTAATATAGAAAAATAATTCATATCTTCACATTAAGTTTAGATGCCTATTAGTGTCTTTGTACTGACCTAAAGCTACACCTACAGGTTTTTAAAATGGTCAAACCTTTCCCACTAAGGCCACAGGTTTTCAAAAAATGTGTAATGTTCCTAAACTGTTTGGTCACTTACATGCGAGTGCTTGTTATGGAGACCTCTCAGGTCTGTCCCCTCCTCTTCTTGTGCAGTGCTTCAGGTAAAGATCTCAGCAGATAAGACACTTTAGTTTCCCTCTCCCCCCTGCTGATTGGTGGCCTGATACAACATTTGATGATGTTACAACAATTGGGCTTGCAAGCAAGAGTCTTTAAACGTCTACTTGCCCGCAGTACAGGTAACACTTGTCTGTGCATCGTTCTTTTTATGGAGAGTCATCAATCATTGTGGACGAAATTATTTTAAAATTACATGCAATATCCAAAGAGGTCAGGAGGCTAAGCATTAACTATAGTTGTTTGACCTATGCAGACACAAGGTGTTTGTGAACTGATACTTCACCAAAGAACAACAGTAAAAAAAGAAAAAAATGTCTGTTCTTAAATCATTATATCCTTAAAGCACATTATTATTTCATTTTTTCAGTACTACTTCATTAATATATTGCTGTGTTTCATATTCACCAAAGCATATGGAAATTGCTTCTTTGCATTGGGCCACCACTGTAGTTTGCATTAGACAATTTTCAAATGAATCAACTGTTTAGTGCTGTGATGCATTTCATTTCAGTGGTAGGGGATTGTGTAGTTTTACATTCTGGTTACCTACAGTAAGTGTTGATTTTTTTCCTACATTTTCTATTTCATCAGTGTACAAATAGTCAAATGATTTGTCAGACTAGTTATTAGTCTATTGACATGCTAATTGCTGTCATATTCCTATATAATATTTCTGTAAAAGTTGAGTTTAGTGGAAGAAATGTGTTAAATTGTCTGCTGCAACTGTTACTGGATCATTGCATTGCTAAAGCGCTTCATTTTTTATTTTGTTCATATGAAGATTGTTGATTGTTTGCTGCTGAACTATCATAAGGTAGAGCTGAGAAAAGATGTGTTATGCATTTAAGAGCTTGGATGGTCAGTGAACCTCAAAATCTAAGCAGGTGCTTCCTTTTCAACACTGATAAATTGACTTGCAGAGAAGTTTCAGCTGGGTTCGAAACTCTCACAAACGTCATTTAGGCAACAGATTTGAACAACTTCAACTCCTTTAAGAAAAAAAAGACTTCCATATATATTCCATTTACCATAACAAATGTAATATATTATATATCCAGGTAATTTTCATTGCTTAGAGAAGTTGCCTAAAAATCTTCAATATATAAGATACTGTATGATGTAATCAAAGTGACAGTGAGCTGCTTTTAATCTTGTCCCAAATGCAATTTTGTGTAAGAAATATATTTATAGAGATGTTTTAGTGTTTAGAATATTAAATCAGCATGTTACATTTCTAGCCCTCTTCTAAGCCAAGCAGTAACATTTAAATTAAATGGGAAACTCGTGATCTGCATTCTAGTGACATCACATGAAACTGCATTGCTGTTGCTTTTATAAAGCAGCCCACTCAGGCGATCAGTATACACTTGTGAGGCGAATTTGTGTGTTAGTGCTCATCTAAATGATTAAGACTATATTAAATTAACGCGTATCAGAATATGCACATGGGAAAATGTAAGTAAATATTTTTGAATAAGTTTTTTCCATGTTTCCAAAAAGACTCTACACATATGTCATTGTGCATTAAATACATGTAATTAAATTGATATATGAGATAATTTACTTAATTTAAGACACAAATCCATGGAAACCTTGCATGGTGTCATGAAATATAACAGTATTTATATATTTGATTAATTTTAAGCTGTGTCTGCCATGTTTGTGTTATGTGGAACCACTGAATAATCTTATATTATTTTATGGGAAATTGGCGCCAATATTGCATGTACTTAATAATGGTCACATTTGTAGTGGTTATGGTGAAGTATTTCACATCCTCACAGTTAATGTGAAGATTTATAGTGATACGTGCCAGGGGAAAAAACGATCAAAGCAGGTCCTGTCTACTGTTTAAAAATGAATATTAATATTTTATTTTTAGTGCTGTTGAATGTCATCTTCATGCATGAGATGCTGTTTTTGCAGGTGATAGCAAAGACAGATGAGCAAGTTCATCTTTGATAAGCTTTACTTTCATGTTGAACATTATTATGGAATTGTTTTAAATGAGATTCATTTAGAAGATTATTATATTCAGAGAATAAATTGGTGGAATAGAAAGGTGGAAGTCACTTAACTTGACGAGTAATAATGAATATGCATTTTAATGTTTTAGAAACATTATGTTCTTCAACTTTATTGTTGTACATTCCTTATCATTTGGAAAACTTCAAACTCAAAGGGAGTAATAATAATAATAATAATAATAGTAATAATAATAATAATAATAATAATAATAATAATAATGAAGGCTTGTCCTCATATTGGGGGTTGGTGGCTTAATCTTGATATGCAAAACATCACAATTACCACACTCCTGCCAAAAAAAGAAGAGTGCACAGCTGCAAAGCTTCCTCTTTTTGAGTCCTTCTAGACTCCTAGCTTGTATAAGGGTTATAAAGTGCAACTGTTAGTTCACATCTCTGTCTGATTATCTTATTTTAAGGCAAACACAATTTCATAAATTGAAAATAGAGAAAATAAGACATTTGGTGCATGCCCCTGCATCTGTGTATTATATAAACATCATTATAATTACAAGTTAATATACTTTTCACAGCTAACCAGATGTTAATGGTTAGGTAACAGATTTATAAAAAAACATATGCATCACAAAAACTAGAAATGAGCCTTGATCTTGAGCTATTCTATGCATATGGTTGTGGTGCTTATATGATTTGTAATAGTCATATTAGCTAATACAATAGAATATGTATGGTATTTTTCTGGAATTTCCTTTAATTAGGTGCTTTACATACTTTGTGAGAATATTTGAAGCAAATAAAACTGGTGGATTTCCTCCTTAAGATACCTCCTTGTACCAAGCTAGAGTGACCACATATCCAGCTTCACAGCGAATGTGTCAACTATCTATGTGATAAATTTAAGGCTCACACATGAGCCATTTGTAAGTTTAAGTAATGTATGCAGGTAAAGTTGCTTAAATGTTTATATATGCTGAATGTACAGATAAGATACACTGATTAGCCATACCATTAACATCACATAACACATTAACATTGATTAGCAATTATTTACCACTAAACTGGTGACTGGAGCATGGGCACCCAAGGCTTATCTATGCAGCACAACATACAAAAAAAGTTAATGCTGCCAATGACAGAAACGTATCAGAACACCACAGCCTATCATGCACAGGGACCAGCAAGCAAAAAGCCTAAGGCAGCCGATCTGGCCTCCAAACATCCCAGATCCCAATCCGACTGAGCATCCATGGAATGTGCCGGACAAACAAGTCCGATCCACAGAGACCCCACCCTGCAACCCACGGCACCCAAAGGATCCACTGCTAACGTCCCTCGGCCAGGCAATAGCACATCACCAGAGGTCTTGTGGAGTCATGCCCCGAAGGGCCAGAGTTGCCCTTGTGGCAAATGGGGAACCTACAGGATACTGGGCTTAATGTTTTGAGTTTTAATGTTATGGCAGATCAATGTAAGTGTGTCTAATACATTTGCACTTTATTTCAAGGCAATCCTGCCCTTGCCTAGCCAAATCAGCACTGAGGTCATTTGAGGTCAGTTTCTCTTTGCAGAAACTGTATAATGTAAGCACAAAAGCAAATTTATATTAGACATGAAATTCTGAGTGACTGAGTTAAGAGGCATATTGTTCTCAGTATTAACTCTGGTGTTTTACAAAGGAGGGAGCAAAGTACAAAGTTCACTCAAAGAATATGAGCCACACCGACCAAGTAAATTTTTCTGGGTTCCTTTAGTAGATGTGGTTTGCATGGATGTGATCATATGTGCAAAAACTCTGCATTCAGATACAGATGAAATGTTTCCTTTATCAGTACGCCAATATGAGTACAAAAATGTATTCTTTTGTTTGATCAAATAAAAAAGATTGTTTAAGAAAGCAAATGTTGACCAATCAAGATTCTTTCTAAGGTTGGGAAAGTCCAGGTTTTATTACCACATGATATAGTGTTCCACAAACAATGACTCATGAAGTGATTACAGGTTAAATCACTTCTTGAGAATACCATTTTGAATACCATTTTGATCAAATGCTGATTATAAGCATATGTCTGTCAGTGATTGTGCATGATAATGTTTTAAGCTGTGAATACTGTAGATAAAAAAAAAATCTCATGCATCAACATTGTCTCATAGATTTCATAAATCCCTAAGCAGACACTCTTCTATAAACACTGAAAAAAATCCTGCCGTCTCAGCTCCTGCATAGGATATTTAAGCAAATGTGTGCCTTAGTTTCTAACACAATTGTTTGTTGTGTGTTTGTTCATAGCACTGTCAGAGCAGGCTTCATCTAAACCATACCAGGGTGTGAGAGTTAAAGACCCTGTGAAAGAGCTGCTGCGCAGAAAGAGAGGAAATACAGTCAAAACATTGCCCCCAACAGCAGTAAGAAAACTATCACACACACACAGACACACACACACAATTTATATTATCAGATGGGCTGTCACTAATAAGGCAAAAAGAGAGAGAAAGCGGGGGGAAAAAATAAAAATTGTCATGTGCCAGGTAACATGGAGATTATATCCTGTTTAGATTATCACATAGATGTTTTTTTCTAGTGTCAGATTTCATTTACAGTCCAGGAAGTTTAGAGGAGTAAAATGAACAAAGGTTCATTTTTATCCAATCCAAGACATGCCCTGCTGAGAATAAGCCAGACATTAGTTTCATTTGTTGAGCGAAGGTGGCTGTAAAGCAGCCAAACTCCAGGGGGATTTTGTCCTTATATAATCCAGGTGTTTTTCCATGACAGTTAAACCATTCCCCCACAGTGCCACAGGGCAATAGGCCTATGCAAATCAGCATGCAACCTTGCCAAGGAGCTTCCTTGCCAACTTCATAATAATACCTGACAACTTGTGAAAACATAAATATACACAAGCGTATCAGATTCGTACAAAAAGAGTGTCTCTCATTCCTGTTCTATGCTGAGTTATTCCCACCCTCTTCTGCGCTTCATGTTTACTTCTTATCTTCTTAACCTTTTCCTCAGATATTTCCAAATAGTCCATCCTGTTTGAAAATGGATGGTATCTAAACACTATCTATCTCTTGTTACTTCTACTTTGTATAATTTTTTGTTTACTAGAGACTAAGTTTTTTTTTTTACTGTATATTAAATCATTTTATTATACATACTAAAGTCACCTATACTCTATACAACTTATTCTTTTAATACAATCTTTAACAGGTGGTGATTCCCAACAGTACTTTGCCATCATATACACATGTTGGTAAGTAATATTATAAAATTATAGTTTTCTCTGCCACAAGGTAACGTATTTTTCACACTATATTTATTGTCTGAAGGGTCTTCTGGTTTCTCAGGAAGCAGCCGAAGTGCTCTGAATGAATCAGCTATAGATGTTGGTGCGCTGTGTCCTGGTTGGGTTGCTCAGCCCAGCAGCACAGCTGCATTTCAGCCCCTGGGGCACTGGGCTCCTACTGACTATTTCCAACATGAGCAGACCCTCTCCACCCTCCCCTCCCCTACAAGTGATATGTATGTTCAGCCTGTGTGTCCCAGCTATGCAGTGGTTGGCCCGTCCTCTGTTCTCACTCTTGCCCACGCCCCTCTTTTTACCAACCTCGGGGTAAGCTATAACCCAACAATGGACCCTCCACTTGAAATGCTTGGCAAGTGTTAACTTAGTCCTCACTTCTACCTTCTTCATCTTTTTTTCCAATATCTGATCCAGACCATAAGCTCCTCGAGCTCAGGCCTGTCCCAGATAGATGTCCAAGATGGCTCACTGGCATACATTCCATGGGCCCCACCCTTGTCCCCCTGCCCACAGAATGTGGCCCCCCAGCTCCTACCCATGCCTGTGCCTGTGCCTGAACCAGTACATCAGCAGCAGGAACCTGCTCCATCCTCAGAGGGCACCCTAGCTTTGGAGAAACTTCTGGAAGAAGAGGAGGAAGATCAGAAAGAGCCCTATACCTGCAGTCCTTCACTGTTTACACCAGACATTTAGAATGCCACAATCCACTTTTATACATCTGCTGTTATAAGCACTGAAAAATCACATATGAAGTATGGAGTCTTTCCACCTTATGCCTTACTAATGTAACTCATATATTAATTATTTTATTCATATACATATATTAATCATGTCTTTATAGTTGTTTATAAATGTGCCTTATTGTATATAGAAAGCTTTATCATTCATTTATTTGCCCACAAATATATCCTATACTTCCAGACACTGTACGGAGACATATTTTCTTAGGCATTAAGGATTCCAGTGGAAACATCACTGTCTAGTATTTGGGGGAAACAAAATATTTTCTGCAGAGACTTTTATCTTATTATCTTGACATAGCCATTGTCTATTATCTAAGGGTGCCAGCTTTATCTTGTGTTCCCACAACATTTTTATGGCCATAGTTGTCAGCCCTGCACCTGCTCTTCAGCTGTCAACTTAACTCAGTTTTCATTGTAAGCAACTTATAGTAAAGCACAATTAAAGGCAATAAATAAATTGCTATTGAGTCTTTGAAATTGAATTTCTTTTACAATTATAAGTTTAAGGACCTAACTCAAACCAAGATATAACTTTTAAATTTAAAATGGTATAATGAATGAATGTTTTAACACTAGACAAATGCCAGGTCTGCATATCAGTGACGTACAGTAGCATCTGATTAATATGCTTCAGTATCTTGGCATGCCCCTTTACATCAGTTCAATAACCATGTCCTGTGAAGACAAATCAAACTATTAATTTGCTGTCCTCCTGCATTGCAAAATGTCTTGTGTTCATTAAAAGATAACAGTGACATGATAAAGAAGCCATACAACATACAAAAGTCTACCACGATATACTGTATAGCTAGTGCAATGGGGCGACTAACTTTGCTTTCTAACCTTTAGCTAAGAGGAATGATAACTTTTTAACTGCAATTGGACTACTTCATGTTCAAAGTCTATGGTTAACAGCAATGGCAACAAGGCTCTTCTAATTAAGCTGAAACCTATTAATCTACTTTTATGGTGCTAAAACTCTCAGAAATTAACCACTAAGTTTTGCAGATTTTTTTTTCATGTAACATCTATCAGATCACACTCTGTTGTTGAAATCTTTCTTACTTTTGGGGGAATTTCTTTAAGACAAATTTACTGTTAATAACCGGCCTGACTTCTTTTTGTGAAATTGTTGACTTTGGTAATTAAATCTAGATGGCTGGGAGGATTTTTGGAAATTAACCATAACCCCTCGGTTTCTTCTTTAGCCTCTGCCCTTCTTTGTACGTTTTTAATGAAATATGAGTAATTGCAATAGGTAATGCCATGCCAATAACGTGTTGAAACTCCTGCTTTTGGTTCAGCTTGGTGTGGATAAGAAAAATATTTCTCATGCATGATACTGCCAAGACCAAGATCTACACAACATGTAGCCAACAGGATCCAGGCAAGTCTGAGTCTGAATTAAAGGAATGTTAATTTGTCTGCCAAGAAAGGTAGCGCTGGAGGCATCCAGGATCTGGAACACTAACATGTGGAATGAGGCAAGGATTTGAAGCACTGTGAGAAATTCTTTAGAATTAAAGTCAAATTTTTATGAATTGAAAGAACAAGTTTAAACAAAAAGTGCAAATATAATAACTATAAAATGTAATAACTAATTATCTTAATATCTGGAACACTGGTTGCCTCAGATAAACTGGAATTGGAATAAACTGGAATTGTTTTTGCATTAAGATCACCTATGTGCCATGTGAAAGCCAAAGGCAAATAAATTATCTGAAGTTCAAAATTCATCAGTTCACTGAACAAGATAAATATTTTTCAAACAACACAAATTATTAGTGAGTTATATTGTGATGCATCATGCTTATAGCTTTGAACTGAAAGATGGGAGGGGTGTTTGGTTGGAAATTTGAGAATTTGGTTATGACTTAAGAGATCATGTATTTGATCCTCTGTGCATTACATCTTTGACTGTTGCACTCAATCCCAAGTCTTCACAATTGTTAAATATACATGCCTTTGGCCACGAGTGTCAGTTACATACAAAACTTTAACACCTCTCCTAATGTAACCAGATCTTTTGGATTAGCTGTGTTGAACAAGCAACCTTTAGGTTTAACCATTAAATACCACAGACTTGTGTTTTTCATGTTAGTAATACTTAGCAGATAAGAGGAATGTGGATCTCAGTTTGTCATTAAAAGCCTCTAGGTAAAATCTTTCCTCAAATGCAGTTTAAAATGTATAGTAATTAAAGTTTGGCATGATAGCGATGGTACGGTGCACTTTCACATAGATAATCATCAGAAAAATATGTGCAGTCCAGACATCTTACTGCAAAAAGTGAAAGTCTTTAGTTTGCAATTCTTCAAGTTAGAGACACAAGGACAGGTAGGTCTTATGTAATGTATTTCTTGCACAATAATAAATTACATCTAATTTTATTTCAATCTAAGGTAACATTCAACCCAATGATAAAATAACATATATTTAACAAGTAAATATTTATATATTTTTTTTAACATTCCTATAATATATCTCATTACATCACTTGAATAAAACCTATTTGTCAAGTAACTAGAATTTGTGGGTGAAAAAATGTAAAGGTAATTTTATACCTATAAGTGTACAGATATTCCCCTTTAAAAATATTGAAACAGCAAGGTCAGTCATTTTGTTTTTGCTAGACAATGAAAGCATCTGTAAATGTATGACAGAATAAATTAGACTTTATATTTAATTTCCTGATATATACATCTAGTTGTGTTAAACTACTTTGAACATGTAACAGCAGACAATACAATTTTAAGTGAACAGAAATATCGGAGCAAATACTCTTGAAGGATATTCAATGAAACAACACAAATTTATATTAGTATTGGGTTGCATGCCCTTTGCTTGCAGTCACTGCATTGTCTTATTGTCATATTGTCTTACTGCATCGTCCAAGTTCCTCTAAATTAGATGAATTTCTATATAGATCAGTTGACAAAATGTTTCTGCATATTTCAGAATTCATTCTGCTGCTATTATCATGAGTAATATCCCTAAAGATATTACAGAAGCAGACATGCAACCCCATGTCATAGCACTACCTCCAATGTGGCTCACCAATGAGCTTGTATGTTTTGAATCATGAGCAGATCCGTTCTTTGTCCACACTTTGGTAAAGCTTATTCTTGGCTCTGCAAGTTTAGTGGGCTCACCTGGTCTTCCTTTTCTTTCCGTGATGAGTGATTTACATCTTCTTTTATGGCCTCTACAATTATGTTCTTGAAGTCTTCTTTGAATAGAGGATTGTGACACTTTCACCCCTGCCCTCTGGAGGTTCTTGGGGATGTCACTGACTGTTGTTTTGGGGGTTTTATTCAATGCTCGCTCTCAAAGTTTGTCGTCAACGACTGTGGTTTTCCATGACTGACCTGTTCAATGTCTGTTTGTTTGCTTATTAGTATCTCAGTGGTAACTTTCTTATCATATAATTTATTAATAAATTAATTATAAATAATATAAAATTTGACATTTACTTTAAAACATATGAAAACTTAATGTGTCATGTTCTATGTTGTTCTAATATTTCCATCCAGGTTAAAGATCCTTTTATCTCAAATACTGTACATTGTAGCAAAAACGAAAGAATTGTGCTTCCACTTCCAATACTTTCAAAAGAACTGGAAAAATGTGTTGTTTTCTGTTATTGTAACATTTGTGTCTGCCTAGATAGGCCTATATTTTGAACATTATTGAACCCTAGGGTTTGTGGACAGTCCACCTGAACAAAAGTCGATGAAACTAAAGTTTCTACATGGAGGAGTAGTCAAAATCTTTTTAAAAGTGTCTCCAAGCTGTCAGTCATTACAACAACAGGCAGTTATTTTCAGTGCTGTCATTCTTTCCAAGAAAAGCTTTATCAGATATTAATCGCAGGAATGAGGCCATGTTATTTTAAAACCAATGTAAAATAATGATAAGAATACAAAATGCATTGTTTCAAGATTTTTTTTAAAGCCTATTTATTTATTTGTTTGTTTGTTTACTTATTTATTTTTACATATTGCACTTTTTAGCATGTTCGCTATTAGAGCTGGAAGGGTCGTTTGTGGTTACATATATCTTATTAAGATAAAGGTTGGGATTTCTGTCCCTGTCTATGAGGAAACAGAACCGGCCAGTCGAGTTTAAAGAGACATAGGGGAAAACCCCCAACCTGTGAGCTTAAACGAACAGGTCCTTACAGCTTGTCAGATTGCCAGATAGTCTGGTTTAAATATAAGTTTAAGGTCAACTGCAGTTTCTGTGGTTGTAAGTCCATTGTCTTTTTAACAGATATATGCATGAACAAAAGATTATTTTTTATAAATAAAACAAAAGAAAATGCTAAATCATAGATAGATAGATAGATAGATAGATAGATAGATAGATAGATAGATAGATTCAGTCAAGTCTGCTGAAATAACCTGGGAATAACATGAAGCACATGCAGTCAGTTTTACACAACTTTTCAAATTTGCACATCAGCTCGTTAAATATTACTGAGGTGATAAGCCATGAGCTTTCTGTCTAAAAATTTTTATTGCTTTGGCTTTTGATTAAACACATCTTATTTTCCCTTTATTCCTTTCCTTACTGCTTACAATGTACAATTGTTTTTTAGTTATTCATCTATTTTGTTAATGAGTAAAAAGTTGATATTAGAAAAAATTAGTTGTTATTGTTGTTATTTAAAAGGCAATAGAATAAACAGCACAGGCAAACAGAACAGGTGAGAGGAGGAAATTCTGTTCCCAAAGTACTGAAACAGGTTCAAACCAATCCATTCTGGATGAGAAAGGAGTTGCTGCAAGCAAAGAAGCAGCATGCAGTGGCTTGCCCACTCTGTGAGCATGCAGCTTAATCTGCACCACTTCTCTGTGTGACAGACTCTGTAAATGGTGGTAATAGTTTTGTTTTTGCACAAAACTGTTAACACGATTTGTACAGTTTGATTTATGCACAAAACTATTACCACCATTTGCAGAGTCTGTTTTAAAAATACTCTAACTAATTAATCAATTTGTGTTCAGAATACAGGCGTGCCTACGGAAAACTTGTTTGTGTGTTATACATGTAACCCAATAGAACTAATGTCTAAAATTAGTTATATGTTTCAGTGCATAAATAGTTACATACATTTATTATTTTGGTGTCATAGAATGATGGTGATTGAATTGTATTTGCCTGTATGGGGCTAACTGTACTTGCTTTTATTCATATCTTCAATCATGACACATTCTTCACTGAAGGAAGTTCATCAATCATGGTAAATGACTTTTACTCATCTTAGAGATAAGCAGGCATGGTGTTTCAGTGTGAGTGAGCTGGTAAAGAGGTTACTGGATACTCAAGAGTCAAACAAAATAATGATAAACAACCTCTTTCTATAAGGAAAAATTTAATTTTTTCTTTAGGGGAAATATTGTATATCATACATGACGCTAAGTGCGCTATAAATTTAATCATTTTAATGGAGTAGACATGATTAAGATTAGAACTTACTAACAGGTGGTTGTTTTTGATGAAGTGAGTTAGTGAGTGAGTGAGTGAGTGAGTATTTTTGTAAAGAATAAGGACTTGTGTTATAAATGCAAATGCAGCAAATGTGTAGAGTTTATCATGACTTAAGCAAGACAGAATTAAACAAAATTCTCTCAGGTTTTATAGAGGGATGCAGTAGATTAAGGAGTTTCACCTAACAGATGAGAATGTCAAATAGGATTTCCTTTTTTCCTTTTTTGGCTCATTCCCTGACAGAATTGGGATAATTTATTCAGGTTTGTGACTCTCTTTACTCTGATGTGTTTTGTCAGATCAGCCCACAAATTTTCTATGGGAATTAGATTAGTGCTTTGTGATGGTAATTACAATATTTTCATTTTGCTATCGGTAAACTATTTTAGGAGTCCTTTAATGTTGTACCATTATGTGGTACCTGGTGCCTTAAGTTCTGCAACCTTATGTTGCAGTATAGGAGTTCTGTTAATCCTTCCTGATGAATGTTTATTTATCTCTGTGCCACATTTGTCCCACATTCCTGTACAATGTGTGGTTCTTAGATTTTTATATTTGCATACAATTAAGTTGTTTGCAAATTGCTCACATGGTCGAACCTGGCTTATAGATGACCATATTTCTTAACATCTTGGCTGAGTTACTTGGATGTTTTCAAGTCATCAAGGTAAAAAAAATGCAATGGAAAACATGCAAACTCTATGCACACAGATTTGAGGTGGGAATTAAACCTGGACCCTGGAGGAGCAAGACGACAGTGCTACTAAGCCACCAGATTCTATTTAATTTGTATTAAATTTTATTTAAAGAGAGATTTTAACAATTGTCATTGTTGCAAAGCAGATTTACAGAATCACAAGTTAACTAAATTAACTAATCCAAGAGCAGGAAAAACATTAAAAACAGCAGGACAGGGGGTCTTATGAGACAATTGAGAACTTGACAAAAAATTGTGATGTAAATGAAATTGTGAAAAAACTGAAATTGATTGAAACAGGGCACTATGCACACATACATTCACATACTCATTAACTCCTAACATATATAGGAGAACGCAATCCACCTTTGTCTACCTACCATTCAGTAGGTTAATAATAATTTAAATAATAATAATAATAATAATAATAATAATAATAATTGACAAAAAATTGTGAGAGGGTTTGTACTCTTCTCAGTCTATTGTGGCAGGTAATCAATTCATTTACAAATATGATATGATATGATATGATATGATATAGTGTAAGAAAGTTAACTATAAGTAATCAAACAGAAACCACTGTAATGAACTATTCAAGAATCATCTAACAATTACACCAGACAAACAAAACTGGCTCATTGCCATTACCTTGCTATTGCTTTGCAGGTGTGGATTCAGGATGTAGAGTAAACCCTAAGGGCACTGAATCTGTTAATTTACCTGTTTTAATAAACTGTTGCATTCCACAGTTAATATTTCGTCTAGCAAATTTTTTCTATACAGTAAACTTGGACACTCCTTCATATAAGATATTTGAATCTCTACAGATTCTGGGACCCTTGCAAACCTAACATACTGAGACTCCAACCTTGAAGAAGCCAACCCTTTTAAACTGCCGTAGCATTTTTATGCCCCCTTCCCCCATCTCATTCACAAGAGTTCCTGGACCACTAGTACCCCAAACTATTATGCAGTACCCACTATTTGCCAAGCATGCCAATGGTGTTCATGGCCATAAAGCATGCATTTTGGGAACAGGGCACTTGGTGTTTGTGAATTATGAACTTGTTCAATATTTAATCATTACAGTGGTGATGGAAATCCTGTACTCACATTGTGTGGACAGCATCAATTTGAGGATTAATGGCATATGTTCTGTCTTTTATAATGACTATAATCAGAATAAGAAAATGTGTATGAATGCAAGACATGTGCAACATTTCTGGATTAATAAAGCATTGATGGATTTTGTATGTTTTTTAATAAACATCTTAATAATCAGGGAAATTTGGCTGATAAAGGAATTTAGAACTTTACTTATGCCTTTTTCCCTCTTAATGGATTCTGTTTTTAATTTATTTTAATGCAAAGAATTTTACTTAGTGTATTGTTCTCTTATCACTCACTCACTCATCTTCTATACCGCTTTATCCTGTATTCATATCCCAGGAAACTTATGGCACGAGGCAGAGTACACTCTAGACAGGGTGCCAATCCATCGCAGGGCACACACATATACACACACTCACACTCTCATTCACACACTACGGGCAATTTGGGAAAGCTAATTAGCCTAACCTGCATATCTTTGGACTGTAGGAGGAAACCGGAGTACCCGGAGGAAACCCACCAAGCACGGGGAGAACATGCAACTCCATGCACACAGAGATGGGAATCGAGCCTGGCCGGTACTCGAACTCAGACTCTGGAGGTGCAAGGCGACAGTGCTAACTGCTACACCACCGGGCACTGTTCTCTTATAATTCTCATAAATGCTTTTTTAATGTATTATAAGAAATTATTTATAAAATGTTATTTAACTTTAATTATGTTTATAACTTTCTCTGGTTATATTAACATGTAGGAGGGATTGCCAAATGAATCTGGAAAAAATGTTCATTTGTTCACTGTCACTTATTCATACACCATGAATAGGAATTCCATCCCAATACTCCATGCACACACATTCAAAGGTTTATTTACACCTAGGGCCAATGCATGTATTAGTAAATTTAAGAGAGGTCAAAGGAACCAAGAGGAGACCCATCCAGACATGGGAAAAGAATGCAGAGAAACACTGTACACATGAGCAAGAATTGACCATGAAGCTTTGGGGTAGTGGCACTGGAAAACTACCTGTGGAAAACTGGAAAACATTAAAGATTCCTATCATTCATACCCTGTCATTGTTAGTACTGTGAGAATTAAACTACAAAATCTTATTTAGGGCAGCATGATTAAATGTAGTTATAATTAGGCTAGTTACCTAATAGTTAGTGGCACACCTACTGTATTCCAATAATATTTGAATAATTGTCCGAAACATGGACAGGCTTACACTGTTATTGTAGCATAGTCATATCTCAAATTTTATGTCATTAACTACATTCAATGAATGTTTGCAAAATATTTTTAGATAAAATTTAGAGAGTTAATAAAATACCTTACTCACTGTTTTGTTTGTTATGAAACTCAGGTAACATGTAACTCAAATACTTGGACATTTTGCTGAGCATGCATTTCCAGGGGCACCTGCGAGCCATTACCAACTATCACTTCTGTTTCTTGGAAATATGGGGCCTCTTGTTAAGTGACAGAGCCAGCAGAAGTGTGGATGGATGAGGATTTTAACCCCTGGTCCTTAAAAAGGGAATTTCCACTACGGTTTAATAAGTATGGTTGAACATAAAACACACCCACTTGTTTGTGAAACATTGGCTTTCAGTCAAGTTAATATGTACACAGTGTTCAGTGACCCACTCAGTGACTATGCTGGAACATACAGAATCACCAGCACCTAATGTAACAAAAAATCTTCATATCAAATGAGAGAATAAATGTTTCATATTGAATTATGTTTAAATAACACACAAATAATATTTTAAACTGTTGTTTGTTTTCATAGCTACACTATGAAACAATTATGTCCCTGATTACAATTTTAATGCAAGATTGAATATTGTTTTCTGTGTCGGTTTTTACAATGGCTATTCATACATTTTTACAAATGTCTTCATGTGGCTTTTTGGAATGGTTTCAACTTCAAAACATTGTGAAAATCATAACTGAAATAAAGACCTTGTTTTTATTTCACACTTGTTTTTATCTCACACTTAACGCTATACACTGAAAATAGTAAAATATTTCGGATTTAGCATTGTCAGCAGAACTTCTTAGCTTTCAGCATATCACATTAACTCATTCATCTGTTATTTATATGTAATATTTAGTCAAGTTAGTACTTGAGCTATTATATTATTAAGCATTTAATCTGCAGCATATTAAGCCAGTTTTTACAATGGGTATTTATACACTCTTAAAAATATCTTCATGTGGCTTTTTGGAATGGTTTCAACTTCAAAGTATTGTGCTTGGATCATTTTCTCAAAACATAATACTTGCTTCTACCAGATCTCTATTGTTACCCTGGAAAGAAAAAAGAGCAATCTGGGGTGCTGTAGATGATAGGATATCTTGTATAGAATGTTGACCTTGGAGTTCAAAATCTTTATCTTCTATAACAATATTTATCCATGCCCTAATATATTTCTCGCTCATTTACAGCTTATTTTGCTTGAGATCAGTTACATAAAAATAATAACATCACGGAATTACAAAAAATAGTATTTTATTGTAGAATACATATATATATATATATATAACAATAAATGAACACGTTTCTTGATTTCACTGATACTGACCACCGTTCCAACAAAGGTTTAATGATACTGATAACTTAGCCTTTCCTAAAGTATGTAGGTAATGACTATACCATGAAATACATGACCAATTATATATGTTTTTATGAGATTGTTTTTTTTTTTAAGATTTATGATCAAAACAAAAAAAATAAATAAAATAAAAACAAAATATTGAAATGCTTTCTGGCGCTGTCCAAACAATGTTTAGACAAAGTGCTCTTATAAGTAACACAGCTCCGAGCTTGAGGAATCTCTTCTACAGTAAGCTTCTTCTCCCAGAGCTTGGTAATAACAGTCTGAGCCGCTGTAGTGAGGAAGCGTATAGTCTGCGGCCATGGTGCCATCCTGCAGACTGGGCCAGTGCGAGAGGCAAAAGCAGTGCTGCAGGGTGCAATGCTGGTAGTGGTAATTTTCTGAAGTGAAGCTGGAGGTCATGTCCATGCGTGTCGGTGAGCTGTAGCACGAGGAGGACGAGGAGTGAGACTCAGGTGGCGTGTAACTGTTATAATCAACCGGACTGGGATGACTGAACGAGTGTGGCGGTGAACTGGAAGCCTGAAAGAAAAGGAAGCGGTTATAACGTTAGGCGTTATCTAAACACACAGCAAAAAAAAATCCCCTAATTTCCATTAATAAACACCTTCAGTGCTGAACGAACACCCAGAGTGCAAAAATATCACTTTCTGTGAAAAAATAACACCCGCAATTTCAGATTAATAGTGCTGCACTAACGTCTACACGTGACCTAAATTACCCAATTACCGAA
Source organism: Leiocassis micropogon (assembly GCA_028565275.1). Classification (NCBI taxonomy): domain Eukaryota; kingdom Metazoa; phylum Chordata; class Actinopteri; order Siluriformes; family Bagridae; genus Leiocassis; species Leiocassis micropogon. Next base: position 10,455,767 of record JAOVVA010000052.1, on the reverse strand, counting down.
TAATACGTAGTGCTGACTAAACACTAGTATTTAGTATTTAATAAGTCTTATAATGTTGAATTTACTCCTACACCATGTAACTATATTGAAATGTTTTGGATTGACATTCTAACGAACTTTTTTCAAAGTGTCTATAGACTAGTTAATTATGATTTTTGAGTTAACTTTTTAAGATGTATACACAACTACAGTGTTCATTTATTATTAATTTAACACTTTCAGTATCCATTGTTTCCAGCAGGACATATTTAATTGTATAAATCAATGTCCCTTAATACTACAGAAACATTAGAGTAGAGAAAATTGTATTAAGATCAAGTAAAGGATTTTTGTTTGTTTGTTTGTTTGTTTGTTTGTTTTGGACTGTTGTGGTTTTACGTGTATTTCTTGGTATTCCTAGCAATAAATAAATAAACAAATAAATAAATAAAAATAGTATTACTCAACATTTAATAATCAAAATCAATTATATTATGCAATCTAAGCAATTGCATATTTTGGTTAGATTTTTTTTTGTTGTTGTTGTTGTTTTTGTATACATCTGTTTGCTAATATAAAAAACGCCAATCCATGCTGCCTTAAAAAGGTCAAAAAGAGACATAAACTTAAATAAAACATGGCTTTGATTAGCAGGTGCAGAAATAATACATACTAAGCTGTTATTGTAATAGTCCGTGCATGAAGGGTAGTATCCATGGGGCCACTGCACAGGAGCAGTCGCACCCAAAGCAGTGCTGGAGCTGAAGTTCTCTGCAGGAACCATGTTCATCAGCAGCTGATCATCAAACATGTCCTCCATGGCCATATGCACGCTTTCTGCAAACTGTCGAGGTTGAAAATAAGCATCCTGCGCCGAACTCCCACAGAGAATATCAAGTTGGCCCGCTGGAAAAGATGGAGAGGAAAAATACTACATAAGTACAGCAGGGTATTTAAATTGGGCATGTAAAGGCTTGAGATGATGTCACGAGAGGAACAGCCAACAGCTAAATCACATTTGAATAGAAGTTTATAAAAGGAGTCCTTACACATTTTAAGGAATCTTGCATACTGTATCCTGTCTGTTTTTCAACTGTTCTGCATGACGAGCGAATGCAGTTTCATTTTGGAGTTAGTAAGTGGGAATCAGATTTTGCTTTGATTTGTGATCAGCATCTATTTAAAGAGGTTTGCTTTGAGTGATGTTGCATCCTACTACAGGCTGGCTCATTAATACCACTGTTTTTTATTTATTCTGTGCAGATGAGGACTGGCACCATTGGCCAAAAGACAAAACCGGTGTGTAACTTAATGAAGAGACATTAGTTAGACATATTATATAGGCATATATGTTTGTACCACTAGTGAATGGTCATGAAAATTAGCGTAATGATGTCTATTTTGTGTGATTATTGGAAACAATTTGATTTCCCTTTAATTCCCTTTAGTACGTTGTTAATAGGCATGTTATTTTAGATGCAGAGACTTTATTACGGTCTAAGAGTTGCAATCATTGTTTAGTCTTTGTAATAGAGGACACGATGAACCTGAAAAGATGAACCTACCAGTCACTGGTGCAGAACAGACGTCGTGAGTCGTCACAGCTTGTGTTTTCTTTGGGTGGGAAAGGGGTGGAGAGAGAGAGAGAGAGAGAGAGAGAGAGAGAGAGAGGTTAGCTTTCAGCATTTAATCTCTGTGGCTTTTTAACATGCTGTATGCCTATTCCAGTGTAAATATATACCAACAATGTTTGCGCAGGTATCAAACATCCTCATAAAGTACAAGAGCAGGCGTGGTCACATCATGCATTATAACAGTTAGTTTCTGATTCATCCTAGGTACTGATTAAACACCAATCCCACTCTGATTCGCATGAGAAATCCTTTATGCTTTGACATGACATGTGGTATAAAGAAAAAAAAAACAGTTCTCACCCTCGATTCAGCTGCCTGAAGTGCCCTGCGCTTTTGAAGCAACTCCTTGACAGTGGTCTTTACCCGCACACCCTGGTACACCTTGGGTTTGTCTGTGGATGAAAAGAAAAAATATACACAACAATAAAATCAGTGTCCTGATTGTCCTGTATATATAATCTATCGTACATTTATTTTCATATTTATTTCTTTTTACAATTCTTTCTTTCTTTTTTTTTACCAGTTGTTAGAACATTTGTTTTTTTAAACATATGTTTTTAAAGTGAACCTATCTTTGATTAAAAAAATGCCTATTTGCATAGTTGCGCAACAGTCATTCAGCGGTTCACTGTAGTAGAGGCGCCAGCTAATGGTTTAAACCCAGTGCATTACAATAGGCACACGCGGAGAAATGCAGAGATCATTGCCTAATTACAATTAGTTTGCTACAAAACGGATTATTTTCATTTTAGAAGACTAAACTACAGTTTTTTGCCAACAAAATATCCAGCATTTCTTAAAATCGGTCAGCACTCGGTTGTAAATAGTGGTTGGTTGGTAAGCAGGCATGTTAAGTGTAGGAAAAAGCACCGCACCCAACCAGGAAGCACTGCATGTAAAATAGAGGGAAATCTCAAACGGCGTGTGTAGAATCGCACCAAAACACTTCGGTAAGTAGTCTAAACTATTTGCAATAAGGCTAAAGGAATGAACAAAATGCATTTGAAATCAAAAATTTGCTGGTAAGCTTTGGTAGTCTGTGCGTCTTCTTTTCTTCTTCTTCTTGTGAAATGAAGCTCTTTGTGCTCCGTCGGAACTTTGTGGCCAAACTGGTGTGTGCTGTAGACAACATATACGGGCGAAATATACCCTAACCGATCGATCGCGAATTTCGTTTAATTCCCGTATCGATTAAATCGACGCTTGGCTTTATGTGAGAGTTGAATAAATGTATTAAAAATAAAATATAAATAAAGAAAATCGTTTACGAACCGAAAACGTTGAAGAATAATAATCTGTTGAAATCGGTTGTAAAGTATAGCTACACAACCGATCATACGTAGGATTACGGCAGAATTTTACAGTTGGGCTGATATTCGGTCAGTGGGCGTCTTCATGAAATCTTAAAAATAAGTCTAAAAGTTCCTTACAAGGGTAAAAATGCTAAGATAAAAACAACGCCACGCCATGGCGGAGGTGATAGAGGCAGCAGAGGTGAAACTGGCACTGATGCTGATAAGATTGCGACAGGTTCGGCGCATACTCACACTTACTCTCATCTAACTATTCATATGACTTATACCGAAACCTCAAATCGGTTTGGAGTTGGAAAAATATTCAGATTAGTCTGCGCTCAGTTAGCAGATTTAAAAAAAAACTGGCCGTTATTCAGAAAAGGAAAAAAACCCTTGGGCAAGATGCATATTTAACACACTAAATCAAACATCAAATTAAACGAGTAGCTTACTGAATCCATTTGAAATCATAAACGAACCCATAAATCGAAATACAGAAATATGAGATGTATATATGATGTATATAACAAAAAAACATTCATAAGAACAAACTCGTGGTCTGATTTGCTATTAATTTTTTTGAAACTGCATTAAAATTACTCCTAACACATCTTTAAAACATCCTTTACAAGTTTAAATATATTTTTAAACAAATTGCTGTACTGCTGGTCAGAGAATGTTGGTCAGACGCATGCTGCACCTTTTTGACCCGTTTGAATTAATTTATTTCTTCTGAAATTAGATTTTAATCCATCTGCCTTTTTCCTGTGTTTTTCCAGGTCCCAAAGGAGAAAGAATAAAATGAGAAGAAAGAAGAAGAAGATTTACTCACCAGACATTATTGGCGTGAAGAGGAGCAGGACCCAGTGAAACAACCCAAGCGCCTGTTCTTGGCTCTATTATATGGGCAAGAACGAAATATTGCTAAAATTGTTACAAAGTCTCAATCAATCACTCTTACAACACTCTCACTATATACAATTATGCAGTAATATAGCCAGGGAAGCATTAGTTTGAGTTTTTCTGCCCTCATCCCTACTATTTAAAGTCCCAAGAACTCAATGATTTGACAATGATTTGATTGCGCGATACTTTCAATTTGAATATTCAAAGACTTCGCAAAAATACTAATATCTTAGCGATATTCGCTATCAGAACGCATGTAAGAGCACCCCCTTTAATAGAATATTACTCCATTTCACACTTTGATATAAAATCAAAAATATATTTTTGACATTTTATCACCCTTTTGATATTGATGCCAAGAGGCTGGCTGTGGAGCTCTCTTTGCATTTTACAACATCAATGAGCGAGCAAATGTCATTATAAACAACACCCAACACCATAGAAATGTCCTAAAGTGCATAACTATATAAATAAGTAAGATATAATGTGTTATGTGGCTTAATTGTAAACCATTTTTCCAGAAATGTAGGCATAGGGGGCGTGGCATACAGTGGCAGCCATTTTGACCATCAGAGCATGGGGAGCTTGTGCTCTCTGACACAATCTTATCAGTTCTGTACTAAATTATTTTGGTTTGATCATATTTAACCTGAATTTTATATTTATAATAATACAGACAGTAAATAAATGTTAATAGAAGAGTAGGGTATTTAAGTATCTCAATTATTAATTTAAAACACATGTAATTAAATGTTGCTACTGCAATAATAATAATATACAGTATGAAAAACTTTTTTTACACAATATATGTATTTTACCTACTAGGAGGAATTTTGTAATTTAAAGCAATAAAATGAAATGTGGTCATTTGTCATTCTATTTTTTTTTCCTGATGAAAGCACATTAGAGTGCCATGTTTATTACAAGGACCCTATTATAAAACATTAATATTATTCCATTCATGAATTATCAATTAAAATTAATTTTAATATAGGACCAAACTTGTCAAACCTCTGAGTCAAAGATAGATGTCTAGCATGCAAAAAAGTAACATATTTGTCATTAAACACGTATGTGTTTTGGATCGTCGTTTTATTCAAGTGTTGGATTAATATTTTGTTATAATTTATGGGTATTATCTATTTGCAGCCTTTTAGTGGGTTTTAAGGCATTTTAACAGCATTGGATGCTAGCCGTCTGTGCATCATCCACAGTTTATGTATACTTAAAAATGTTTTGCGGACATGATCCACGCAGTTATAGGCTCCTGTATGCATTTATATATTTTTCCTCTTTTTTTATTGTGGAATTTCTCAGTAAGCTTGTGTTTTAAAAGATGTCAAACCTTTTGGCATGAATAGGTCACTTCTGTCTGTAAAACGTGTAATAATTAAATGGAGAATACATACATCTATTGCAATGTGTGTGTGTGTGTGTGTGTGTGTGTGTGTGTGTGTGTGTGTGTGTTTGTGTTTTGTGTATGTGTGTCTGTACGCGCGCATAATAGTTTTTATTCTAGTCGGCATGGGTTATTCACTCCTGTCGCCACCACGTGGTCTGAAATGTAATCAACAGGTCAGGCGCAGGACAAAGAAGACAGTCAATAAATCAACGCCGTGATTACACAACAAATGCTGGCCTATTCATAACTTTCTTTTTTTGTGATAATTATTTAAAGCATTTTAGAATGAAACCTTTATATGATCAGAACTAATAACTGTTTAGGATACTAATATAATTAGATATGAAGTAGTCTAATATGAAGTAGTAACTGACTTAAGCCAAACAATAAAGTCAGCAGAAAAAATCCATTATGTTATCCTTCATTTTGCACAGAAGAGCAAATCAGATATTCTGTAACTTCAGCTTTGCCCAATCCATACTAATTTAGCAGTGACAAGCCTTGGAGTGCGTTTGGTTTTCTAGGGGATGCCACGTTCAAAACTTGGATGCTTCACAGATTTGTTCATGCGAAATGCTTTTAATAAAATGTTACAGCGTTTTCTGTCTAATCTTTTATATAAAAGATAAGTAATCCACATCAAGTCCTGGATTTAATATGTGCTAACAATCAGAATACCTAAAATCTAAGAAAGTGTTTAAGAAAAAATAAAGGTAATAGAATAAAGATAAACAGGATAAAACTTGAGAGGTTCTATAAACATATACATTTTTCTCATTTCAGTTTATTTATAATGTATACATTGTTGTCATCACACCACCACACGCTCCTGGATTAATCTCTTTTGAAAGGAGACTTATACTGTATAAAATTATTTATATTTTTAATTATCATTTTAATCATTCTAATCATCAATCTAAAACCTAAAATGTACAGCACACCACTTAATAGATCAGGTGGCAAAAACGTATCATTATTATTAGTTGTTGTTGTTGTGGTTTAAAATACATTACAATATTGTCTAGGCATTTGGATATAAATTAGCAATACATCAGTGAAATATATGCGTAGGTTATTACACTAAATGCAAAAAAAAAAGTTCAAAAAGAATATCTTTTATATATTGAACATCAGCTTAGTAAGATGTCTTGTTTCCTAAGTTCCATTTTCCTTTTTTTTAAGGAGTTTGGTTTTCGTTGAATAAAAATGCCTTAATGTCCAATAATGTATGCATTGGTGTTAAAGTTTGAAATCTTTTATTTTCACCGATCCACCCAAAATTAGTTTAAACTCCTGATGTTTTAAAAGTTGGAATGGAATGTCCTTTGTTTCTCCGATATTCAACAAGCTTTGCCATTTTTGCAATTCAAATGCTTTGCATCAGAAAGTTCTCCTAATTTCACAGTGTGACCAGGCTCCAGTGGCATCTTCTTTGACCCATGGCAGCATGTCATTCAAGGCGGAGGAAGCCGTGTCAGTGTCCTCCGTAGACAGAGCTGGGAGTTTGGCTACATGGTCACTATATGTTGGGCAAGGGAAGCCAGATGGCAGCTGGAAGGAAGAGTGATAAGGCACCTCATCCAGGGAATGCAGAGAGTAAAACTGCGATGAGCCCATGCTGGAGTTCCTGGAGGATGAACGGTACTGGCTGGGGCTGGATGGTTCTACAGGTGTAGGAGCCAAACTGTTCACGCACAACCCCTCTGTAGGCTCTATCCCAGCTTGCTCCCAGGAGTCCCTCTGTATGCACAAATACAAACAGGTTTTTAATTTCTGCTGTTATGATATATATTTTAATATATAAAATGTACTGCTTCCCTTTTTAAGAGCAAGAAAAAAATCCACACCTCACTAATAGCCTTACCAGCATAAAGTGAGAGGTATCTCCAGTAAAAGGGGGTAGTCGACTGGCCAGTGCAGTGGATGAGAAGATAGAACTACCTCCCCCCGAGTGAGCAGCACTGCGGTAGTCACTAAAAGACTCTGGGTAGTAACTATCTATTAAGGATGAGTAAGTAGACATTGGTGTAGTGTCACAGGAAAAGGACTTCCCTGTCAGTGCTGATGAGTAGATATCTGTTGAGAACTGCTTACTTGAAGAGCATAACTCAGCATCAGAAAAGAATGGTCTTCTCATGCTATAATATCCTGGCAGTGCATGGGAACCTGCATGCAGTTGTCAATATAAAAATTGTCAATATAAACACCATGCCTAAGCAAGGTATAATTTGTATAATGTGTGAATAAGGACATGTTGAAATAGCTTTTGAGTTTAGGAACAACATGGGATAAACATTCAATGATTAAAAAGAAATAACTCTCACCTGCCATTTGGACAAGTGGGCTCTGAGGAGATACCCCCTAAAAACCAAGATACAAGGATACACAAACAAAGTAGACAGCTATAGATTTAAAAGGCTTACATTTATTGTTTTATGTAGGCTAAATAATATATGGCTAAATAAGTACAATGTAGAAACATATGTGACTTTAATTATACTAAAATATATCTGTAACTATGCATTTTTCGAGAACATAAGGGATGCAATCCTGAATAACTAGGGATTGTAGAAAGTAAATGTTATATATTTAAATGCTAACCCTAGAAATATTAATCTGATGATCATTTTGGGGATGGCCTTGTTTTATGGTTTAGTATATTGCAAGTGTGGCCCTTGCCGTGTTTAGTTTTGCACAATTTTCAATGCCTTCAGGTCCCTACAGTTTAGAATAGAAGCAAACTCTTTTTACCCAGTAATTGTTGTTGGTGTGCTTTGGGTGGAGCAATGTGCTATGTTTGAATAGGACTGAGCTTGAATGGTGGTTTTGAGAGCTATTATCATTGTACATGTCAGGAAAGTAAAATAATTGAACTTGTCCATTTGTTGCTCTTTTTGCCCTTGGCACTCTTTCCTACCTCTTTAAGTTTGCCGTAGATAACATATTGTGTGATACCTTTGTACATTTTTAAACATTATTTAGACAACTTTTGCTGGAATAAATGTTTTTTATTGTATAATTCATTTGTATTGTATTGTGTATTGTATTGTATGGTATTGTATATTACTGTAAATTCATTGTAAACAGTATAATAACAACTATTAAAGTAACAAATCTATTCCAGGGAATAACACTTGCTATTATGTATAAACACTTAATACTGTACATCTTACTGTCGGTAGGAAAATGGGCAGCTGTCAAATTAAAATTATAAATTAAATGTCACACTTCATTCTTATTTATTCTATTTATAGAATAGATTTGTATTTCCTTTGGGTTGTTTTATAGTCTGTGATGTAGAAGCTATAAAATATGCACATAATTTATTGTATAAAACACAAAGAAAACAATTAAAAACTGTGAAGCCTGTAACCATAAATATGAACTTTGGAAACAAGGAAGAAAGCAATGTTGTGTCTCTCACACACACACACACACACACACACACACACACACACACACACACACACACACACACACACACATACACACAC
>JAOVVA010000052.1:10414513-10446953 GCA_028565275.1 Leiocassis micropogon | reverse complement strand
ACACACACACACACACACACACACACACACACACACACACACACACACACACACACACATACACACACATACACACAAACACATTTCCTTTTTTTAATAATTAAAACCATAACTTAAAGCTTGGGATTTAGACAATGAAAAACTTAAATAGTGATGCTAATCAAGCTGAAAATGGAACAATATATGAGTAATTAGTGATTGCTGGGGCTGATGGGTAGATTATTTTAACACCAATTTGTGCTCTTATGACAGAAAACATGTCAAAAATGAATAGAGCAGCTCACTGCAGACAAAACTGATACGCTGGAGGTTCTCTATCATTTGCATATTACAAACATGAAAGAGTCGATATCAACGTAACCCTGGCTGGAGGGCAAGCAAATTTTGAGGCCTGGATTTGAATGTCATTTGCCCATCGCAAGACTTCCCAGTGTTGCCTATCTACAGCTCAGTGCATCTACGAAGGCAGGGTATGAAAAACAGGCTGTTGTGCGAAGAGCCAGGATCCTCTATACCTAAAATGTGCTTGAGGAAAATGTGACGAGCTGGTGGCAGGGAGTAGGTTGGATACAAAGATGTTAAATATGATAGCCAAACATAGCATCACTCTGTGGTTATGTTTTATGTGTGTACTTTGCTTTTTGAATATCATGTTCCATACATTCATGATAGGGAACACTTTGTTTTAGGGTAACACATAGCCCTATTAGATGTTCTTTGTAAGATTAAATAAAGACTTGACCTTGATAACTGTGTGCTATGTTTACTAGGTTACATTGCATGCACATTCACTGCCCTTTCTGTTACTGGAATTTTACAAATGTTTTAAAATAGACCACATTTGCCCTATTTACCTGTGTTAGGTTATATCTGACCCAGGTGATGCTTTACAAATGTGAGATTTTTTTATGATTATTTGTTAATGGATGTTATTTATTTATTTTAAGATTAATTCAGTTTATTGTGATCTCTGTAACTTTCTCTTCGTTTGTTCATAATTTACACATGAGTTTTTCTTGGGACATAATGGTTCTGTACTTATCCTTGGGCATTATCTATATGGTCCTCTTACATGCATACATCAATTGTAAAAGCCTGCTGTCTCCTATTTTTGTTTAGACTATAGAATTCCCAGGTTATCTTCAAGCACACAATAAAAAAAAATATTTTATTATAACTTCGCTCTTGATCTTCTGATTATTTACAGTAGTCATCTGATGTGTACCAATGATGAAACTGCAATGTTTTTAGTGTTATTCAGAAAGATTTAGAATACAACAGCAAAATAATAAAATAGGAGAGAAATCTTCATCTTTTCTTTTCATATATTTATTTGCATCTAAATTTATTATTTGATAAAGTTTCCTCAAATCTTTGTACAAGCACACCGACAACTTTATTGAGGCCTTACTGTGTAAAAAAAATCATATGAGTATAAACGTCTCGTAACCCTCTTGTGTTTACTTAGCAGAAGTTGTCCAACCCCCCATGTACTTGGCTTAAAGTGCAAACCTAAGATAAAAATTTCTTTGGCACCCAAGTCTGACATGCACCACTGAGTGCGTATTAACAAGTAAGGTGAGCTCAGGTAAGAACTCTGTACCTGTGTCTGTCAACACCTGAGGCCATTCTGAGTTAATCTGAAGTACAGAAACCAGCAGGGTATATTTACCGTTCCATGTACCTTCATGATTAAAGTATTAGTGAGTGAGTGTGTGTGTGTGTGTGTGTGTGTGTGTGTGTGTGTGTGTGTGTGAGGTGATGCTTCATCATGTTGCCAAAGTCATAACCATGATACCTGTGACATCCAGTATTCTTAGGAATATGAAAAAAAAATTGCTTTTATTTATTCTTTTATTTTTTTTATATACAGTGCATACAGTAAATATGTGTCTGAGATCTTTTCAGTGTTCCAAAACAGTGCCTTATGTAGAATTTTTTATTTGTGTATTTTCAGATTTTGCTCGGCTAAACCCAGAGATGGTAAGTCATGTTATTTTTATCCTTGTTTTGTACCCTGTTGTATTCCTAGTCTTGTTTCATTTACAAGTTTTGCTTGAACTGAGGATTTGTGCGTGTTAATTTGAAGTGCATGATACAACAACAAAAAAATATTTCTCAGTGTCCATGAGTCCACTAATTCTGTTCTGAAGTTTCCAAAGCTTTTCAGATACAGAAGCTCAAACAGTCAAACAGACACACGCAAACAAAATCAAACAGACACAAAGCAAACAAGAAAGCAAAAATACTATAAATGCAAAATAGATTTGCTTGAATGCATGTGCAATCCAACATGTTCATAATGCACATGAATATTGAAGCAGAAATCTGCTAACAGCCAATAAAACAAACTAGCCTGGTGAGAGTGGAAGAAAATAAACATGAAATGCAAATGCTCTTTCTGAACAGAGCAGTGGTGGCATTCACCATTGCTAACACACAGGAGATCTTAAGTCAGCTGTGTCTCTTTTTATGCTTGATGCTCAGAGCTTTCTGCACTTGTGACACACTTTCTGTTTCTTCGGATGATCTCATGAGCATACTCACCCTTGTTCAGTGAATCATCTGACTTGGATACATCTGTATTAGCTTCTAGTTTTAAAAACTGCTGCTGTAATCACAACGTCTGCCCTGTGCTTATCCAAGGGATCTCATTCACAATACTCATATTCAATATCCTTTCAACACATTTAGTTCTGTTTGCCTTTTTCTTCTACAATTGTATAGTGTAATGGGTTATTGCTTCAGAATATATCTGAAGAGGGTGTATTCCCTTTTGATTTTCATCCCTCTTAAAGTTTCTTTAATTTGTTTTCTCAGGGAGTTTTTCCTTGCCACTTTCACCAAAGACTTGCTTATTAGTGATAAGTTAAACATTTAAAGTACATTGTACAATACTGTGCAAAAATCTTGAGCAAACCCTCATTTCTACATTGTAAATTAAACTAAATTTGACCTAAATTAAAGTAATGGGAACAAATACTTTTACTGTTACAGGCTGCAAACTGGTTGTTTGTTACAACTTCAGCAGCAACCTCATTTCCTTTCTCGTCTGTTCCAACCACTCAGCATCACCAGTATACTAATCACTGGCCTAATCATCTGTCATCATCTGTTTGGGACTGGTTTATGCCTTAATTTAGATGTTTTTATGCCTGAATGATTCATAGGTCACTGTGTGGCAAACAAAAACATTACTTTTACTTTTACTATTACTATTATACTGGCCAGACTGTGTGGGTCTTTTGAAGTGAGTTATGAAAAAAATTGGGGGAAGGGCCCCTTGTTGACTATGGCTATTGCTTAAAGTTCTATATAAATAAAATGGAATTTAATGTACTGGGATGTTTCTGCCAGGGATCTTTTTTAATGACTATATTATCTGATATATCAACATAAAATGTTTAAGTAAATAAAGTCCATTCATTACATTTATAGTTTTTAATTCTTTTTTACCTATAAGCATATAAATTTTGTTGTTACAGTGCTCTGCAAACATGCTAGGCACCCTTTTTAATACAAATTTTGTTCTTGATTTGTTTGCAATACTTTTCCAACCAAAATGAAACACTACAGAAAAACTTCATATGCCAGTGGGGAAAGCAATATATCACATAAAACATATTGTTTGGGGAAAAAAAAAGATTTATTAATTTATAATAGATTGACTTTTTCAATGAAAAAAGAAATCAATAATTTTTAAAGGCATCCCTAAAACATTTTTATGTTATGTACTCAAGACATTTGCACTTTACCGTATATTTCATGAAATTATAAATAAAAAAAAGTCAGGTCCATTATCCAAATGTTTTATTTACAATATGTAGTTATGAAAAGCTTAGGCTCATGCTCAGCATGGATTACACTGTAAGAGAGATAGCTATTTAACTCTTTTACTGTTGCTATTATATTCAGGCAGCAAGTGTGGCAAGTGCCTGCCTTTGCTCTGTGTCAAGTTTAGACCTGAAACTTTGTTTGCACCTGTAGATAGTCTCTCCTTTTAGTTAAAAGGCCACAGACTTTACAAAAGCCAGCTGAAACTTAAACAGCTTTTGTGTTGCCGTGGATTTACTCAATTTAATCTTAAAAAGTTTTTAGGCATTGTTTTATTTCTTTGACCACAGTGAAACTAGTGTATTTAAATTTGTAGCTAATTTTGTTTTTCTTTTTGTATAGCACTTTAAAAAATGAATGCATTTTAATAAATAAACAAGATACAAATGTAACTAACTGATTACCAGTGACATCTCAACAAGACTGAGTAAAATAAAGCCTGTCTGACTAGAATGTTTTACAATTTGTAAGTGAAGATTCTCAACAATACTATATAAAATAATTTAAAGATATTATGCTTTGCATTAAATATCACTATTTATTTAAAGAAATAGTGGCATAAAATTAAGTCATTAAATTTGCAAATAAACATTGTTTTTTGCTGGCCTTTGCAAGCCACATTTTGTACCTTTAGCATAAAAAAAATTACTGGACAGATATTTATTCATGCCTATGCATGATGTGTGTGCTGCCGTGCCGTGTGCTGGTGTGTATAAAGTAACCTGCTTTTTGTGTGATTGTATATTGGCTTTCTTTTCTGAAACTGCGTGAATGAATCCAAAGTTAAGACGGCAATGCAAACAGAAGCGGCTCCCCTGAGAAACAATAGTGAGGACTTAGCCATGAAAGGATGGCATTGCTGGTGCAGCAAGATGTCTAAAAGCCTTATTCTAGTCTGTCTGGGACAACAATGACAGACTTGTCTGTGGTCTGCAGCAAGAACAATATTACTGGGCAGGTGTGCGAGATTTTGACTTTGCATAGGCAGACCACAGACCAAAACGGCAGCTTAACTTGCTGTGGCATGGTGTTCGTGACCATTTTCATTGTTGGTTATTGTTCTGGCCTTCATTGTGAATACACATGTGATTGCTATGCTCCTTTTAGCTACTTATTGCTTATGTTTTGGTATTTGCTGATGGGCTTTACATTACCACACGAGATGGAAAAAGAACCAGATTGAAAAAGGCATATACCTAAGACCAAAGACTCAAGAATCATTAAAATACAACGACAATCCCGTCAGTAAATAAAAGTGCAAAGCCATGCATACGGTTAGCAGATAGACATACCAACTGTTTTAACTGACTGTTTGCATGCAATAAAGAAAAAAAATGCATGGGAACAGTCATACACACTGAATTTCAGTTTAACTTAATGGCTAGATATACTAGATGTTAAACTTACAGCAAAACGTGGTCCACTGGTTTGTCGTGATCTCTTTTCGGCCAGCAGATCCTTGACAGTATGCTTGACTCTAACTCCCTGATAAACTCGCTTGGAATACTCTAGGAAAAGGAATTGCAATACTAAATACCTTGGCACAATAAAATTAACATTATTTGACAAAAGATCAATTATTCATAACAATTAAGTAGGAAATAGGGTCCTCATTTTATTTAGAACATAATAAACAACCCTTATTTGGTCCTTAATATAGACCAGTTTTTGATTTACCTAAAATCAAAAATATTTAATTGAAAATATTTTGCTTATTGAAAAAGCCTTTTCCACTTAAACTAAGATTTGCAATTGTGGTAATAATAAAATACCCTATTTTGTATTCACTACATTTGAGTAAATAGCAAATTACAAAAAAGTGTTATTATAAAACTATACAGAGTATATAATTTAATTGCATGCTATGCTTGCCTAATGCTTGTAGTTTCTGTAAAAATGCAGAATCGTCTGTAGATGATTCATGTGTGAATCATAGGGAAGCTTTTGCTTGAGATTTCACAGGTAACTTTCTGATAATTGTACATATACTGTGCCTGCAGGGGTTTATCTGTCACATCCAGAAACTTTAGGCAAGTTCCGATTCAGTGAAAACAGGCCCATATTAAATCCAGAACTACATAATATTGTAGATTACTCTTAGCTACCTCAGCTACCTCAAACAATGCATCATCTGAGAAACATTTACAACTAAAAGACAAGTAAAAAAAACAGATCAGCTGGTGGGGTGAGGTATTAGCTTCATTATATTTCATAGCATTCATTACAATTTTTCACACATATTTTTCTATTGTATATTCTCTACGTGTGTAATATTAATCACTCTGAATAACATTCCTGGTTAGCACATAATCCTGTGAACAGATGTCATATTTGCAATTTAAAATTCTTTGAGATAGGAAATTGCATGCAAAAAGCATAGTAGTATTATGTAAAAGACCACAGATTTATGAATGAACTGTAGAGGGTACAAGAGTTTCAGTGCATCCCCTTCCTTAAAGTGGCTAACTGAGTCAAGCTAAGCTTTTGATTAAGCTAAACACTGCTTTGTGAGCCCTATATTGGCTTAGTTAACTTTACGATTTCCAAAATGGCACTGTAAAAAATGTGAAATAATAAAGACAAAGAAAGTACAATTGTAAGGACAATACTGTGTAAGAGACACCGTTTCAGTCCCATATATAGACTGATTGACAATGATCACTATGATTCAGGTACAGATTGCATTAAAACACAGTATCATGATTTCTTAAGAAGAAGTATAGTTTTAGCTCACTAACAAATGTAATTGTAGATTATTTAGCTTACCAGTTTCCATGTTGCAGATCAGGATTGTTGGCGTGAGAGCAAGTGCAAGGCCAATCACTATTCCAGCAAAATGGCAGTATCTACTTCAATACATGAACAGAATTTGATCATTTTACCATAGACATCAGACCTTAACTAAACCTAAATGCTACTTTTCCATCAAAGCAGAATGGTTAGGCAGCTTTTGAAATGACCATCACCAATTTGTTTAAATGCAAATAAATGGTAGGACGTTTTTCCAATATTTGCATCTATGTTCTAGATTAAATAGGAGAGGACACTAAAAGTAAAGCAACATCACTGGCAAACCCTACTCGCCATTTGGTTTCTTTTTACCATTTATTTAGTTTTTAAATGCATTTAAAATTGTAATAGTTGATTACTATGTCCAGGATATACAGCAAACATATTCTATCTAAGTTTAATCATAGTACTAATCCACTGGTAATAATAATAATAATAATAATAATAATAATAATAATAATAATAATAATATAAGAACAAAGCAAAATTAAACCTCACCATTTGGTTGTGTTGCGATTTTCTGTTTACTTTATATTGGATTTACTTAGTAAAGTTAAACTGTAGGTTGGATATGACTCACTTGGTGAATTCTAAGAAAGAGGTTAGTTGTATTTTTTTTTTGCTGTATAATAATTGTTTAAGTTTTGTTTTCAAATTTAATGTAAATATGTGGTACAAATTAATAAGACTAATCAAATAGTGCATACTAATCTAACAAATAACATCTGTATGTCTCCTACAGTATGTCAATGGCTGATGGGTTGTATATACTTAGGATCATATGTAAATTTCTAAACATTTAAGTCCAAAGCAGATGTACTGCAATAACTCTTGCATGTATAGTGCAACTGATTAACACACTAAGCTTCGCACAATGTAAAGCATTACATGGCTATAGGAATAATCCAATTAAAACTAATTGGGGAAACATCATTTAAAGCAGTCTTTTATCATTTGTGAATCTGACCTGAAATTGATAATATATCTTGAGTAAATTGGGGGAAAAAAAAGGTTTTCCTGTTATAACTTCCTGTCGCTCTTGGGTAAAGGTCATTTAGCGCCTTCCCACCCTCTCCCTGCTGAACCAACATGGGCTTTTTATTTCCAAATTGTTGGATATTAGCATTTTTCAGTGACAGAATAAGAGCTTTTAAATTCCACACAGCACCGTGCTGCCCTCTTGAGGCGAACTGCACAATAACACTTTAAATGTCATTCCTCTCTAAAGAATTTCCTGTCGAAACAAAAAACACCATTGTGAAACCACCAAAAAAAATTTTTGGATGTGTACTAAAAAAAAAACAGCATTATCAACATATTTTTAAAAAAATGAAATAATGTATTTATTGTGCATGAATCTAGTGATATGTATAATCCATTTAACCTAATAATGTAATTTGGGTGGTCATGGACATCCAAAAATTGTGATGAGAAGGAAAAAAGCTAGTCTAAGTCCATGGGGATTGGAGACAGCTTGGGAAAAGACAGATGACGAAATACAGTATGATCTCCTCCCCATGTCTCACTTGTCTTGTTATCAAAAGGGAACAGCCAGTACACATTCCACTCCTCCTTTCAGAGGGGAAATATTAGTACTTGGTATCATCGTGTTACACTCTCACTCCCTTACTTTGCCCTGTTCTCCTAACCTCATCCAAAAAAGGGAATCTTTCTGTTAAAATGTCATCAAGTAGAGAAATACATCTGAGTATCTGAGCAATATACTTGTTCTGTAAATGTATCAAAAATAGTATTTAATAAACAAACAGATATTTCTTACATGTTCTTTTGCAGTGTATGGCAGTGAGGTATTTCAGATATACTATACTGTATTTGCAAGAGGGTGTATATGCAGACTATCCCCATTTTCTTATCATTCATTCATTCATTCATTCATTCATTCATTTTCTTAAGTAGCCCCTTTTCTCATGGTCCCAGTAGAATTCAGATTTACTCTAGGAACACAGAGAACAAGACCTTTTTATTCTTACTGATTGTGACAACAATAAATTCTTTGAATACTTTGCTTGAGGGAATGGGGATAATCCTGATGTTAAACATGAATGAGTCACAACCTTCCCTCTTCTGAGTCAGACTGTTATATAAGCAGAGGTTCAGTAGAGTTTTACATAGGAATTCTAGTTAAAGGTGTTACTGCACTTAGCTCATATTGTTATACTGCTTATAACAGTAATCTAAACCATGAGAAGTTGCTACACATGAATGCACAACTATACAGTAACCATACTCAGCTTAAGTGTGCAAGACTTATCCAACCATGTTCAATGTTCGTGGTATCTACAAGTACCCTCGTTTAAATTCAATATATTCTTATGTAACATAATAAAAATCATCTGATTGTAGCGGATCTCTGTACTAGGCAGATACAACATATAACTGCCGTTATTTATTTAACAAAAATGAAGAACCAAAAAAAAATAATAATAACCACATGGGCAATACTAAGTACCCCTTATTAAGTTGTAGCCATGCTGTAGAGAATAATATTTATATTTATATTTATAATAATATTTTTTACTGAGGTACCTCAAGCTCCAGAATATACTGTAGAAAATTAATGGAATATTGTAGTGCATAAACTAGGACTTTATAAATGTCAGGCCTAAGCTTTAAAGTACAGTATAATTCAGGAGACTCCAGTTTTAGCTGATAATTAAGAGCGGTCCTGCTGTTTTAATAAGGCATGTTTCTCATTACTGCACAGTGCACAGGACACCAGGCAAAACATACACACATCTCTGTTGTGGAGGATGGACAAAATTATGCAAGTGATCTCCAGCCAGCACTATTTAAGAGATTTAAAGGCACACCATTAGAGAAAGTCTAAGTTACAGTAGAATAAAGTTAGATGGGGTCAACTGTATATTAAACTACATGGATTTGTCTTTGCGTGTCAGCTCTAGACAGGAATACAATATTTCTTAGAACAGCACTGGACCTTGGACATACTTTGCTGTAATAAATATTTTATGTATATTTTTAATGTCAGCCCTCACAGATGTTGTCTGTTGGTGCATTGTGCAGAGTTTAAATAATTCAAGCGCTGTATAGAAATGCAATTATTGGACAGTATGGATTTGAAGAAAATAAACACAAGATGTAAAAATAAAAATTTATGTTATATAAGTAGTGTTACAGATGCACGTCACTGAGTGCCAAATGTTTAGCCCACTGCAGGATAAACCACAGCTGCTTCTTAGCTATGCTCTCCTCCTCAGAGGAAGGAGATTTTCCATTTCTCGTTCTGGTATACTAAAAGCTTCACATAGGCGTATATGGATGTAACTTTGTTTTAGAAATTGAAACCAGGCCAATATGTGTCAACAAACTATCTAGCATGTGTCATGCTTCTATTTTAACAATTATTTAAATCCACACCAGCATGCTAGAACAATTGAAACGTGAAGACTTTTTCTATCACACCCACATGTGCTTATTGAACATACCATTTCAGATTTAGTCGCCATTTGCTGTTATAATGTCCTCCACTCTTTCAGAAAAGATTTTCACTAGTTTTTGGAGTGTGGCTGTGATGAATTGTTTATTCAACCACAAGAACATTAGTAAGGTCGGGTTTAAAATTCTGGCATGAAGTCAATGTTTCATTTCATCCCAAAATTGCTCAGTGTAGTTGAGGTCAGGGCTCTGTAAAGGCCACTCCAACATTAGGAAACCGTGTCTTTATGGAGCTCGCTTTGTGCACAGGAGCATTGTCATGCTGGAAAAGGTTTGGACCCCTTAATTCTAGTGAGGGGAAATTGTAAAATTGCAACATACAAAGCCATCCTATACAATAATGTGCTTCCAGCTTTGTTGTACAAATTTAAGAAAAACCTACATAGGGTTGAGGAAGTCAGGTGTCCACATGTTAAATCATTTATTGATGAGAAAATCCAGGCAGCACCACAAAAATGTCCTTTTTTATTTTTTGTTCATTTCAAACATATACTTAAAAAAATAAATAACTCTATTAAGATGTTATGCAACAATCAAATAGCATGAACCTTCACTGAAGGGATAATATACATTACTGTTTTGCAATATGTTTGATACATGTAATATACACAACTGGAATGCTCATATAAAGTTTACATCATGTGACAATACAAAAAAATAGTTGAAGGCTCTGACCTCCTTTTTTTTTTTTTGCAAATTAGAAAAACATGCTTGTATCATCTCAGATAATATAGATGTTCAGTAAATGCATGTCACATACATGACTAAATCATTCCCTAGCTTAAATTACTACAGAAAGAAGTGATGATTTTACTATTCTCAGATGAAATCACAAAAGCCTACCAGCTTTGGACAAAATCTGTATAGAGAGGAACATAATGGCATAACAACTAATCTAAAATGCATTTTCCTGTCATTCATTTGACTGGTTGTAGGTGAACTGTTACTGTTATATGACATATATTGACAGTCAAAAATATTGTTAAAAAAAAGACTTTGTCCAATAAGTATCCCAAAGTTAACATGTCTGGATGCTGATTTATTCAAGCTTAATTGATTTACAGCATCACTGCATGGGAAAACACCTAG
This sequence comes from Leiocassis micropogon, assembly GCA_028565275.1. Classification (NCBI taxonomy): domain Eukaryota; kingdom Metazoa; phylum Chordata; class Actinopteri; order Siluriformes; family Bagridae; genus Leiocassis; species Leiocassis micropogon. Next base: position 10,435,763 of record JAOVVA010000052.1, on the reverse strand, counting down.
TTAGGAGGACACTGATTAAATAGCATATCCAATTGAGGTAGATCTCTACATCTCTCTAAATAAAGCAATAGTGGTTTTAAATAAATGTTGGAAACAGCACTTCATTCAAACAGGCCGAGGCCTTGTCCTTTAGATTGATTTAGTTCTTTATCCTAAAACTAAGTTTGTCCTGCTTTTCTTTAAAGCCCTGTCAAGGAGGTTAGTAGTGTTTGTCATTTTAATGACATTCTACTAGATCCCAAATGACTGGAGTCTAGCACAGTTTAGTGTCTACCAGCTTATACAAACCTACTAAACAAGGCATTAAAATGTGGGCTAAATTAATGAATTAATGATGAGGGGAACAACCAAACTGTGCTGGACTTGTGCTTTTCAGGACAGGTATAAATTCTGCCTAGGGGAATTAACATTCCTGGTACATACACTCTCCAAATACTGGCTTTGGTTGCTTAGAAGAATCACATTTTACTTTGTCAACAACCTTCCCTGTGAAATCAATGCAGTCCACACTGCGATGGCGTTCACCATGACCACATGTTCGGGAACAAGAAGACCATGGGCCTATTTGCCACATGGGACAGGGAAGATCTGCACAAGGCCTGATGTCTGCAGGTCTACGGATTTTGTCACAGTGGTTAGAGTAAATGTCAGCATTATCCTTGCACTCAACAGTTCTCCGAGACCATCCTGAACCACAGCTTTTGGAACAATCTGCCCACTCTCCCACCACCCACTGTGGAATACCAAAAGGATGAACAGATGACTTTTCCTCTTTTGGTTTACTTAAGGGGACAGCTTTGGGGATAAAGAATGTATATTTGACCTTTGCTGGGGTTGTCTCTGTAGTGGTGGACAGGAGTTGGATAGTGATGGCTTCCTTTAGTTGGCGAAAGCTCTGAATCCGTTCCAAGATGCTTGCTGAACCACTGTACTTGAGGACAGCCCCATTAGTTGGAATGTCCTGTTCTACCGTGGACACAGAGAAGTTGCCATTCAATATATACTCCCCATTTTCTCTTTTGATGGCTAGGTAGTTTCCATCATGTTTTTTGCCCTTGAGGCTTCGCTGCTTGATGTCAATGTTGGTGGCGCCTATTGGGATCGTAACAATATCACTGTACCCGTGGCTGAAAACAGAAGAGTTTAAATTAGTGATTTGCAATAGCTTATTATCACAGCAGTATTAACAAACTATGGTATACTATTAAAGTTAGCAGCCTTACAGGACTTTAGTATATGAGCCTGATATCTTCCTGCAGCTAAGGCCATTCCCACCACACACACCACACTTATCAAGCTTTTTGTTGGAGCCAATCTGGAGATCACAGCCAGCCTTAATGCACTGGCCTTGGACACAGATTGATGTGGAATCTGGACTGCAAGATGTTCCATCAATGACCTACAGTCAAGAAGTATAAATATAATTCAAACATTTACTAAAAGCTTTGACCTTAAAACAATGGTGCACTTTACAAATTTAAAATCAAGCATAAATTTCAGATATCTTACTCATCAAAATGGAGTCAGGGCTCTGTATTTACCTTGGCTTCAAACACTCTGAATTCACTGCTGCCTCTAGCTCTACAAAAGAGTTTGCATCTGTCTCGTGGTGATACACCAGCATATTTTGGTAGCCACTGCTTGACTTTTCCACGAATATCGAAGTGATTGGGATTGTTATACTTCTCACACTGTTCTTCTCTGAAGCTCTTTCCTATAAATAACAATCATTTGATATTTAAAAGAGAAACCTGTTATGCAGAACAAAACTGTGCAGACAATGCACCCAGCATTAGGCCTCTTTATCAGTGTTTCAAGCAAGTTTCAAAATGCACTACATTCTATTTCATTAAACACAATGTTTTTCCTTACGAAGAGCTTAGTAATTTGCTGAGATTTGAAGCATTACCAGCATCAGGAAATGAAAAAGTGACTTTAGAAGGGATGGGAAATAGCAAAATACTGCCCAGAGTGTAGCATGTAACATACCATGGGGTGTGTCACAGGCCTGCGTATTGCAGGAGCGATACTGAACTCTCTGTCCCTCACAGTATTTTCCTTGATTCTGTGGAGCTGGATGATCACACTCTCTATATGAGAACATTACTCCTCCTCCACAGGACCGCGAACAAGGCTTCCATGCACCCCACTCTCCCCAGCCTCCATTCAACACCTCCTGCAGCCACATTTAAAAAAAATTCAGAATAACACTATGACACATTGCACTTGCAATTAAAATGTAGACTCAATGCACCAGGCTCTGCAAAGTCCTTGTCACTTTATAAAACATATCAAGTCAATTTTATGAAACCGTAATGATATATACCAATACTTATATAAGAACCATATGAAGGGCTATTTAGCAAAAACAATAATAATAATAATAAGAAGAAGAAGAAGTGGCAAAAGATTGACGATGATAAACATGCAAATATTATTATTATTATTATTATTATGTAACATTACTTACCTTTGGTTCCATTACCTCTTCAGATGCAGTACAAATTCCATCTAAACACTTCCTGTTGGGGGCGCAATCTGTCCCATCTGCCCAGGGTAAACTCCCATTTTTGGTGGTACATACAGACTGGCCTTCCTCCTGGCACCATAGCTGGCTGCACACCTGAGCAGCAGAGTCATTTTGACAGTGTGAGAAATTCTGACCAAAGATCTGCTGGCATTGCTGGTCCATGTTATAAATCACACCAGGAAGCTCAGTGGGCAAGGGGAAAATCTTCTCAGGGGCATCCAGTAGGCAGTCTCCTGTTAATAAATAGAGAGGAAGAGAGCCCTGTAAATCTACAGTGACGCATGTTGTGTAACAGTAGGAATGTCTGGCTCCCTTTGCTGACGTTTAGGGAGACCTGCAGGAATGCACATCTGGATGAGTGAGCTAAGATGCAAAATCCAAATGAGAGCAAAAGCCACGTGGGAGAAGATTGTTCACCTCAAACACTACAGGAAAGTGAGAGGAAGGAAATAATTTATTAAATCAATGATGTCAGTACTACAAGGGCATTTACTTTTTTAAAGGAAGAACTGAAATAGTTTCTTATTGGAGATGGCTACTTAACACAAATAGACCTCTCCTAGCCTAGTATGGTTTGGTCCATACTTCTATTCGGTGTATCAGCATTATAAATACAGGAAACTTATTTTTAGATTAAACTTCCCATTTCTATTACAATCTCTCAAGGAGAAGGAAACATGAAGTCCTGCAAAGTTTTGTTTTTAACCTTCTACTGCTTTCCTTTTTTATTTAGCCAGGATAATAACTGTTTTCCTAATAAAGGCTTTCCTCTGCTATACTGATGATACATGTATTCTTACAAAAATACTTGTCAGTTCATTAAGATTCAGAAGCACGCTCATATAGAATAAAAGGTTGTTCATAATAAAAGTTTGCCTCCATATATTAATTTTTACTTATAACATAATTACATAATTACTTAAGACATAATTCTAACAGATAAATGTATGTACATACCATGGCCATTGTCAAAGAATTCAGTGATGTAGAATGCGCTGCATGGGGACCAGGGGGACTTCTTTTTAAAACTGTTATAAACTGAAGCCATAACATGGTGCTTTGGGAGATCTCCAAAATACCTCTCACAGTTCTTAGAGTCGTCATGAGGCATGCTCATCACATGGCCTACACAGAAAATGTAAATTAATCAATTCACTGACAAGACAATGCTTATATGGATGTAAAAATATTAGGTCTGCTTGTGCGCTTTAAGTAGATACAGCACAACATGCACACCTAATTCATGAGCTACTGTGAAGGCTGCCTGTAGTCCGTTGTCTTCAATAACAGAACAACTCCTTTTAGGGTCACACATGGTCCCCACATCAGCAATGCCAAGTGTGTCACAGCTCTGATGGCCACAGATGTCCTTGTAGGAACAAAATGAACAGATTTCTGTTTTAAATCAGCTTCTCTTTAAAACTGGAAGTAAACATGTTTTTTAAAAAAAGAATGTTTTCAAAAAAAAAAGTGAAAGAAATAAATATTTATGTCACACAGCAAACATCAAGGGACAAAGTTTAACAATGTGGTATCTGAGCAGAGTCCTAACAACATGCTTGGAATCTTTTCCACCCCTTTCCCAACATAAGACCCAGCCACACATAAACTGAATCATAGCTGGACAGGACACACTTTGTTAATCAAATTCATGTGTCTACACTGTACAGAGGGCCAGCACGGTAGCAAGCTTGCACCACTGGTTAAAATGGCATTGTCTGGATTTAAAAGAGTTGGATTTAGTTTCCTTTTTTTCACCTCTCTAGTGAATAGCAGAGCAGTGTCGTAATGCTCAGGATGCCAGTGGCTGGACGGATTGAATTGCTGCTGCCAAGAACAGAAATTACGCAGTGCCAAGCCTCCATTACTGGAGACAGATGGTCCAACTTCCTCGTCTTCCACTATCAGCAACTTCACTACCACCATGCTCAGTGAGTTTTTAATGCTGGGATGCTGGTAAATCTGAGATGCCACGGACAGCAAGGTCAAGATATAGTGCTGTTAGAAAAAAGAAAATATGCTTATTATTAATCTTATTATTAATAATTACTGCAAAGCATGTTTTTAAAAATTTATTTTGAACCATGTTACATCTAGCTAAAATTATTTAACATATTTTATGATTAACTATAAATTTAAGTAATGTACAGTTTTTAATGCCAAAATAATCTTTTACTGTAGCTACATCAACGATCAGCATGGAATTCCCATTAGGTGCTTACAGAAGCTTCTTCGAACCTAAGAATGGATCAATGCAATAAACTGTGGGTTCATTTCTAAAGACCTTTTTAGCTGGGAATGACACAATAAATAGTTGGCTAGATTTTAGCCTAGATTCTTGAGAAAATGAAGATAATTGACTGTCAATCCAGTCAGCCTAACCATGAAACTCCATTATGCATTTCCACTTTCCAGATGGTGCATCCATTTACACTTCTGCATATAATCTATCTGCAAAACTCACTTGTCTTTCTGGAATTATCATATTTTTTCTGCAGAAAAAGGCATGTATTGTGACATACACTTAATGTTTAAAATTTTACTTCAAATCAAACAAGAATAGAAAAGGAGTATCCGCACACTCAATATGTGCAAAAAAAACTAATTGTGTGAGCTTTCGGTCAAAGTTCAAGGTTTTAGTTTATATCAGTAATATTGTATTAATATTATTTTTTTTCTTTAAGCAGTCAGAAGTCATAAGAGGTGAAAGAGAACCAACATTTTTATAGAATGTTATTTTGAATTTTTTTTTTTTTTGTCGTTGAACATCCAGATTGGACAGTGTAACACTTTAATTAAACACATTTTCATTTCTTTTCAGTCTTCTGCAGTGCAGGTGTAGTGCAGCATTATAGTTCAGTGTAGTGCAAGTTATATAATAGCAAAGCACGTGTGTAGATTGTTGAAATAAAGGTGTTATGAAATGATCTCTGGAATTATGTATGAATATCTGCTCGTGTGCCTGTCCACTCGCCTTTGTGTCTTCTCCATAGAAGCTCGACACTGAAGCGTCTGCCACCACCAGAGTCTCGATAAATCTCGGCACGGAGACAAAGCGCCTGCGCCTGGAAGAGCCTGAGCTGACCTTGTTGTGCTCCCCTGGCGCCGGGGAACCTTCACCATCTGTTTGAGCAAGCGAGTGGCTCGCGTCAAGTGTTTGGGTCAGTTGCTGTCTTGTGATCACATGCGGCTGGTCAGTGGCGCTCGCGTTCGTTCCCGTGCCAAAGCGCTTGGGTTTGATTTGGTACTCGTCTCCGTCCGAAATGAAGGATCCCACGATGCCGTGGCAGAGACTGACCGACACCACTGAATCCTCCTTAAAGTTCACAGTTCCTGTAAAGAAGCAGTCTCGCAGTTCTGATCCAGCTGTTGCAGTTTTACTCCCACCCGCCTCTGTTAGGTTAGAGACTGACACCTGTCTCTCTGCACCGGTTCGCGGTTCGGCTGCAGAGAAGTCATTCGCTGTGATGTAATACACTTTCATAGAGGGGGATATAAAGCTGGGGTCTGGTTGAAGGTTCAGTGTGAACCTTCGCCCAAAAGCTGTGAGGTGGAAACTCGGAGGATCTTCGCTTCTCTTCGCTACGCGTCTCCCGGTGCCTCCCGTTAAACGCACAGGCACAATGTCTTCTGCTTCAAAACCGTCAGAGACGCTTCCACTCAATACACAAGCAGCTAAAAGTGCAACAGAACACCACAGACTCATTTTATCCGATAGTCAGAGATTTGGAGGAACTTTATGCTGAGCGTGATGCCGCGTTTGATCCTGAGCTTTACCCTCTGGAACTCGCCGCTGCTCCGTGTTAAACCGTACTAGGATCTGGGCACAGCCTTGGTCTAAATATGGGCTAACTATTCATCCAGCTTATACTTTCATCAGCGAAGATCTACAGTATATTCTTGTTTAGTCCACATACCTTGACTAACATACGAGACATTCGTCCACAGGACGCGATGCTGTGTGCGCTCTCTCCTAACTCCTCGCTTTAATGCACCCAGTCCACTACAGAGACGCTCTTTATACTGTCGAACTCTGCTGAGGAAAAAAAGAAGAAGCATTAAAGGCTATTTTTAATCTCTGAGATGGTCTCTCCTCCCACTCACATCTCTTTTCCAACATAAAATCTGAGGCCGGTCCTCGTGTGCTGCACAGCTCCTGTCTCCAAGAAGATCTTTAAGTCATTCTTTAAAGCTACAGTTCGACTGTAAATGTGTTTATTTTTACTATATAAACATTATGCTTATTTATGCTTTTTATTTTTATTTTATGTTCTGTCGCCTGGGCAAAACGTTTGAAATTAATAACCTTATAATAGCCTATTTATCTGCATAACAGGACATCAATTAACTAATCTCAGGAGTGATATATTGAGAGACAGCAGACAATGCTAGGTGCGGGCCAGCAGTGGACTATTAGTAAAGCTGTATTTAGACAAATTCTTGTATTTAGGAGCTGGATCATCTTAAGTGCGTGTAGATGTAATGAACCCTCACATACGCAAGGAGGCGGCATAGAGTTTTAGAGCGCAATTAGTCCACCACTTTGGTCCTCAGTGATGCTCCTTTTCGAGGACTTTAAGGAGCACGTTTTGATAGAAAGGGTTTTGATGATGGTTTCCTTGTTTTCTGGTTCAGTATTATTGTGGGATTATTATGGGGCATGGCTTAAATAATAGTGCAAAATGACATAATTTGACTATTCAAAAAGAGACTTGTAATAATTTCTTTGCATTATTATATTTACCATGGAAAAGTATTGCCAACAAGGTGAGACAAGAGAAAACACCATGTTTGAGGAGTATACTAAGATGTATACTGGTATGTATATACTGTATTTAAATAGGCCTACCACATTTTTATTAGTATTTCTTTTATTAGTAAATTCTATTGTGGGATGTTCCTAAAATTATTTTATTGTACTAAACCCTCAATACTAAACCTCGAATATTTTTTTTTTCCTTTGAATCGCTAGTGCATGTGTTTATGATCAGCATTTTTACTTTCATGATTACTTGGCAATCTAAAAGCACAGACCTGTACCTGAGCACGAATTTTCCATGTTTTAAAGTGCAAGTTAGTCCTCTTAAATTTGAAAAAAGGAATGTATAGCATTTGAGCAGTAGTGCAAATGTGCAATGTGTTGAGTAGTGTAGTGTGCTCCAACACAGGCGTGAAAAAAAACACAGGCGAGTCCAATTGGTTGAGTCCTACTTTATGTGGTGAAAATGGTGACAAACGGCCAACACCAGAGGGCGAATTTGCTTCTTTGTGAATCCATGAGGTGGCATTTGCCGCAAAAAAAGGTGCAATCCGTTATTAAGCATAAAAATAATTAAAATACAACACAATGAAATTACCAATGGATCTGAGCACCATAAACAGAATTTTTCTTTTTATATATATATATAAAAATGTCATTTTAGGTTTTTAAGATTTTTTGCATGTTCAATTGCTATACACAGCAAGCAATGTGTTTCCCCTTAAATATAGCCTGCATAATCTCTGAAAAAGGGCACAACTTCCCTGCATCTGTATGCATTTAACACTTCTTATGATTTTTTTTTTTTCCATGAGTCAAGGCCACGCCCAAATGTCGCTCAAGATTCAGCGTTATTCGGGCGCGCTGAACAAGTACCCAATCAGTTCTCTGCTCTTTATCCACTCTCACTTTTGCCTGAATTGTTTACATATGACGCAAGATATTGAACCTGACCGAGGACAGACGGGTGTGCACAGCCATGGTCATTATTTGAGTCATTTTGCCATCAGCGCGCTTACAGGGAATAATTAAGACATGCAATTAAGAGCACTGCAAATTCTTGCATGGTATTTTTGGACGGCATCTTTGCATTAATTTACAATGTTCGTCCAGTTGGTGTTTTATTTTTTAAACTTCCTGCTTCTGAACAATTTATACAATTGCGTAGAAATCGATTTTTGTGAGCTTGTGCAACTTGACAGTGCACTTAGTCAGAGCAAGGACATGATGCAGGACAGCAACATGGTTTTTAAAATAAACGCTTTTAAAGAGGTTTTCTATCTGAACGTTGTACCCGACTCTAGCTTTCTCGCACCTGACGTTGCTTATGAGAAACATCCAGCAAAAGTCTCGTCTCTGCGCCGCTGCTTTTATTCCGGGGACGTGAACTCGGATCCTTCCTCCTCCGCGGCTCTCAGTGTGTGTGGAGGAACGCGCGGCGCGTTTTATTATAATGGCATGGAATATGACTTCGAGCTCAAGGTGAATGAGACCGTTGATACATTTCCTTCAAGCGCTGGAAAAACGCATATTATACGCCGCCGGACTTCTCGTAATGTTACTTCAGAATGCGGAGTGACATCTGGAATGAACCAAGGCACTTCAGAATCGTTGCGCGTAAAGACGCACGCAGAAATACAAACCAAGCCTGCCATGAAAGGTAGAAACAGAGGCAAAAGGTTCGTTTCTCTGCCCAGGTATGTGGAGGTGTTGATTGTAGCTGACGATTCCATGGCCAGGTTCCATGGGGACGACCTGAGACATTACCTTTTGACTCTCATGTCTGTCGCTGCCATGTTGTACCGGCACCCCAGCATCATGAACCAGATCAGCATTGTAGTAGTGGATCTGCTGGTGATTTCTGAGCCTGAGGAAGGACCCAAGATCTCCAGCAATGCTGCTCTTACACTGCGAAACTTCTGCACCTGGCAGAGAAGGTTGAACAAGGTGAATGACGAACACCCTGAGTACTGGGACACTGCCATTCTGTTCACAAAGCAGGTAAGGATGAGGCTTGTGTCACTTCAATTAATCCTGAAGTTACTTACTGATTTTTGTGTACTCTGAACATTTGCACTTATAATAACTTCCATAATATAATAACGCTATAATAACACTCTTCTGGGAAGCTTTTCCACTACATTCTTGGGTGTGGCCTTACGTATTTTTGCTCATTCAGTCACAAGAGCATTAGTGATGTCAGGCATTGCTGTTGGGCAATGAGGCCTACTGCACAATTTATCCCAAAGGTGTTTAATGGGGATGAGGTCAAAGTTCTGTGTAGGCCAGTTAAGTTCTTTGACTTCACCTTGGAAAACCATGTCTTTAAGGGTTCTTGATTTGTGCACATGAGCTTTGTCATTATGGAACAGATTTGAACCTCTTTTTCAAATTCAAAGGGACATTGTAATTCTACAATATACAAAGACATTACATTTGTGTGCTTTCAACTTTGAGGAAACAGCTTGGGGAAGAACCATATATGGTGTGATGGTCAGGTGTCCACATGTTTTTTGGCCATATAGTGTAGGAACTGGAGTCATGGAAACCAACAACACAATTCTTATGTTTAATATTCACCTGATCCAGCTACTCAGCAGTGTACTGACACCCCCCCAGAACCAACTCACACATTACAATATACATCTTAAAATCCCTCTGTTTAATTTCACTGAAAACCACAAACTCAAATTATAGACACTGCAACATGCTTTTGTATATGAGAACATACTGCCAAATAAGTACAGTGTAAACTTTTAAAACTAGATGGACTTTGGGGACAGCCAAAAACTCTTAAGTATTACTATGAATATGATACCATTGTTAGAAAATACTTACCTTTTATTTTAGCCTGACAGTTTATCATGTTTTTGACCACACAGTGTAAATGTAAATGTTAAATGTGTAAAGTAAATATTCTGTAAAAAACAATGAGATGCATTTCAATTTCTTGACTTCCATCAACCCGAACAATGCTTTATTCATGGAGGCAACAGCTGGCCACACCATGATCATTCCTCTCTCTCAGTTATCATCTATGTTTTGGTAACAGGTTTTCACAGACATTCTTAGCCACCCTGTCAGTCATTTAGAACTGCAGTTCTCAGTATATGTTCAGACAATAAAATTGCAGCCCAGTTTGCTGATCAGTACCAAACAGATGCACATCCCATGATGCACATCACACTGGAATTTCAGCAACAATTAAGTTCTTACTTTCACCTGTGCATTTCATTTAATGCACTGCTTAATAACATTTACATTGCAGTTTGTCTATAATCAGATTTCTACTTAGTGATTAAGGTCTTCATAAATCTCACCAGGACTTGTGTGGGGCTACTACCTGTGACACTTTGGGTATGGCTGATGTTGGAACCATGTGTGATCCCAAAAGAAGCTGTTCGGTTATTGAGGATGATGGTCTACCCTCAGCCTTCACCACAGCACATGAATTAGGTAAGTTCAGTCATTTTTTTTTTTTAAGTTTCAAGTTTATTCTATAGTAAAGCTTGGTATAAAAAAATTAGAGAAAAGAAAAAATTGGGCCTTGATATCTGTCGAGGAGTTGCAATTATTAGGAAGAAGTGAAGACAGCTGCTATTAAGTCATCAAGTGTTATAGAACATTTCTTCAACACTGTTAAAGCAGTACTGAAAAGAGAAACATGGTATAATATAACCATATACTAATGGCTATGTTCACATTACCAGCCTAAAGTGATTCATTTTTAGGGCTGTCTGAACACACAAATTTGATGTTTTTCAAATCGGATCTGAGTCACTGTTCTCCTAGATTAGATATACATCCAATACGCAGTAACCCAACTTGAATGAGAAGGGTCAGATCAGAATTTATAAGACCTTTTGCCTCTGTGCATGTGTAGTGTGCTGATGCCATCAGGCAACACCACTAATGCTGAGATTTTATAGTAGTGCTAGCAATAGCTGCTAAAATTCTTCTGGACCTCAACAGATACAGATGACTAACTGCTTGCCATCCTTCAGAGCAAAATCCCCAAACAGATTTTTGCCAAAATCACATCTATTGTTAGAAATAAATGAGTGGTCACACAAATATGACATCTTTAATCCAGATAGCGCAAGCAAAAAAGTATCGATGTGTGCATATGTGCCATTTCAGAGGACAGCCGCGTCCACATTAGAGTCAGATAAATGTCACTTGTAATTATGAGTGTCAACTGTCAACAAATAATCAGAATTACACAATGTGGTTTGTAATGTGAGCAACAACAAAACATGTAAAAACATTAATTAAATTTAATTGAATTTAAGTAAAATCAAAGAAAATTGTAAAACTTGACTACACAATACAAGCCTGTTTCATCCCAGTGATTATTTCAATGTGCAGGCCATGTTCTCAATATGCCACATGATAGTGTGAAGGCATGTGAGATGTTTGGGAAACTAAAGGACAACCACATGATGTCCCCTACCCTCATCCAGATTGATCGTAGCAGTCCCTGGTCCAGGTGCAGTGCAGCTATTGTGACCAGCTTCCTGGATGCTGGCCATGGTAAGTCCACATAGGCTGTCTGCATGGAATGTGACTTTTTATCACATGCTAGCTGTAATACACACCACACATGTTCTTTTATTAAAGCCAGAGCAACCACACAATGTAATATTGGCATCCAGACAGTATTATGAATATGGTTTTGTTTTGATAAACCAAGACAGATATTTTCCAATTCATATTTACAAAAGATCTATCTAAAATAAATATAATTTTTTTTATTGTTTAATGGAACAAGTTTGGTTTCACCAGTGTCTCTTTATGTTCTGTTTATTTAGCATCAAATTTCTGTGTCTTTTGTCTTGCTTTGGTGGATGCTGCAGGTTTTTCATGCGTTCCGGGGTATTCCTCATAGTCTTTATGTTGCCTCCTAATATCCTTATACATGTTATTGTGTTCACATTTCATTAAAGTCTTTTCTTAAACTGAAAGGAATAAATGGGTGGAGCAGTATTTATTTTTACTGTGGGCCTAAACAGCTTCACTTCAGCTGAGGACGTTACTCTGCCTTTCTGCTCCTCTGAGGGCATTGCTCCTCTCCTGACTTTTTTGTACATCTGGAGCTATGCATTAAGGGGTGACTGTCATCAATGGTGGGCAAAGTCCACAAATACTGTACTTGAGTAAATGTAAAGATATCCCACATACAATATTACTCAGGTTCCAACTCTACTTGAATAAAGATTTCCAACTTTACTTAAGTTACAACTCAAAGTACAAAGTACTCACCTGTAAATTAAGTATCAAAAGTACTGAGCTTGTATTAGCTCACCGTAGTCTGTCATGATAAATCTCTCTCTCTTTCTCTCTCTCTACTTCCCAACTGTAAGGTGGGGAAAAAGATATTACAATTACACATGATAGTCAAGTTGTCCCACAACACCATGTTATGCAACACCATGCACAAATGTAGTGAAGTAAAAAGTACAAATCTTTGTTGTAGGATGTAGTGGAGTAAAAGTAAAAAGGTTCCACTAATAAAAATACTTAAGTAAAGTATAGATACATTAAATATGTATCTATGTACACCCTTGACTGTCATGGTAGCACCAAAGAGGTGCTGGACTACACCCCCCATCAGCTATCACTGGTCATGTGTCTCTGCTCTCTTTTACTCTATGGTTTTCAGCATGTTCTGAAGGATGTGTGTTACTGATACAAAAATGATACATTTTTATCAAATTTGTATCAAGAAATTGTTAAAATGATGTTCGGATCAGACATGTGACTAATACTGAATATGAAAAGAATAACAGTAAAATTAAATATTAATATTATTAATATTTTGCAATTCTATTATTAATTTGTGCACACTTTGTGCTTACCATATCAAAAGTAAATTAAAGATTTCCTAAAAATGCTAGATAAATCAATTTGCATAGATACCCTTTATTTGGTACTTTTAAATATAAATGTTAGCACATGTTCATAGAAAGAATACACTCTGTATTTTAGTATTATGAAATTTACGTTTTTTACATCTGCAAACCTTTAAATACATCAGCACCCTAGTGAGCAAAATTTCTGGCTTATTAAATAAAAATATTTAACACTGGTGTGTATTTAAAAGGTGATTGTCTATTGGATAAGCCCCAGAAGCTGCTGGTGCTACCAGATGGTTCTCCAGGAACTACCTACAGCCTCAGCCGCCAGTGTGAGCTGACATTCGGCTCTGGGTCCAAGCCTTGCCCTTACATGCAACCCTGCTCAAAGCTGTGGTGTACAGGAAAGACCAGAGGACAGCTGGTGTGCCAGACTCGCCACTTCCCCTGGGCTGATGGCACTAGCTGTGGCAACAACAAGATATGCTACAGGGGTGCTTGCACTAGTAGTAACACCACCACCATTAAACCCACGGTGAGAGCATGAAAAGTGCAGGTATTGTTCTAGTCTATGGCCCTATAAATGCAATTTTGATCTTCATCTTTGAAATGAATGTCTGTTTTTTTCTGCTATATCAGACAAATTCATAAGGTCCCACCATATTCCTCTTTAGGCAACATATGGGGAAATCAGATCACAGACAACGAGATATTAAATTCTTACAAAATTGTTTTCTTTCTTTAGATTGCATTCTGTTCATAATACTTCTTAATGGTTTCTATCACAGGTAGATGGACAGTGGGCTAAATGGGGAGCACATGGAGCGTGCTCTCGAACATGTGGAGGAGGAGTTCAGCTCGCAAAAAGGGAGTGCAGCAGCCCTGTTCCAGAAAATGGGGGCAAATACTGCCAAGGCCTGCGTGTAAAATATCGCTCCTGCAATCTGGAGCCATGCAAATATTCAGGTAAGGAAGCTGGAGTTTCTTTAAACCTCCTCCACAAGAACCTGTTTCCTCTGGCTTGACATGCACAAGGATACCTGTAAGTTTATAGTTCTCTGTGGCAATGTGAGTTCTTACATGTTGTTCTGTACTTGACAGGAAAAAGTTTTCGTGAGGAGCAATGCGAGTCCTTCAATAACTTCAGCCTCAACACCACTAGGCTTGGACCTTCTGTGATGTGGGTCCCTAAATACTCAGGAGTTTCTACAAAAGACAGATGCAAGCTTATCTGCAGAGCCAGTGGCACTGGATACTTTTACGTACTTGCGCCAAAGGTGCACACACAATTATCTCTGTGTTCTCTGAGAAAAATCAGGTAACCTCAGGTAGAAGAGGAAGTTGCTGACTTTTACGATACCTGTAGGAGCTTGACTATGACAGATATGGAGCTGTGGAGTGAGAGGGACCAGAATTGTCGGTTATGTCAGTGGCAAGTCAGGAGAGGAAAGAGTAGCTGTGCACAAAATTATATGCAGCTGTAGTGTTTCGGCCAGAACCAGCTCAAAATAAACAAATTACAGGCTGAACCTCTTAGTCAGTGATACTCCAGCTGTACTTCCCTGAGGCTGAGTAGCCGGTATGGTATGTCCAATCGCCTCCCTTCGAAAAGATCCGTTTTATATAACGTAACACCTTTCAGCTCTGTGAGTGTTCTGTATTAGGTAGCCACTGTTAGTGTAAACAAATTAGCCATTAGGGTTCACTGACAGAGTGTTTTATCTGTGTGAGCAGGTGGTGGATGGAACACTCTGCTCCCCAGATACTTCAGCAGTCTGTGTTCAAGGAAAATGCTTTAAAGCCGGTTGTGATGGAAAGCTGAGCTCGAACTTAAAGTTTGACAAGTGTGGAGTGTGTGGAGGGAATAACCAGAACTGCCAAAAATTCTCTGGAGTGTTCACCAAACCTGTGTAAGTTGTAATTTAGGTGTTTCCATATAATGAACAGTGTGTGTAGGACAGTAGATCTAAAATATAACAGCCACTCTTGTTTTTTAGACATGGATATAACTTTGTGATCACTCTACCAGTTGGAGCCTCAAATATAGACATCAGGCAACGTGGCTACCGTGGTTTGGTAAATGATGACAACTACTTAGCCATCAAGAACGTTCATGGGCAGTACCTTCTCAATGGGAATTATGTGGTATCAACCGTTGGCCAACACATCATTGTGAATGGCACTACACTACGTTACAGTGGAACGTCGACAGCTGTGGAGAAGATACAGGCAGTGAGACCTCTCCAGGAGCACCTGACAGTGGAAGTACTATCTGTGGGGAAAATTACACCTCCCCGTGTGCGCTATTCATACTACCAGACCAAGGTAAAGGAGGGGAAGCTTCTGAAGAAGGAGGGCAGGAAGCATGCACAGAACAGCATTCTGGCAGACACAAAAAAGGCCCAACTAAATAAGCAAGCTTATCAGAAATCTTCCAGTAAATGGGTTACCAGTGATTGGAAAGAATGTTCTTTAAGCTGTGGCAATGGCTTTCAGCAAAGGCTTGTCCAATGTCTGGACTTAACTGGAAAAGAAAGTGCATATTGTAACATCACCCAAAGACCTAGTTCTCAGAGGTTGTGTGGTGACCCTTGCCCTATGTGGAGTATTGGTGAGTGGTCTGCTTGCTCAAAAAGCTGTGGGAAAGGTTTCAAGAAAAGGTCTCTACGCTGTGTTACTCAAACTGGGCTACTTCTTCCAAGAGACCACTGCTCAAGCAAGAGGAAGCCTCAAGAACTAGATTTCTGCACTGTTCAAACCTGCTAGAGTTTTGTTAAGACTTGCTAGAACTCTTTGAGGCATTGTGGACACGGTCTATCGAACTGTTCATTTCTGTCTAAACAAACTTTTACGTTGATTTACTTTTGCCCTCACTTGTGTCTCCCATGGTAACTCACCTGTGTACCATGATTCAACAGGCTGCAGACAAATGAATGATAGGCTAAGGTAAAAATGTAATTTTTGTGATGATTTGAAGTTACACATAACCTACCTCAAAAAGACACTGACCCATACCACAAGATCATTATTTCTTGTAGTATCATGTCAATATGTTTTATGGTCATAACATTCTTCTTTATGTGGCAAAAAAGAGTGATATATATATACAAAACAATGTCATAAATAGGGTTCGAGGTTACACTGAAAGCATCTGATTTTCCTTAAGTGCTTGAGTTAAATGTGAAGCAATGCTTTTGCGTTTCAAAATATTATATTATGATATTGATTTCATTTGTCGATTCTGCCTTGGTACTGCAAAATATTATCCCACTTGTGCTTTCTAATATAACTACACTAAGGTCAAACAATAACTCAGTGTGATGAAATTAACATTTACAAAAGATTCCAAGTACAGTTCAATGATAAATAAAACATTTGAATGGTGCAAACTTTTTAAAGTATGCCATACGTCTGTGAATGACGATTCTCCCCACTGCAGTCTTTCCTGTCTACATTCAGCAAGTGGAATGCATTATCCTTGAATTAATGGATAACGGATAACGCATCTGTTTGTGCGAACTTTAGCACAATCATTCATGAACACCACTTGCAACATTACAGGAATTCGGCTGAGAGTTAATGCCACATCTCCTGTATAGTCTTGAACTCCATTTCCACTTGTTTGGGCCATTAAATGTGTTCCTGGGAGGCCAGCATTTCAGAAATGAAGTAGGTAGTCTGATCACAGTCAGATCACTCCAGTGTACTAAGAAAATGTTCTACCTTGACTGTATCCAAGCAATAGTGAAATGTGGAGATAAGTGCATTTGTGTAGAAAGGGGATTATATAGAGAAATAAAGAGAGTTTTTTGAATGCCTCTTGTACACAACAGCCATACAAGTATGGTAACATTACATAAGCAAAAAATATTTGTGACAAAATATTTGTCATTTCTTATTTGAAACATTTCTATATGTAAGATAAAACACATTTAATTTTAGTCATGTGTAATGTGATGAATACTTTCTCATCTTTTTTTATTATTATTAATATAATTTTTTAATGACTTTGTTCCCATCATGTTCCCCATCTTCCTCTAGAATAACGAAATACACTTCATATTTCATTTTCTGCTGTATTTGAGGAGTCTAAAACACCTACTACTTTTATGATTTTAGTAATAAGAAATGTTTTCTTCCTTTTCAAAACATTTTGAGGATTGGTTCTGTATGTTATATGTTTTGGTGTAGTAAGAAGCACATATATGTTGTTACTAGTTTCCCTTGTATACTGTGTATACATTATTTGTACTATGCATAAATAAACACTTATGTATGTTTTTCAATGACAAACATTACCTATTTAAAACAAAGTACATACTGTACAAGATAAAAGATTTGATATTTGTTTCCAAGCAACAGAGAGTAGAGGGTTAGATCATTTTGCCAAGCTTAAGTAATCCATAATAAGGAGTTGGAAATGACTAGTGCTTCTCCTGTAAACTGTAATTCTGCTGATATAACTGTTCATGGTCCCCTTGAAAAACAGCCACAGCCTGCCACAAGCCTAACAACAATTGTTTATTGTCAAGGAGAAGGAGACCCATTCAATATGCATAAACATGAAGCTAACTACTATGTTTTACAGTATACATGCTTAGTTTACAAGAAACTAACTTTTTAAAAAGATATATTTTCATATATCCATTTACTATCAGAATGAATCTTTTTTATAATAAGATATAAGATTTTTTTATATTTGGCAAGAAATACTTCATCGAGTTAAAAGGCTGATGCACATTTGGTATTGTCAATACTTATCAGTCCAAGCTCATGTGGAAACAGATTATTACAATAAACTGTATATTTAAGTAAGATAAGTGAGACATGAGGATAATTCAGTGGTCTTTCCTGATTTTTTTTCCTTCTATATAAACAAAATGCATCCAAAATTTGCAATAATCTCCACTGAACAATTGATATTGAGATGTGTCTGCTACTTGTAAAGCCCTTTATAACAGCTCTAATCTGAGGTGCTGGTTGTTAATTGGTGATTTCTGAGGCTGGTAACTCTAAATTAATTTCTCCTCTGCAAGGTGAGTTTCGGTCTTGCTTTCCTGGGATGGTCTTCATGAGAGCCAGTTTCATCATGGTGATTGATGGGTTTTGTAATATTGTTCTATTGTTCTGCAAGTAATATTTCAGAACAGCAGATTTGTCATTATTTTAAAAAACAAAAGGAGAGAGAACGCCATTAACACATCGAATTTTACTTTTATCTCGATAGTTTTGGCCACCACGACACCCATATGTGGGTCAGTCACCACAAATTTAGAAGATAGAAGCTGTGGCATTACAATTTTCTTTGTATTGTAACAGGATATTGTAACAGGAAGAGGTGGGTGAGTGGTTGGGGTGAAAAATGTGCCCATTAGTTATATGTAATGTAATAATTAATGACAGATATAAGTAACTGCCCCACTTCCATTATTCAGTTATCCATTTTAAAATACCAATATTGAACTGGAGAGCATACAGTATTTTTTAAAACAGAGGGGACGAAAGGGAAAGTGCTCACTCTCAAAACGTACAACCTGTGATGCCTTTCATTTTATACAAAGGCCTGTGGTTCGCCAGAAACAATAAGTTAAAAGAGATGCTTCGCCATGTTTCACTCTTTGTAAAGGAAATGACTGTTCTCTTTTCAAACAGCCATCACATGGCCTTTAACCCTGCTGGCTAAATGTTTTCCACAGCTTTGGATCTTTTGTGCCCTTGAACTGGCAAATCCCACCATTGGCATTGCAAATATCCATAAAAATCTTTATGATAAGCGTTTCAGAGGATGATGTCACCTGAAGGCCATATTAGCAACTTCAATAGTAGACTGAAATTTGGTAGTAAAATGCTTTACCAACTAAAGGCTGGAAATTTGTGAAAAATTCAGAAAAGTCCAAACTTCATTTTAAACAAATTGCTTGTTAAAAGTCTTTAAAAAAAAAAAAAAAAAAGTCATCTCTTCATGTGTAAGGGTGCGAAGCAAAATTGGCAATGTAAAATGGTTTTACTTATTGAGGATTTTGGATAGCTTAGGTTCAATAATAATATTAGAAATTCTTTATTTAAAAATACTGACTTGTATATAAGTATTGTTTTTATTTAGGCAAATTAACTTCAGATCTATTTTACCAATTATTTAATTGTTTGGACCACCTAAGAATTCAAGCATGACAGCAATATTTTATTCTTTTACTGATGGCACAGAAGAAAGATGATTCCCTTTATCTTGTGTGGTCGCACCATGTGAGGTGCATCTTTTTAAAGCGTCGGCTTTTTAAAGGGCTCAGGCTTAAGTAACTCTGCTAGAAGGACCTCACATAATAATGAGGCCCTATAAACCCAGGGTCAAGCAGGGTCAAGGATGAGCAGGGGAGCTTCTCAAAATTTGGCATGTTCTGGACAGGAAAACTAGGTAAGAGTGTCAAGGCCATTATATTCAAGTGAAGGTCTAATATAAAAGTAGCGGTTTGAGAGCTGAGGGAATTCTTTAGATCTGGGGTATTTAACTAAAATGTGTAAAGGACTAGGTACTTAAAATTCCTTCCACACAAATGCTCAGTATAAGCAACTAGCATTACTGAATGACAGCAACAGTAATTTTTAATGCTTAATCATATATTTATGCAGTTATAAATATGCAAACTTGACGTGATTATGGTTTGCTATGGCACCTTTTTCTGCTAGCACCATAGATTCTTGAGAGATGAATCATCTCCAAACATGGAATGGAGAATAAACACATACATAAATGACTACCACTCCAGATCCATTTGAAACAACTCTTTACAGAAAATAAAATTTAATGAAGTATTTTAGATGTCCAGAGGGAAAAACTAAAATGATAAATAAATTCATCTTAATTGGTATTCAGTCCTGAAACTGTATTTACAGCAATTACAGATTTGAGTTGCTTTCATTCCTCATGCAAACTGTTTCCAACTCATCCCAAATAAATGGAAAATGTTGGTGGTCATGTCACATATTTTTAATTGTATTTAAGTCTGGACACTGATGTAGCCATTGCAAAGCTCAACTTTTCCTTTACAAGACATTTGTTGTTGCTTCTGTGTGCCTTAACTTAATGTTTGGACAGATGTATTTTTCACCATGTGTGAAGATGTCTGGTTACCTGGAACAGGTTTTCCTCAGATTTTTCTCCTGAAAAAAGAAACTCTAGAGCATGATGTTACCATCAACATGTTAGATGACAGGAATGGTAATACTTGGGTGTGTGGCTATATTTGTTGTGCTTCAAACATTATTCTTTGACTTTACTTCCAAAACCAAAATTCTTTGGTTTTCTATCAATACTTCTCAGAAGTGGCCTCCTTCTGGACGATCTTCCTTACAGACCAGAGTTTAGCCACTATGAAGAGCTGATGATATTGTCAAGGTCTGCACATGTTCTCATATTAAGGCTTGTGTCCTCTGTAACCACCTCAGAGTGGTAGCTGGACTCCTGGGCACTACTATGGCAATTGCCCCTATTGTCTGAGCACTCAGTTTGTCCTGACCTTGGTAGTGTCTGGGTCATGCTGTATTTTTTTCCAAATGGATTTCACAGCTCTCCTGGGAAGCTCTCCTGGCTGATATTTTAAGTACCTTCTCAATAATAATTTGCTCCACTATTTAAGCTCTACAAATTAATTATTATGTTGTAATACAGCAATAACAGATTTTCTGGAGGCAATGTGGTTCTTTGTATAGCTGCCTTTAAACATTATGTTTTTGTTGTGAACTTTATGACAGACAGTAATTAAATCAGAGAATGCATGTGAAATTCACAACCTTATAAAATCTATACAATCTGCTTCCTTTCTTAATGAGTTAATACTTAACATACAGTAACTGCATGTGGTTAAATTAAATAAGGTAGGGTGAATAGTGGTAAAGTGGGACACTTTCTGAAAATGTATATTATGCATACTTTTTTATTATGATCCAAATGTCTTAGCCGCTCATATGATACTATTCTAAATAGCTCTACTATACTATACACAATAAAAAAGAAAGAAACATTAAACACAGGATGGATGACTCTTCCTCAAACACACAATGACCCCAAACCACATTTTTCAAGGCGCTACTGTCAAACTGGGACACCTT
>JAOVVA010000052.1:10396194-10406497 GCA_028565275.1 Leiocassis micropogon | reverse complement strand
CTAATGCTGTTCATTTGATTGTAAATGAAAAAGATTGATTTGATTCATTCATAAAAGGGCTATCTGAATTAATAGTGGTTGTTAGAGTTAACCCTTGAGACCTAAGCGGCACAGATACATGCCCGCAACTCAGCATAGGTAGATGACGATTAATAAAATACATATATGTTCATATAAAGGCCTTTCTGGTGTGTCTCAACAAGGAAGCTTCAGATTTCAAATTGATGAGCCCTATATACTGTATGTTTATTTTTTTTTAAAACAGCAAAACAAATAATAGCTAAAATGCTCCGAGCTTTAAGGGTTACTTGGAGTTCTTTTTCATATTTAACATTCATTCATGCATTTATTACTTTACTGTACAGTTTATCCTGTACAAGAGGCGGTACATCCTGGACTGGCCATTCCATTACAGGGCACACTCACACACTCAAACACACGCCCACCCATTCACACACTAATCTGGAAGTCTTTGCACCCGGGGAGGAAACCGGAGTACCCAGAGAAAAATCATGGGCAAATCAAAAAATCTAAAATCAAAACCAGCCCATCTGGTCAAATCCCGCTGAAAAGCCATTGTACCAAAAATCGTCAAAAAGTCAATTCTGGACACCAAAACAACCAATGCAGAACAGCCCCCAATAGCCAAAGCGTCCGAGGCCCAAACTCCCCGATCCCAATCAAATCAAGCACCCATGGGACACACCAGACAAACAAGTCCAATCCATGGAGGACACACCCCACAACCCACAGCACCAAAGTATGTGCTGCCAATGTCCTGGTGCCAGACACCACAGCACACCCCCAGAGGTCCTATAGAGCTTTATTTACCTACTTTTTATTATTTGTACTTAACCTAAATAAGCTTGCTGTTTTCATTTAAGGTTACAATCCATCATCTACAAATTGACTTTCCTAACCAATGTTCTATTCAAACACTGTCTTTGACAAAATTCAGAGCTTCCTTGCAGGTTCTGATTGAACTTGAAATTAAACTTTACAGATCCTGAGTTTAATGCAGCTATAATCATATAAATGATAAAGCATTTAGACATGCTGAAGCTGTGATTTGATGAAGAGATGACGTTTGTGCTGTAATTAAAGGTCTGCTTGGTTAGTGTTAGAAGCTACAACTTCAAAGGTACCTAGCCATAAGCACTCATTTCCTAGTGTATTGTTTGGAAAAACCACAATAATTTAGACATCTATAGGATGTGCTGATCTGCAGGTTCGCTTACTAAGACCTAAGTACAGATGTTGTTTTAACATTAAAGCGGTCTAAACAACTAGGGTAAAACAGGTGGGTAGCCTATTTATTTGATTGCCTTAAGTGCACAAAGCTTTTAACTTGACACATGAACAGTTTCAGCTGACAGTACTCTTTATTTGAACTTTTTTGTACTTTGTACATTGTTGTTACAAGGCAAACAAAGATGTACATTAAAACTTTATTATCTATGTATTTTTCTTTTTATAGATATGATTAGATAAAAAGGTATACATGGCGTCATGGTGACCTAGTGTTTAGCATTGTGGCCACATGTCTCCAGGGTCGAGGGTTTAATTCAGGTCCGTGAGTGTGCGGTTTGCATGTTCTCCCCGGGTTTGGTGGGTTTCCTCTGGGTACTCCAGTTTTCTCCCACAGTCGAAAGTCATGCAGATCAGGCTTTCCTGGGATAAGCTCCAGGCTTCAGGCAACCCTGTATTGGATAAGCAGTATAGAAGATGAATGAATGGTATACATAATGTATTACTTGCAGTCACTTGGGTTAAGATGTTGAGTTCATGACATCATGCACAAGGTATGCAATGTCTATGCTTTGCTGTGACAGAGTGCATTAAGGAGAGAAGTATAAACCCTGCTATTTATACCAGTCCCTTTATGAACATGCTGGTTTCCTAAAACAGCATGTAAAGGTTATACAAGATAATGTCATTTCCAAACCAGAGAAACAAGGCCAAGTATCAGAGCTTTTCCATTTACAGACTGAGTGTATGTCTTGCTATTTCATTTAAAAAGGTAAATAACTGTACATATGTTACGTTTTGAATTACAATAAAGACTGACTTCTGGGAAAGTTTATTATTATTATCAATTAAACCGTTATGCCGTTATCTAAGCCTCAGACAACATGCATAGACCTAATGCTTTCTCCTTATAGATCTTTGAATTAATATCTGTGTACCAAATAAACGAACTGGAAAGTAGAGAAAACAATTAGAATTATTGTGGTTTATGTGGAAATGATTTAATGGTCCTCCAAACATGAATTCATTTGGTTAAAAATACATTATTTCCGTTAGAATAAAGGTGATGAACTTATGTTGAACTAATGACTAAAACACATCTTATTATATTACTGTATATGTTTGAATGTATTAGTTTAATGCAGAATTTACCTAAAAGCACCATTTTAGACATGAAGATTTTAAAATATTTTGATTGTAGCAAATGACAAACTTATAGAAAGACAAAAGGTGATTAAAGGTTTAAGTTGGAAATGAAGATGGGGAAACACTGAACAGCAATCACACACACTGTTAGTGCCACAACATTTATGTCATATCATAAAAGACACCATTTTCTTCTTGTCTTGTCTAGTCTGTGCAGACTCAATTACCCAAAATCTCCTGAGCTGGGTATAAATTTCAGTAGAAACCCAGTGTCAGCAGTCAGAATCTTCTCACTTGCTCACAGAGAGCAAGTGTTCAAGGAATGCAGAGTGAATGGGGCCAGTAATCTCTGCTCTAAAGGGAGGGACTCATGCCTAAACAGGAATGGATTTTTTTCCTTAACTGGGAGTGAATGGCATGGTAACATTCTGTTTCTGAGTATAACTAAGAGATAGGGAGGCAGGGAAGGAACGAAAGAGTGAACATGCCTGTTCTACTCTGCACAACCAACTCTTAACTAACGGCTTTCAGCCTGCATAGTCACAATATAAGAAAGAGTTTTTAAGCTTCCACTAGTTAAAGTTTAAACATAAATGTTTGAAATGAATTGGAGAAATAGTGGTTTTGTTAATTTTGTACATAAAAGAATTACAATTTACCAAAAAAAAAAAAAAAAAGAGATTCACCTAAAAGGATCTATAATAAACATGATTGGACAGTATAGTGTGATTTACTCCCATTGTATGGTTTTAAAGCATTTCTTTATCCTAAATTGCAGCTACCATCGTGTGAAAATTGGAGTTAGAATGTGAATAGAGACCTCGAAGCCAAGCCATGCACAATTTGTTCACCAGGGTGGCTGAGGGGTCCAACTCTATTCTGCCTGTATTGATGATGAACATGGTATACTGTATGAATGTGCACGCTGCAAGACAAAGTGCAACTTACAGTAAGATGGCATGTTGGTTAACTTTAAGTTGCTAATACAGCATTAAGAATATGTAGCTAATGTAAGGTATGAACTGAAAATATAAATATTTACACTCAACACAATTAACCTTTTAATTAAAAATGACTGTTCTTCATAATTTTGCATGGATTACACTGAAACCTGCAGTAAGCAAACCATCAGAATAAAGAAGTGCTCTTTAATGCTCCACTCAGCCCTGTTGGTGGGGTTTGTTTAAAATTCTGTGAATGGTTACACTTACCTATTACTTTAAGTGTTATAGTAGCTAAGGTCATAAGATCAGTCTTAGGTCTCTATGAAATTTGGTTAGTGTTAATCGTCTTGGTTTATGCTATTATTTTGTTCACTCATGTGGGTTTGACCATTATAATATCAGTGCAACGAGCTAGCTTAGACATCAAACCTAACAACATACTGTAGCATAAAAACAATGCGACAAGCTTCCTGCTGCGGGACTGTTTTCAGCACAAAAAGTGAAGGCTTTGCTGCACATCTGTCAGGAGCTTCAGGGGTGTTCATGAAGCTTGACTGCATAATCAATCAACTCATATACAATGCATTTATATTTGTCACCAAATAAGTACTTTAAGATGCATTTATCCTAAGAAAAACATATTGAGGAAGAAGCCATTTTCAAAAATAATTAGTAAAACCCACACTATTGTTCAATAATTTGCCATTGTTAAGCAAATTTAACATTTCCAATTTCCAACTTACTTTTATATTATGAAGTTGCAAAATGAATAGGAAAAACAGTTTTAGGTGGTTAAAATAATGATTTCTTGACAAAATTTTGTAATGTAAACCACACTTTCAAAGAATTCTCCAGCAGACCTTTGGCATTCTAGCAATCAGTTTATTCTGTAGAAATTGCTACCAAAAGCACCTCAAACAAGTTAGATTTGCATGATGGGAAATTTTTCTGTACCATCTGTTCAAGTTGCTCATAATAGCTGGCAAAACAGCTTCACGGTTAAGATCCAGTGATTGTGCCCGACTGCTTCTTCATTAAACAGTTTGTGTATCATTTGGAGCAGTGCTTTGGCTCAGTGTCCTGTTGTAAGGTAAGACTGGCTCCAGTCAAGCTCCATGGTGCAAAATAAGCCAATAGTTGTCCCTCTCCCCCTCTGGCCAACTTTTACATTACAGTAATATTATTCTGTACTTAAGTACACTTGTGTATTTAAATACTTTGAGCCACCAGTAAAAACAAAGAGAAAAAGAGTAAAAAATAGGTCAATCTTTGTGCTACAGTATGCCTAATATTATTGATATTTATGGTGTACTTTGAAAGCAGCTAAAGTGGATTTAAGTACGGTATACTGATTAATGCACAGGCAGGGTACAGAGTGTCAATATTATATAAACAAGCTGGATGTGGTAGTCAGGTGTACTCAGGACGCCAGAGCCAGGAGTTTATGTTCTTCTACCCATGTTAATAATTTCCTTTTGTTGGGAAGTGTCCTGGAAGACCAGCATCTAAGAGTTGCTCCTTCACTGTTGAACATAACTGGTGTTTTGCAAGGACTACATAAAAATGCTGCTAACCTAGTTTCCCAAACTACAGCCTGTGATGTTTTCAATCTTCCTCCACCAAACCACTCACTCCTTTTTCTATCCTTTCTAGAGGCGTTCTGTAAAGGGACGGCTCTAGAAACACACGTGTAGTACACACGTTTATAAGATGTTTTTCATTCTTCCCAATTTCTCACATCAAATAACTTTTTTATTGTGAAACTGTTATGTTTCAAAACATCAGCAGACTGATGACTTTCTAAAGAAAACTTTTCCTTTCCTTTCTATTTTGAGACCATAATTGATCCCGCAAATGCTGATCCTCAAGATACTCAAGTAGCCCTCAAGAGTTATTGCCTCCTTAAACAGGGTAATGATTTTTCAGCTGTGCTAACATAATTGCACAATGGTTTACTAATGATGAATTAGACTTTTAACGTGATATTCTAAGATTAGCTAACACAATGTACCACTGGAACATAGAAGTCATGGTGATTACTTGGAAATTTACCTGTGGATACTTATATTGTCATTTACAACGTCTAGACATACAATGTCTAGACTACAGTATGCTTCTAAGATTTCACATCTTACGCTATTTTATGTTTATTTTTACATTTTCCATTGACTAACAGTTGGAAAGGGCGGGATAAATATTTTACTGCAGCCAGCCACTAGAGGACCTCAGAGACATTTTTGCTTCATCTTTGAGTCCTTGTTCTGACATCCACCAGTCTTTTGGGTTAGACTCACACTGGGTGCAAGGCAGAAGATTGATTGCTGGGCCATTGCAGCACATATATTAGACAATGGACGGAAACCAATGACTCTGGGCCTGTGAAGTGGCTTTTATTATTGGTAAATGAAAAACATATTCCTTAAAATACAGTATGAGCTATGTGTATGTATACTTTTTAACTTATTTGATAAATGATTTGCTTGTTTAATTAAAGAGAAAAAAATCAAATAATAGAGAATTACAAACAAACTCAGGAGTCACGAATTTACAGAAGCATTTTATGAGAGTATGACACTGCAGCAGAATCTTGTCAGTCATCTATCCTAGTCATCTCTTTAAATGACTATCCAAAGACAAAATCACAACTATGATGATACCATCTGTACCCTATACCTTCTGACTCTCCAAAGACGAAATCACATCTACTGTTTGATGACAACATTTGTACACTATACCTTATACCTTGTACCCTTATAACTTCTGTACGTAAAAATACTTGTCTAGTCAGAACACAGATAAAACAAACTAGATATACTGTAAATCATGCTGTATATTGATATAAGGTTGTACAGTAATATACCAATAAAGCCAGATGTTCACCTCGGCAGATTTACACAGTGCATACAATCAGGTGCAGTTTCGGAAGAGTGGCATATGGAAGACTTCCATTGTTAAGTATCTGATAATGCCATATGGCCATAAGCCCACCAAGTATGTAGGCCCTATTTGTTAATGAGGTCCTTTTTCGAATTATCCCAGCTAATCGCTAATGCATATACTGATAGCATCTCCCTACTTGGAAGAACACATCAGTCATATGAATGCTATTTAACTAATGCTGCTGTGAGTCATCTTGGCAATCATGTAGTAATAGTTCACAGCCAGCACTCGGAATATGTTTATGGCAGCTCAGATATGCCAGATGTCATCATGCCTCAACTTTCTCCACAAAAAAAAAGTATATTAAAGACTGTGAGATAAGAGCCAGTAGCTCATCGGAAGAGAGTGTGAGAGTGAGAGAGAGGGAGATGCTGAATGGATTATCTGTTTTTTTTTTAGTTAGTGGGAAGCAAGTGGATGCTAGTTTTATAATTTATATACTTGTACAATTCTCAATTATTAAGTTTGGCTTACAATAACAATAGCTCATTAGTGAGTACATAGTTGCATTTCGTGTGTTATCGTACCCGTAAAATTAAAGTGAAGTAAATGTTTTCCATTCAAAAAGAACTGAGGTTAGCTTAATAATGTTAGGTGACTGGTTTATTTTATAGGCTGTTATGAATTAGGCTACTAACCACAGCTGCAGCTCTCTGTCTGACTGTCAGAAATATGTTTTATATGTTCCATATGTTCTCATGTAGGATTACAGAAATGAACTTTGACCCAAGTACCCAAGAATCTACACCACAAAACTTTGTGCTTCTTGACAAATCAAGTGGGCAAACTTTATGAGAAAAAAATCCCTTCCTTGGACCATCTCACAAACTAGAGTGTTCAAACTACACTAAGCATCTGAACAATTCACTTGTAACTGAAATTATATTTCCCATGTTTTGCAATAAAGACATGAAAAGCACCAAACATACATTGTAAACGCAGATACTTTAAAACAGCAACTGGCTAGGAGCTTTTGTGAAAATTTATAGAATCATCAATTTTCATGATAGGTTAGCCCTGAACTATTGCAGATGGTTACAGCTAGGTCACAGATTATTCTATTCTTAGATGTTAAACCTGCAGTATATATCTAACATACATTCAATAAAATGCACAAATGGTGGTGCTGGGAACATAAAATCGGTATAATACAATAAGAGCAAAATGTGCTTAAAGCCTTGTTTAGATTTTTAATCGTTTAGCAAATTATTTTCCTTTGGCATACAATATTGTCCATAACAAACCTTTTAATTTACAACCCCAAATCAGAAAAAGTTGGGACAGTATGGAAAACGCAAATAAAAAAAAGAAAGTAGTGATTTCTAAATTTACTTTGACTTGAATTTCATTGCAGACAATATGAACACAAAATATTTCATGTTTTGTCTGGGCAACTTCATTTCACTTGTAAATATAAATCATTTCTTGTCATTCAGACCAGCAACACATTCCAAAAAAGGTTGGGACAGGAGCAATTTTAAGGCTAGTAATCAGGTAAATTGGTTAAGTAATGATGTGATTTCAAACAGGTGATGTCAACAGGCGATTGTTATTATGATTTGGTACAAAAGCAGCATCCAAGAAAGGTCTAGTCCTTTAATAGCAAAGATGGGCAGAGGATTGCCAGTTTGCCAACAAATACGTGACAAAATTATTGAAATGTTTAAAAACAATGTTTCTCAAAGAAAGATAGGAAGACATTTGGATATTTCACCTTCAACAGTGCATAACACAATTAAAAGATTTAAGGAATCTGGATGAATTTCAGTGCATAAAGGATAAGGGCGCAAGCCTAAGCTGAACGACCGTGATCTCTAATCCCTCAGGCAGCACTGCATGAAGAATCATCATTCATCTATAAGCAATATCAACACATGGGCTCAGGACTACTTTGGCAAACCTTCATCAAGTACTACAAAACGTTGTTACATCCACAAATGCCAGTTAAAACTGTATTGTGCCAAAAGGAAGCCCTACGTTAACAGTGTCTAAAAGCGCTGTCGACTTCTCTGGGCTCGGACGCATCTGGGATGGACCATCACACAGTGGAAACATGGACTGTAGTCAGATGAATCAGTATTTCGGGGTATTTTTTGGAAGAAATGGACACTGTGTGCTCCGGACCAGAGAAGAAAAGGATCATCCAGACTGTTACCAAGTCCAATAGCCAGGGTCTGTCATGGTATGGGGTTGTGTCAGTGCCCTTAACAAGGTAACTTGCACTTCTGTGATGACACCATTCATGCTGAAAAGTACAGAGAGATTTTAGAGCACAATATGCTGCCTTCAAGAAGACATCTTTTCATATTTTAACCCATGCATATTTTAACAAGACAATGCAAAACCACATTCTGCACACATTACAAAGTCCTGGCTGCCGAGGAAGAGGATACGGGTACTTGACCTGCCTGCAGTCTCGACCTGTCATCAATAGAGAATGTGTGGCGCATTTTGAAGTGCAAAATGCGACAACGAAGACCCCGTACAGTTTCCCACCTTAAGACTTGTTCGCAGGAAGAATGGGACAAAATTACACCTGAAACACTTCATCACTTGGTGTCTTCAGTCCCTAAACGTCTTTTACAGTAAGTGTTGTGAAAAGGAATGGCAACATTACAAAGTGGTAAATGCTTTACTGTTCCAACTTTTTTTGAAATGTGTTGCAAGAACAAAAATTGGAATGTGTTTTTTTTGAAAAAAAAAAATAAAAATCATGAGGAACACATTAAATAATGTGTTGTTGTATTGTCTGCAATGAAATACAAGACAAAGTAAATTTAGAAATCACTACTTTCTTTTTTTATTTGCGTTTTCCATACTGTCCTTACTTTTTCTGATTTGGGGTTGTAATAACTACTATCTATCTTTCTTTTAGAAGATTTGAACCTCAACTTTTTAGATAAACCATGACATGGAATGTATTGATGTGTCCTAAAAAGCCAATCACCTTCCTTCTGTCACGTCATCAGTGAAGCAAAAGTACAAGCTGCACAGAGTAGCATCTGCCATGAGTGAACTAAATGGATTCAGTGGATTTTTGGAGAATGAAAAAAAAAAATTACACTCAGTTACTGCCACTGCAGTTACTCCAGAATTTACAGATATATCATTTAATGTCTGGGATATGTTCTGTGAAAATGGACGTTAAGCAATTTAGATGTTGTGCAAAAAAATCTAACCACAAAAACGCAATGTTAAATTTCTCTTTCACTAACAGATTTATACTTATTCTTGTTCCTCTTGCTTATGCTATCACTAGCACAGGTCTTTGGGATCCATGATGCATGTTACAGTAACATTTTTTAAAGAAAATTTTATCAGATTTATAACATTACAACACTCAAGAGATGCATCAGGAGTGCTTTGTGTACAAAAGACATTAGATACATGTGTTGAATTCTGAAAGTTGTTGTATTTGCTAAATCAGGTTAAATGAAACTTCATCAATCACAGCTTTCTATATTCCGAACTTCATTATATCATTATGGGACACAGGTGTATATAAAATTATCTAATGGAGAAAAGGTAATTGTACAACATATATCTGTACAAAGGCAATTCTAGAGTCTATTGGGGCCTTGCAGGGAGGCCTCTCCAACCAGCATTCATCACCATTATCTTATAAATAATTAATAAGATTTTTCTCTGTCTTCCTCTGTACCTGTATTATAATAAGGTGAAACAAAAAATCAGAAATGCTTGCATCAGTTTTTTTTTATTAAAACGCCAACATATTATATATCCAACATATTATATAACCAACATATTATCGAAACTACATTGCAGAACACTACTATACATTGTTATAGTGTTCTGCAAAATCACAGAAAAAATTTCATCGACATAGCCAAAACAATTTTGACACAATATTTTGGTATTTGTGATTTTTATCATCTGTGCTGCTAAAAGAAATCACAAAATATTCTCTATAACTTCTGTGTGACTTTGCAAAACTTCTTTCTTTACGTCACTTCTTTATTTACTTGAAAAAAATGGAATTGGCTGAAGGCCAAATGTACAGTACC
>JAOVVA010000052.1:10366002-10390621 GCA_028565275.1 Leiocassis micropogon | reverse complement strand
CTTTACAAGTTTCTAAAAAAAAGTAAAATGTCGAAAAGTGAATATATATATATGTGTGTGTGTGTGTGTGTGTGTGTATGTGTGTGAGAGAGAGAGAGAGAGAGAGAGAGAGAGAGAAATGAAAGGTCAACCCCAGTGAGAAGAGAGGAAGACAGCAGCTGCAGCTCAGAGTGGGTTATTAATCAGGAATTCAATAAACACATACCAGATTCCTGAGAAACTCTGCACTCTTGCAGATGCTCTTGTCAATACCTGCGTCATGACTAATCAAAAGTCCTGCAAATTAATACAGTAGAGACACTAAACACAGCTAAGCCAAAAGCAATACATAGCCAAAAACCACAGACCTGGTTTCTGTTCTGGCACCTAGGTGGTGGAATGAACTTCCTCTAGATGTGCGTACAGCAGAGACTTTGACTATCTTTAAACGACGACTCAAGACGCATCTGTTTCTCCAGTACTTGGAAAAAAACCCTCTTCCCAGTTGTGTTGGACTAATGGCACTTAGCTATTAACCTAGTTAACCCAGTGTAAGTATGTATCCAATGATGTAAACTTTAAAGCACTTTTTGTAAGTCGCTCTGGATAAGAGCATCTGCCAAATGCCTAAATCTAAATGTAAATGTAATATGGACCACTATGGAAACAGTGAAAATTAGTCGAGCGACCCTATCGGTCATCTGCAATCCCAAGACAGTTGCTGTCAACTCATCTCATCGTCTATACCTCTTTATTTTGTGCACAGCGTCACAGGGGCCTGAAGTCAATCCGAGGAGACTTAGGGCACAAGGTGAGGTACATCCTGTATGGTGTGCTAATCCATTTTACTTGTTCTGTGTTTGACTACATAAAGAACTGAAAAGATTCTGAGATTTTTTTTATTTTTTATCTGAACTCAGTCATTTTCAACTTGTTTTTGAGCAAAGTGGTCACCTTCATGTTTATGTTTTGTTAGCAACAATCTGGCCAACTAACTATATAAGTGATTAACCTCTTTAATACAACTTTAAAATTATTATTTTAACTTAATGTGTATGTAGGTCTATAAATCCTGCTGCTTTATTTAAAGTTGATCCTGTGAACAGCCATGGTGATTATGCTAATGTTGGACTAAACACATCGTGAATCTGTGTAAAGCTGGGACACCTAGAAAATCTAAAGTCAAAGAACATCAGACCCTCTTCTCACTTCTTACTGTAAAATAAACAACTGCTCTAAATAACAAAGGCTCTACGGTTACAAGCCTCAGAACACAGATAAGTTTATTATCAGTGAAATAATTTGGAGAACATTTAATCTCGTCAGGTAAAAACAAACCCTCCAATCGTCATTAACATCCTGACAATATATTTTTATCAAAATTTATGATTCAAAGTATGATTGTCTGCATATTTTTGCAGGTATCAAATCTGAACAGACATTAATGGGTGACAAGTGTAAGATCACAAGAACAAGAAACTGAGGTCATTATGGGCCAGGTAAATGTTATTCTTATCTCTAGGTCCTGGTGTTCAAGTGTCCCTTATTATTTTGGAAATGGGAAAGTCTTTAGCACAAAGCTCTTGCGAACATTTTTTTTAAAGCTGTTAGAACATAATTAATCAGTGAACAGGACATCCTTTATTAAAATGACAATCCACAACTAAAGATAACTAGAAATTGCCAAAAAAGAAAAAAGTACACAAATAGAACTAAACAATTAATGTAATCATCAGCAAATTGCTGTTAGAATAAGAGAAATAAAATATGACTGAATGTGCGGTTATAAGAGAATAATCAACAGCAACTGGTTTGTGTTGGGTCACATTATACCACCTACAGTCAGGTGCAAAAGTGAGTGCTCCCACTTTTAATTCTGATTTTGTGTGTGTGTGTGTGTGTGTGCGTGTGTAAAAACATAATAAAAATCATAAAGGGTGAACTTAGTGATGCTTTTTGTCCTAATTTTTGTTAAATAAATAATGGCAAAGTGAAAAAAGTTATGTTACTGTTCGCCTGCGGTTTTATTTACCTGCAACAATCAGATGATTTTCATTGTTTTTTACACAAAAACAGGGAGCACTCACTTTTACACGACTGTAGTTGTTATATTCCTAAAACAGCATACCCCACAAGTCTTTATTCGTTACTTATATAATTGTGGTGTGTTCGCTGGCAACTTTGTTTTGATTGAGCTTATATACTGTTACACGAAGAACAAATGGTAGCAAAATTGATTAATGGTGTGAAAGATGAAGGTGTCATTACTCACAAAAAAGGATAAAACATGAGCTCTATACTGACAGTTTGAGACAAACAGGCCTAATGAAGCATGCCCATTCAGAACAATATGTGAAGGAAGGAATAGCCGGAACTCTACAGTCTCCACACTCTCATACTACTGTATGTGCTCATCTAATCTAACATTTAAACAAAACGAAGAATTGCACATAGTTTCATTCACTATGACCTTGTGTATTCTTGTAGACATTTACAGAAGTAAAGAGTAATCAGCAAAGTCTGCGTTATTTATGAACTCAGTTCTAGAAAATACTTTGAATTCCTAGTCAAAAGTTAAAGGTACTTCATTTAATACCACTTACTTACGGGAGATTTTAAAATCTCCTTGTTATTAAATCAGTCATAAAATTACAACTCAAAACATTAAGCCCATTGTGTTATTGTGTTACCTTGTCCCACCTGGGCAGCTCTGACCTCTCAGGCCATGACTCCACAAGAACCATGATGTGGTGATGTGTCTGGCACCAGGACGTTGGCATTGGGGAGCTGTCAGTTGCAGGATGAACCTCGATACATGGGACTAGTTTGTCCGGCTTATTCCATGGGTGCTCGATGAGGTTGGGATCTGGGGCCTTGAACTCTTTGCCTCCTGGGTCCTGTGCACAGCAGGCTCTACTGCACTGACTTTGTTCAAGTCAGCATTGACTTTTTCAGTGAGTTTTGCTGCATTCAGCTTTTCTGTGGGATTTGATGCTTTTTCCTTTGGTCCCCACAGGTATTAATAAGCCAAAGGAGCGCCCATTATCCTGTCACCAGTTTACTGGCATATAACTGATAACGAATTTTAATGTGTTAATGGCTGATCCGTGTGTATCCGCGAGGACCATACACAAATACTGCCACCGTGTGGATTTAAACAAATTCATTGCACACACAAAACTGTGACAAGGGCTCCCCCTTTAGATCACATCAGAATATAAGTCCCAGACTTTAATTACAGTTGGATGAGAGTTTTGGAATAATTAAACTTTAAAATTAAGTTATAAAACAATTGCCAAACACTGACCTTCAAACATGTCCTTTAAAGCCAACTCTAATGATCTATAGTAAAATTACATTACAATTATATTTTATCCTTGTGCTTCATAGCTCATGATACATGATAACACAATATAATTAATGTTGACATGCAGCATGCAGGGACTACCTTCTCAATGGGACATTTTTTATTTATTTATTTTTACATATTATCACTCATCTTCAGTAAGCATGTGGAATTAAAAAAGAGACACTGCCATCAGATTATAATAAAAAAACACCTGTCTTCAGTGCTATATAAACCCTGTCTGTGCTATATAAATCCTACTATGTTAGACAAACAAGAGCCAAAGTAAATAAAACACTTCTAAATAGTACTGCTTTTCAGAGACAGTAAGTATCTAGACAATGTCATTAAGAATGTGTTTTGTGTGTAAAAGAGGCCATAGTAAAAGTCTTTTATTTGGGGGAAGGAAAAATGCGCCCTTGTGAAATCAATTAGCAATGATGCACATAGTTGAAATTCTCTATGGCTAGGACAAAACAAATGAACTATTTATAAATATAATTTGTCTCAGCTGATTATAAGCATGACAAACAAAATGTTATCCAATACCACATGCAGCATTTGTAGTTTTAGTTGAACTGCATACAAATTGCTAACTTAAACCATATTCTTCAAAAAATGTAAAATATCATCACTTGCATAACCAAAGTGTGAAATTAATCAGCTACTGATCAGATCCCTGCATATCTTCCACAAGTGCATGGTCAAGCTATAAACTCTTTCTAAGAGGGATAACAGATTTCAGTGATAATTTCCTCTGTTAAAAGGTCTTAATGTGTAACCAGCTTAATCTCTCTCTCTCTCTCTCTCGCTCTCACACACACACACACACACATACACAAGCCTTCACTCTCACGGTATCATTAAGCCTGATTTTAGCAGCCTGTGGAGAGAAGGAGGTCTTTTACCTGAGTAACCGGGACACACACTTAAAAAATGTGAGCTGCTCTTAGTGGAGAACACGATCTTGCTCCATGGGAGATCCATCTTACCTAACTCTCCACGGGTTACCTCAGCAACTACTAATGAATAGTCTGTAAATGTGCAGATGCTCATGTGTGGCCAATTCAACAGACACTGGGTCTGAAAGTACAAATTCTCTGAATCAGTTGATGGATTTATTCTTGTTCTCACACACTACACCTCAAACAATGTGGTTGAATTGGACTAGGGCTGCACATTGCAAATATTTTGACAAATGTTTAAATTGTGATTTAAACTGCGATATGTAACTAATAAATTGACCATATAGTATTCATAGGTGTTCATCTAGCCTAACAGTAAATAATATCACAAACGAAGATATTCACAGGATGTTTGTAAATATTTATTTAGCACCTTTAAAATAATAAAAACATTTTAATAAAAATTTAAGTGACAACCTCTACATTTTAGTGTAATTTTACTTTCCAGTTTATTGCGATTAGATAATTGTTACGACAGCATCAAATAGAAATCCTTTATATCTTTAATCCTTTATAAAAGTGTATTCAAAAAGGAATTTTATGTTTTTGGACAACCAAAAAAGTCAAACCAGGACATTTGATTGTACAGAATAACAGAACACAGGTATGAGAATAAAAACTACCTTTATTTCTTTATATAATCCCCTGCTGCACTAATACACTAATCCTGGCATTTTAACATACTGTACAGGTCTATATAAGAGTATAAGAGCAAGTCATTCAAGAGTAATCGAAAATTATTACGGGTGACTATGCCAAGAGTGTGCAAAACTATCAGGAAAGCAAAAAGTGACTACTTTGGACAATATTTGGCTTTGTTTACACTTTATTTTACTCACCTCATAACTCTATTTGTTACTTTCAAGATTCAATATTGATCTGAAATATAGTAAAAATACATAAGTAAATGAATTGACTGGAACTGACTTCGGTCCTGAAGCAGGGTGTTGCCTGGTACTGTTCATTATGAATTCTTCTTTTATATAAATATTCAGGTGGCATGGTGGCTTAATGGTTAGCCTCAAATCTTTAATCTTGGTGGTTGAATCTCACCTCCAGTCTGTGTGCGTGGGGTTTACATGGTCTACCAGTGCTTGGCAGGTTTCCTACCATTTCAAAGACATGCAGTGTAGACACGTATTTCCAACTTGCCTGTAGTTTTTGGTTTGGAGTGTAAGTACGTGCATGCTTATGCCCTGTGACGAGTTGCAATGAGCCCATTCCTGGGATAGGCTTCAGGTCCCCCTGCAGACCTACACAGGATAAGCAGTATAGATAACGGATGTATGGAAATTATATTTGTGCATACTGATGTTTAAAAAAAAATGTTTTAA
The DNA here is from genome assembly GCA_028565275.1 of Leiocassis micropogon. Classification (NCBI taxonomy): domain Eukaryota; kingdom Metazoa; phylum Chordata; class Actinopteri; order Siluriformes; family Bagridae; genus Leiocassis; species Leiocassis micropogon. The sequence goes on along the minus strand of JAOVVA010000052.1, from coordinate 10,384,997 downwards.
ATATACATTTCTTTAAAACAATAATATTCCCCACAATTTCAGTATCCCTTTATGGCAGTTTACTAAGATGCAGTGTGAACTAAAAGAAGTAAAAGCATTTCCACTTCAATGGAACTTTGGTTAGACAGAAAGCTTTGTGCTTTTGTTCTTGACCACATTTGCATGTGAACGTGGCTCCAACGCTTTATTCATTCAGTATGGGTGTGTTAGGAAGATCACTGATCTTTTGGAATGTTATATACTGCCTCAATCAAAGCAGCTGTGCTTTAAGCTTCCACAGAAATAATTAATCATTGATTGGTGGGTGGTGGAGGGAAGGGGAATGATGTTAATTTCCATTCAATGGCAGATGTATTTAAAGAGGTATGTAGCATAATAAACAAATATGATAAGGACATTACTAGGAAAATAAATTAGGAATTATAATTAACCAATAATCAGTATAAACGTGTACATGTTAATAAACATACAAATTATGTACGATTTCTAACTGTATTTAGAGATCCATGAGCACAACCTGCGCTAGTGTTTTGCCTTCCACACATTTGGACTGTTGTCCCCCTTTTTAAGAAACACTCTAAGTCCAGAAATTCTGCCAAATCTCTGTTTGTCATAGGCATCCCAAAATTGTTCCCAGAGAATTTATCTGATTTTAATAACAGAAGGCCTGCTTTATCCATTTCTGTTGATCTCGAGGAGCAACCCCCATTTCCCTGGAAAACAAATTAGCATTGATTAGCTTAGAAATGTTAGATTCCCCCCCCCACAAAAAAGGTAAATAAACAATTTAATTGTTACACTACAGTATGCACTAATGTGTTAACAGTTTGAAAAATGGTTAGAAAGAAAAGAAATAGTTAATTAAATATTTAGTCTTTATTTATAAGTTTGTATTCAAGCATCAAAAGATGCCCTATTATTATTAATTTAACTAACTGCAATCATAATATTCAGCAACTACTACGGATTATTTGGTACCGTGTAATGTCTAGACTAATAGGAAATAAATGCAGTTAGTGAAATTTTGAAACTTTTCAGGATTCAGCAGATGGAAAGGTTTAGTTGCTTAGCAGAGACATACGGTACAGTACACTGTAGCCAAGACGCAGGTCTGACTCCCAGCTGTGCCATGAGTCATCTACAAAGTAGGAATGGCCAACAATGCACTAAATATGACAGAAATAGTGTTCCATTTTCCCTTATCACTGCTCCAATTATTACTTGCATCTCCAGAGAGCATAACAATACCAAATAATTAGAAATAGTCTTGTGGCACATATCATCAGGAATCTGGTGAACACCAGCTCTAGGGAGATACAGAGAAGCTCATTTAGATGATATATTCATTTAACAACCTGCTTGCTGGTTTCATGCAAATAGGTCGATTGGAATTTTAGCCATTAAAACTGAAAATAATGTTTCATATGACATAAAAAACATTTCCCACTGAATAAATTGTGCACATTTCTCAACAACAATCAATGGCATTATTAGTATAAGTATAGTTTACATATCAAATTCTTTTTCTATGTTTATCTACATAAATATTCCATAAATTATATGAAGGGTGTTCAAGTCAAACAAGGACTTTAGCTTGTGCAGAATAACTGAACAGTTATAAGAGTAAAAAATACCTTTACAGTATTTCTCTATATAATCCCCTGCTACAGTTATTCAACTTATCCCACTAGTGCTTCGACACCATGAAAGTAGATTGTACTGCGTGCTACACATCTGAAATGCTTGCCTCCTAGGAACTCCTTTAATGGGCCAAACATGTGGAAATGGCTTGAAGTGAGGTCAGGACTGTATGGGGGATGTGTCAATAACTCCCAGCTGAGTTCCTGTAATATGTGCAGTATCCTGCAAAAACAGAAGTGATCTGTCAGGTTATCCGTCAATTTTCCAGGATCAGGCATTCCACTCACTGAATGTTCACTGGAATGACTGCATTGGGATTGGCTGGGATCGTCATTCATGAATGTATGGCCTTCGTAAAAAAAAACGTTTGCACTATTCAAATGTTTCACTGCGGCGAAGACTCACATCACCGTACTTATATGTCTTCTGCAAATGTCAATCCATTTTATGCCTTTAATGAGAAATTTCATCATAAGTCCCAGTTTGTCTTGAACACCCCTCATAGAATGTAGGTGTTCAAAAAACCTTGTTGTGCCCAATATATCTTTAGGTGTTTATCATTATCCCAATTCTAATCAAATAAGCTTTGAGCCTAGAGACACCAATTTTGATAGAAAGGTGCGGGCCTCATTTTTCCACTCTGTCAGGATTTGCATCATCCCTCAGTTATTACTATGATTTTACTATGAATAATTTTCATAGTAAAAAAAAAAGTAAATTTTCATAGAAAAAAATAAGTTAAAAATAGGATTTCCAATATTTGACACCAATAATAATGGTTAACTGTGTTGCATTAACCCTATTCAGAGGTATATCAGTCATAAAATGCATCTTCTTAGACAAAAAGCCTATTATTGAAATAAACATTTAAAAGTATTATTAAGGTCATTAGTGGCTAAATCTGTAATTGTATCCACAGTGTTAATTGACAAAAAAGATGCATTTACATTTGCAGAACAAATAAACAGGTTACAGAGCTCATATGCACATGATATCTATGCAGAAATGTATCTCAAATCAGTTCTTTTAGCATTTAATTACAATACATATCATGTCTTACAACACAGGTTCTCTATTTAGACAATAACAAGTAAAGCAATAATTTAAGCATACACATTTAACATCACATAATAGGGACTAGTGGATTTTTCAACATTTCACAATGGTCACTATATTGGCTGGGAGACATAATGCAGATTATACCACTGTTGAAAGTTGAACATATTTACCACTAAGGAATGACTTTTCATGGCTTTTGATCCATTCCTTGTAAAATCTGCTTTACATACAAAACAGAATTACAAACATGTTAAGGCAGATAATACATTTCTTTTGCTGTTTTAGACATCAATATTCTTATTAATATTAATATTCTTTATGATGTCATCAAAGTGCACAAGTTTGAGGAAAATAATTTAGAATTTATATCCAATGAAATGGATTAGCATATTTACAAGAACTTAACTGTGGTAACAGCTATCCATGTCCAACAATATTTAGAATAAGAAACTGGAATGGAATGGAAAGACCACTCTGCATTCTTCTTTGTATTATTTAAAGTTATATACTAAACCACATTTTCTTTAAGGCCAACCATAAAAAGTAGGAAATTACCCACTCTCTGAACAGACAAGATTAAGCTCTAAAATATCCCCTGAAAAATGTACAGTTTTAACATGACACTAAACCTCAGGCCAGCTCACATGGAAAAACCCTCCAACCTAAATAAAGTGGAGGAAGATACATCAGGAAGTTGGAGTTGAGAATCATAAGCAAATGAGAGACAAATGTGCCCATGCCAAGGATCAAAATAAATGCTCAACAAGTGTCTTTAAAGTGATTTTAAATACAAACTCTTAAACAGGGCCAAGTTAAGTTTAATGCATTTTAATACAAGTCCATCTGTTAAAGGTTTGCCCAGAGTTCATGTCGGAAGAAGGTTGATAAGAGCCTGAGAAGAGGGCTCTCCCTTAATTTAGATCCGGTCCAGGGGTGTTTTGGAGATCAGTCGGGGCATGCTAAAATGCAAAACAGGTGGCCAGTAATCAAAGCTAGGCCAGATGCGCATATTGTGTGCAAGATTCAGACACGTAAGGGCTAAATTAGAGTCAGACCAGGCCACGCACATATTATTTTTTGCTTCCACTGAAACTACTCAACTGACCGGACTCATTTCGTTGAGGGTAGGTGGTTGCTGAAACATGTTTCTGCCAAAAGTTCCTAGGGTGGTAGCTTCTCCGCATTTTTAGAAAGACTCTGGAGCAGCATCCTCTGAAAGTCGTCATCAGACAGTTCAGGGATTAGGAATTCAAGTAGCAAATCCCACACACAGTAAACCAGATGCCTGTGCACAAGGAGTCAGATGTCAAACACACATTATCTGTGCACTTGTATCAAGAAGTTCAACAAGAACACTTGCACTTAAATTAAAAGACATTCATTTGTAGTTCAAAAATGTATCATGCACTTTCTGCCTGGTGTTTACTGTCCAGCAGCATCTCATATGATGCAATGTGCAAGTATATGGAACAAATAATTAGAAGTTTATTTACAGCATGGCAGTTAAAGAAGTCCTTTTTGAATTACATTTTGGTTTAAACTGATAGCAAAGTAATCAGATTTGCAAATGCCATAAAACATGGCATGATGTACTTTTCATATGATAATTTATATGCAGTTAGGTCAAACAAAATAACAAAACATTACGTAAAATCTGTAAATGTTGGCAAACAAAAATTGGCAAATCAAATGTATTTTATTTCTTTCTCAAGTTCATATGTAAGACAGAACAGATTGGCACACTCATCAAACAAAATATGCCGATAATGAAAATGAAGAAATAATCCCTGTTTAAAAGTTTCCTACCTTTAGTTCTTAATATTGTGTATTGCCCCCTTTGGCATCAATGATTACAATTACAATTAGTTACAGGTGTGGAAACTTTCCTTTAATAACTACAATTTTAAACAGTTAACACTTTAAGCTATATCCTGGTAAGGTATATACTAAAGGTACAAAAGATGTAACCTTCAGGCTGCAGTAAGGGACAAAGAATAGCATGGGTTTTCACAATTGCAATCTGTTGCAACATTTTCATAATATGCTATTTTTGTCTGTAATGTGCAGCCCTAGTGCCTTGGGGCATTAGAACACAATTTCTTTTGTGCCACAGTTTTTAGTGGTTTAAATTAAATTTGTTAGGGAAATTTTTTTTCTTGGCTCTTATAAGAGTTGCATAACAATGCTGCTTGTGTACTTTGTGTGCATTCAATTTGCTGTGCATGTATTATTAATTGTGTGTGTGTGTGTGTGTGTGTGTGTGTGTGTGTGTATGTCCTTAGACTGACCTGTTTATTGTAGAATCCTGGAGAGAGTCAAGAACGACCTGCCAGGAATGCTTGTACTTCTCTGAGCCCAGCATATCCGAAACAAAATCTATAAAAACACATGACAGTATGGTCACTCATACACACACAAGAAAATAAGAAAGCAATGAACATGAGCAATAGACATAAAGAGTTTAATTGACAAAGTCAGATTTTTACTTCGACTTTTACTTGAACTTTTACAGACTTGTGCAGAAAGCAACTAGAGGCAGGAAAGGTACTCTACCAGGAAGCAAATTCATCAAACACTGCAGTGACTGCTGTTTGGTGTCAACTTTCTGCTGCTGAGTTCGCAGAGGCCGGGGATGGGTGGGCAGAGTTCCCCCAGGCCACACAGCCTGCTGCAGCACTCGCAAATAAGTTACCCAGTACTGCATACGTGTTAGATTGGCCACTCCAACCTCCAGCCACCTATGCAGAAACAACATATATACATAAAGACAAAGTCAAAATTTTACATTAAACCAAAAATTATGTTACAAACACCCGGAAGGTCCTTGTCAGTCTAGTATTTAAATAATGAGGAGTGATCTGATGCTTTGGAAAAACATTTTTACTGACCATGAGTCTGAATGCTTCGGTATCTTATGTGTTTCACTAAGTGGCAGCAGGGAGAGCGAAAGTGAGAACGAGAGCAAGTGATACAGCGAGAGATTTCTAAGCTGCATGAAACGGTTTATGTGTTAGCCAGGACAAAGAAGCATAGACTTAACATAACATACTTACAGAGCAGCTGATTGTATGTACCCTTTATAGACCATTATGGTTCAATTACTGCTAATAATGTTATTCAGTCAGAGAAATTTTTTGCACCATGTCTGTGCTATAATGATATTCACAAAAGGTTATCAATTCATATCACAATTTCATTTCATTTCTGTTAAAAAGATACTAGCTATTTATTACTAGCATGTTAATCATTTTCATAAGAACTTTTATAAAGTTATTTTAAGGTCATCACTCATATTACTGTTTACATCCATACAAAGTGTACTGCAAAAATCAAAATACTTGTACAACAGAGGCAGTGATTTTATTTAGTACATCTTATAATCCACAGATTAAAATTCAATCCTGCCTAAAGCACGGACGCATTACTTAAGCATTGGAGTACAAAACCACCACAAGGGATCAAAATAACATCACAAATAACATTCCTATAAATTAAATGATTCCACAAATGACTGACCCAAGCAAAGTGTGAACCAAAAGCTTGAAGTATGTGCTATTTATATCAGTGACATAAATCATTTAATGTCAGAACTGGATTATTCAATGGTGTAAGGCTTTCATTAAAAGAAACTTTCACGCTGGTACCAAAATCTGACAATACTTCATTACGAGTATTTAGTAGTATTGCAGAATATTTTCCTTTTTGAAAAAGTATAAAACTAAATACAGTACGTTTCAAATGATTTGCAATATATATACAAAATATAATACATAAATATATACAATCCCTTAAACAAGTACAGTAAAACCTCGCGGTTTGCGAGTGTTCCGCAAGACGAGCAAAGATTTTTAATAAATTTTAAAGTGATCACGTGTCACGTGATAACATACATGCTATTCTTTGTCCCTTACTGCAGCCTGAAGGTTACATCTTTTGTGTCACGTGATCACAGCTGAGCCAACGGTTTTTCTCTCTCTTGCGCTGCGGAATTGTGGTTAAATCGTCTCCCCTGCCGGGTCTTAGTACGCGTGTGTGCGTAAAACATATTTTATCTCGTGTTTGTAAGCGTGTGTGTACAGCGCACGTGTACTGTTTCTTATAACAGACGTGTGCACGCGTGTAAAGCAAAAGAAAGTCTCATTAGAAGGATAAAAATCCATTTTCTCCCTCAACCTCGTTGTGTGTGTGTTATGTGTGTGCGCACGTGTAATTTGACACCGTGCCGGGTCTCACACACTCTCTCTCTCTCTCTCTCTCTCTCTCTCTCTCTCTCGCCTTGTTTTTTGTTAGTGTGTGTCTGTCTGTGTGTGTGTGTGTGTGTGTGTGTGTGTGTGTGTGTGTGTGTGTGTGTGTGTGTGTGAAGCACCCCCTCTCTGCTTTACACACACACACAAACACACACACACACTCATTCTCTGCTTGACACAGAAACACTGCTCTGTCGCGATTCTTTTCAAAGGTAAAGTGCAGGTTCATTTGTTTGTTTTACGTTACAGCAGTGATTCCGTTAGTATGCGCTCACACGAGTGTCATAATCGATGTTCCTTGCTAATTTTTCCGACAAAACAGTGTTTCCGTTAATGTGTGTTTATGTGAAATTCAAATAAGAAAGGTTTACTGTGTAATAAAGTCTCATTAGAAGGTTAAAAATCCATTTTCTCCCTCAGCCTCTCTTATGTGTGTGCGTGCGCGTAATTTGACACTGCCGGTTCACAGGCTCTCTCTCGGGATGGGAGGGGCTTCACACACACACACACACACACACAGCGCCTGCGTGCATAAATGGAAACACTTACATGTCGGGATTTATTTTTACTAAATGCAGGTTAATTTGTTTTATTTTTACTTTATATTTTATGCTAAATTATTCGTTCCACATCCCCAAAAAATAAATACATAAAAATAATTGAGTTTCCATTATTTCTTATGGGAAAATGACATTTGGTTTACGAGTGTTTTGGAATACGAGCCCGCTTCCGGAACGAATTATGCTCATAATGCAAGGTTCCACTGTATTGTAGAATTATGGCCAGTTCAACAAAATTAAATCAAATTTAAAAAATAATAAAATAGGATGACAATGTAAAGCAAAATAAATGGCATTAACATCAAATACTTTTGGAGGTGACCGTAAAAGAATTTCTTCAGAAATGTATTTCTACAAATAATATTATTTCTTTATAACATCTTAATAAATAATTAATGCACACAACTCTAAAGTCGTGTGCTTGGTGTACAGTGACGAGTCCAATGGAATATCTGGTGTTGGAAAAGAGACTAATGGTGAACAACGGTAGCACATTTTATTCCACTAACTGCATTAGTTCTGTTTATAAACTGCGGCTCATTTTGACTGGAACAATCTCAGAAAGGAGACACAAAGCTACAGCAGGGAGTATATTTCTAAGAGCAATGGAAAAAGAGTCAGTATGAGCAGAAATGAGCCGTAAAATGTCATTTTAAATGTTAATGGCAGCCTTGATTCATTGTGACACTCAAAAAATATAAACATGTATATAAGTATATTCCATATGGACTGCCTAATTGGTATTTCGATTTCAATTGGAAATAATACACTGTTTGGGCAGTCAAGATGGTGATTACTGGCAATAGAATGTACATACGTAATTTGTAGTCAACAACTCACACAACTCCAAATCATTTCTCATTACTCAATTACTATATTTACATAACTGTATGCCAAGATACCGATTTTTAGCAAAAAACCTACAAATTAAATAATGCTAATATTTACTGGCATCATCTGCCATTCTTTAAATAAAACTATAAAATACAGTACATTTAAAATGTAGTCCAAATGTGGACAAACTACTGTATAATGCTTTTTAAGGTAATGATATGATTTTGGATGACTGATGTGCCAAATGTATCCATAATAAAACATTTTATTTGAACACATTTCACGTTCAAGACGTACGGCACTGCTCAAATGGTCTAGCACTGGTTTTTATCAAAGCTTAAAGACTAATTATTGAAAAAATAAATATATCTCTACGCTCATTCACATCAATAAATCAGTAATTTGATTAAAACTACTGTTGATTATAATGACTGCATTCTGACAGATTTCATACTTCACAGAAGCAAACTAACGTTACTTTTACAAAAATAGAAAATGATTATATTTTACAATACACAAAATGTTTGAGTATAAGCTTTATATGTGGATGAGAATTCCACAGTTAATTTAGTACGTTTGAGATGCAATTTAGCTACTTTATGCAAATGTAAATGCATCCATTTCCCCAAAACACACATTAAAGACACAAGAAACACCAAATCCAGATGAAAATGAGGATCTTACGCATTTACTGTGAACCCTATTAAGACTTGAAATCAGGAATTACACAGTCACATTTAGCAGAAATATTATTTATATGACCAGAGAATGACTGGAAAAAAGATGATAACGCTCCATCAAAACTCTCTATTGTTTTTATTTCCGTTTAAAAAGCATACCACTTTCTAAATTAAGCTATACAACGCAACTCACTTTACGCTGCAGATTTAATCTTGATATATTTACAAGAGGAGAATGATTAATTTGGTGCTTTGGCTTGGCTGAGGTGTCTCATGCAGGTGTCTCCACAAACTAATTACTCCTTGTCCAAATACACGAAATAAAGTGACTGATTCAGTCTCGATGTTCTTACCAAATGGAACACTGAGATCTGTCTGCACAGCCAAGTTCTAATTCATCTTATGGAATAATCAACCTCGGAAAAAGAGTCTGGGTCATGAGCGAGTCTTTAAATAAACCATTACATACTAGAGCCTGCTGTAATACCCAGGGTAATGTTGAAATAAACAAAGCATCTTTCCCAACTTCTGGTTTATCTTAAAAACATTCATTTCTATCAGCAGAGAATTAAACTTCCATTTCCAAGGTTGAGGATAAGGCTTGGTCAAGGATACCATGGGTATGGATAATTTGTTTGTAACAAATTTGTTCTGACATACTAAAAAGACAAACATGTACAGCAACATCTGTGCGCAAGGGTCTCCTTATAGATGAAACCAATAGTAGTCGTCAGCAAAGATATAAAAAACGGAGGTCTTTTCGCAAAATAGACTCAGAGCTCATCATACTGGCTTTAAAAGACAGACATTTAAACATTGGAACATTAAAAAATAAGAAAAATTAGGCTGCATTTCATTCTTAAAATGATTGGAATGAAATGGTGGGTTTCTACCTTTCTGAGGTGTGTTCCATGGCATAAATGAAAGCTTTTTTTTAATGCGTGAACACAATTTCTTCATAAAGCAGATGTTCATATTTTTCTGGCATTGGCAGTATTCAGTTCTGTGGACACCTCATATAAGGGCCCTTCCCCAACTGTTGCTATATGGTTTCAAGCACAAAAAAGCATGTTTATAATGACAGTTTGCCAAGGCTAAAGTAGGAGAACGTGAGTGGTCCAGTTAGAGCCCTGACTGAGTTAGACCAAACTGAACACCTTTGTGATGAAATGATACACTGGATGCACCGCAGACCTTCTCATCCTACATGAATTCAGCACCTCATTAATGCTCATATAGTTAAACAAAGACAGGTTCTTCTTAATTTATTTTCTTTTACGTACTTTAAAAATTACTTGCAGATGTATAGTCAACAGTTATCTTAGGATAAAGCAATCTGATGATGTCTGCCCTCTCACATTCGTGATGCTATCTGTTACCATATACAGATCAAGCTTTAAATCGTCTGACCCCCACAGTGTTATGAAGCGCCTCTTGTCATACCCAAAATATCTTCAGTTTACATCCCAAAATATCTGAACTTTGTGTTGCACCTCTGTAAAGATTAAGACAGCCTTCAGAGCTCACCATTAGAATAGATAGATGGTGTATATATGACAGATGCAACTAATTAACTGTGCTTTTTCATCAAAGTGCCTTTAGCGTTGGGAGTAATCAACACAGGCCAGTGAAAGTTTAACAAAGCCAAAAACCCAGGGTGGGGGATAACTGGGAGGAAAAAGACAGCAGGAATCTGAGAACAATTGCTCAGTTCCTTTGGTTTCTGACCAGGCCGAAGGAGGCCTTCAATCACAGGCTTTTCCCAAGCCCTCGCCTGGGTCCACGGTAATTAAAGACCCAGTAAAGGCTAATACTTGGGCGGAGAGAAATAATGACATGGCAGAGCTGAACTAGGTCCATTGTGGGTGGTAAATTTGCCTCTGCATGGGGTTAAGTCTTTAATATGTTAATATACGACAGGAGTAGAGGAGTAGCATTATGAACTCCCTTTTAAAAGAGAATATTGCCATGGATGACCAAAAACTATACCCCAGGAGGTTCCATGGCAAACAGATCTATTACCAAATCAAGAGAGCACACTGAATGTTTATCTGAAGCACCTTCTTCCAAATATTCAGGATTTAGCTCTAGTAACAAAATGGAGCCTTGCCAAGTAGTCCACTTTCATCTTCTTTATCATAAACATTAATCACCAGACCCACAAATTCTACAAGATTAAGATCTATATTCAAAGAACTGTAGGACCTTAAGGTTAAAAAGCAACTAAGCAGGAAGGTTTACTGCAAACACTGCATATGAGTTGACAATCTAAACTTTTTGCTCTAAAAACAAAAATCCCACAACTCCCTCATCTTGTAGTAGTTAAAATTCAAGACAGGAACATATGACAACAATTCTATAACAAAGAACTCATAATAAATAATCAAACCCATCTTGGACTCATAAGTTTAAATAAAGCCACCAACAGACAGCAATGAAGTTCTTCTTTCAAATCTACAAAAGGGCGACAAAAGTCTACGATTCAGACTTAAAATGGACCACCAGGAAATGGATATAATTTTGGCAACAAGTGAATTCAAAATATACATTGATTCAATCTAATGTGACATATTTGATTATTTACTACATATGTGTAGTATTTCATTCGATATCCCTAAACTTTGATTATGGCATTGTTTTAACCACCTTAAGTGTCAGAACATTTATTGTACGTATTGCATTAATAAATAACTTAGGGCCACGATGGCTTAGTGGTCAACACTGTTACCGTGCACCTCCAGGGTTCGGGTTCAATTCCTGCCTCTGTGTGCATGGAGTTTGCATGTCCTCCCCATGCTTGGTGGGTTTCCTCCGGGTACTCCGGTTTCCTCCCACAGTCCAAAGACATGCAGATTATGCTATTTGGCATAATAGATTATGCTATTTGGCATATTTCTAAATTCCCTGTAGTGTGTGAATGAGTGTATGTGTGTGTGTGTGTGTGTGTGTGTTTGTGTGTGTGTGTGCACCCTGCAATAGATTGGCATCTTGTCCAGGGTGTACCCGCCTCGTTCCCTAAGTCTCCTGGGATAGGCTCCAGGCCCCCCACAGCCCTGTACACAGGATAAAGGGGTATAGACAATGAGCTAGTGAGTAAATAACCTGGTCTATTATTACTGTACATTCAGGTCATAAGCTGACTTTATTTTATTGTCACATAAAGTTGTTGAGCCTTGACATTAGCAACTCTTGCAATTCCAAATCATAATACTGCCTCCATAGGCTTGTACAGTGAGTACAATGAATGATGGGCACATCACGTCATGTTCTTCCCTTCTTACCCTCACTCTGGAATAGGGTTAATCTGTACTTAATCACACCTCATGACCTTTATCCAATGCTCCAAAGTCCAATCTTTATGCTCCTAGCTAACTGAAGCCTTTTTTTTTTAATAAAAAAAACCACACCAGTTTAGTCCTAATCCTGATACAAAAAATAAGAGTGATTTTTATTGTATAAGCAACTTCACCAAGCAATCTCTGAACGTGGTAATTATCGCTTTTTTTAACAATGATATTTCTTTTGCTAGGTTGACAGTTCACCACTATCCTTGCAGGATTTAAAAATGTGTTGGACAGTTCATAACGTAATTCCAGTAATCCCAACAATCTTCTTGTTGTCTTTGCTTAAAACATGCCAATAATTTGAGCCTTCTAAAACACAGTAATATCTTTCCATGCCCAAGTCTTGTGGCTGTTTAAGAATTGAGAAGCTACTTTCTATATCAGTTAGGGTTAAAATGATCGGTGGCAGCTGAAATATATGAATCACTACAGTAATTATTATTTCCATCCTATCGTTGACTTTTTTTTTTATTTTTAGAAAGGCTATAATTTAGAAAGGCTATAATTTGCCATTCAATAAGCATATATCTTCTCCATATTAGAAGTCAACAAAAATTAACTGTATTTGTTACATAAGAAACGTTAGCTAGCAATAAAACTGAAGATGACTGGATGAATATAGACAGTATGTAGTGGAAATACATTTTTGTATAACATAATGAAAACATTAAACAGAAAACCTCAGAGTGAAACTTCCTCTTAAAAATTATAACTTTGGTTATTCCTTAACTACATTTTTCTTACTATTAATGAATGGTAACAGAAACAATCAAACCTTTAATAAAAAAATTAACCCAACATTGGCTTTGACTGACTACAGAACATCATGAAACTTTCCCTTTATCTCCAACCATCTGCAATCAGACATACAGGTTTTGTAGTTAGAATTCTGGCCTCACCAAAGTACTGAGCCAGCTCTATGTACAACTATAAGAGCTACTTCTAGTGTCTGGTCAGGGTTGTGTCTCTCCTTGTATTGCTTGATCTCAGTGCAGCTTAACCATAGATAATGGCATTATCTATGATAACATAGATGCGATCTTTGATACTATAGAAACAAATGCTACTAATTACGTATAAAGCACTAAATGGTGTTAGCCCCGAGTACTTGAGCATCTACTCCAATCAAAAGGTGCAGGTTCTTTATCTAGGTTCCTCATCTTCTATGTGAATATTTCCTCCTAATGTTGATCATGACCCAAAAACCTTTGTCTGGTTCCTAGTGTCTGGTTCAAGTTTCTTCCTTATGTCGCGTCAGGAAGTTCCTAGCCATTGCTGCCTCTGGCTTACTCATTAGGGATCTAAATCTACATCCAGATTTTGGTATAGCTGCTTTGTAACCATACCCACGGTAAAAAGCTCTATACAAATGAAACTTAAGTAAATACATGTAATATTATGAGCTGAAATGACAACGCCCTAATACTGTAGGTATCATATCTAAACATCTTGCACTTGTGGGAATCCTCAACAATGTCAGCTTAGTTTGCTGTTAGATACTGATTTTATCTTACTGTTGTTCTAAAGCAGGATGTTTAATAGCCAGGATGTTATCTGAGTAATGCAATTCCCCCACTGTCTGAGACAAGTCAACATGGAATTACTCAAATGTCTACATCACAACAAAATACTTTTGTTCTTGCCTTTAGACCATTTGGCAGCAACAGACCAGATGTAATGCTGCATTTGATTACCTCAGACGGGGAAAGTCGACGCTTTACTATTTAAGGCAGTTCTACTATTTAAGGCAGTTCTGTAATGAGTGTTGCACGTTTGCCTCCTCAACAACAAACTGTAAAGATTTGATTTTTAACCAGATAATCCATCTGTACGTTGACAGATCTAAAGCAAATACTTTTATATGGGTTTCAGTTCAAGAAAACTGCACCCACTGGGTGGATGTTACCTTTGCAACTTTTATGAGGGTTATATTGAAGTCATATAATTGACTTCAACCAGCTATATCATAAAAACTATAATAACAGATATGGTCTTGCCTTATCTTTCTAGTGATACAAACTGTACCCAAATAAATCTTAATCTTCAATATTCTGAATTCTTTTTCACTAGATATATACTGTTAGTTGAAATAGAGCCTAAAGTTAACAGATGTGCAAATGGACTTAACAAATGTGATCCTGTTTATTTGTGTAAAAGTTGTATTCATAAATTCATTACTGTTCTTGTGCCCTTGTTCCATTCACACTAGAGTACATCCGATGCTGCATAATTCAGGTTAGAGTAGAGAAATTTTTGAGCGATATGCCATTATTTCTGAAGACAATGTGCAAATTACCAGTGAAAAGACTTAACAATACCTTGTTTACTACTAAATACTACAATAATAAGTCTGAATTTGAATATCTTATTAAAATAACTTTACTCTTCACTAGGGAAAGATGTGGGTGCAGCATATAAACTACTGTATGTCAATTCAAAAGACAATAATTTTTTTTCTATAATCAATAGCAAATTGTTACAGGTGGCACAGAAAAAGAAATTCATTTTGTAACTATTAAAAAAATGGAAACACTGCCTTATCTACATATAATACAGTGTTACATGGATAGTATTTGCTAACTGCAACATACTGTAATTGGATATGGCATAGCATAACAGGCTAGAAAAATGTAAGTATTATTAGAATTATTTCATTACGAGGAAGGCCCAGGTTCGATTCACCCCCAATGCTAATCCCTGGTCCAAAGCCCAGATAAAATGGGAAGGCTGCATCAGGAAGGGCATCCAGCGTAAATCCTGTGCCAAGTTTTGTTCCGCTGTGGCGACCCCTCAACATTCCCAATGCTTGCTATATTGGTTCTCGATTTGTGTATACTTGCATTATATTACATTATTACAGCAACATGATTGTATAGTATATTGAAATTATAATGCCTGGGGATGGAGGTACACTGTTGTATTGAGCTACCTTTTAGGATGTGTAACACTTAATCAATAGATATCAATGCCTACCAGACAAAAGGCCTCAAGACATTCGACCATTTCTTTTAAATTAACACTTACACTTAACATACAAATTTATATATTTATACCTCAGTACAAACCTAGGCATCGGAGAATACTCACGATTTCACAAAATCCTTCTTCAACTGCACACTCTATTGCATTTTTATCCGAAAATCAGTGTCACTGTCCTTGCCAAGACAGTCTGGACCTGGCCTTAAAACAGCTGCTTATAATTGTGAAACCTCAGTGGAAAGAAATCTAGTATTAAAAGTCTGTGATCATAATGAAGCCTATTAATATATAATTAATAAAAGATTTTTCACGGACTGGAAAACTACGATACATCTCATCAGCTACATGATCTTTCTGAGCCAGTTGGTATTTACTCTAGTGGAAATCTGTATCTGTTATCTGGCAATAACAAATTACATATAGAAGACCTTAAACACAAATACTTTTCGGACAAAATGTTTATTTTTTTCAATGACATTTTTAGGCAGATTTAAACCTTGCTGAAAAAACCTATAATCTGAATGAAGAGAAAAGAGAGAAATGCAAATGCATAAAACAAGAGCTTGAAATGTTCTACATGGAGGACCAAGATCCCATTACAAACCTCCTCAAATTTGTTACACATTAATGTAAGAGTCCTGTTATTCTCTACAGAGTAGGTATCATTAAACATTAATTCTAGGAGTACAGATAATTTTGTGATCAGTGGTTTGAAAAACAAAAACTTGAAAAGAAAGTGATATAATTTCTACTGGTCATAGAATAAGCAGGACATTAGTTATGCAGAATGTTTTAATAAAAGCAGAAAGGTAAGGTAGTAAGTAAACAAGTAGGTAACTTTGTGTGTAAAAATGATATTTTTCTGTACAGCTTCCTAATACTGCATACACAATCAGTGTGCCTTTCCCAAATCCCAGCAGAGCCTTGGGCAGGTGAAACACTTGCCCAAATTATTAAAAGATGCATGGTTATCCTTTTGCCTCAAATCATCTCATCTGTTTAAACTGTTGCAACAGTGGATATAAGCCTCTTTAATTTTTACCAGCATCTTTTTTAAAACCCAAGGCCAGGATAAAAGTATGTCTCTAATTAAAACAAGTCTAAATGTTGGTGACATTAAATCTCTCCTAAGCTGGTGGTCTTATGTAACTTCAAACAATATTGGCAAAATTACAACTGCTTGCATTTAAAATTAGATTTTTCTTTTCACCAGAGAGGTTATGAGTATCTGAACAAACTTATTTAAGCAAAAGTCACTAGTCAAATGATTTGCAATAATCTTCAACGACCCCCAGGAGGTGACCGCAGTGTCCATATGCCCTGTGTGATAAATGCAATATTTTCTGGCAAGAATAAAGTAGCGACTATGAGAGCCAAGTGAAAGATCAATTACAGACTAATTTCAAGCACAAACATTTCCAGTTTGTCACGTTTCTGGCACTCTAATGGACAGTTTTTATCTTATTTATTTCATGTCTAAATAGCACAAAAACTGCGACTCTGGCATGGTCAAGCCAGGTCTCTGTAAGATTTAGAACAGCACTATTTCTGATCAGCTAAATCCAAACAAGCCAAATTGTTGTACTTGAGAGACTAATGTATGTTCTGTCTGGAACGGGACACTCCATCAAGAGCAATGACGACGTAACATTCTTTCCACCTGTTCTGATAGGATGTAAAAACAAAAAACCCATAATCCATTACTGATTCACATGCACTACAATAGATACAATAGAACATAACACAAAAAAACAGTAATCAAACTATTCTGTGCTGAAGAATTTTATTTCTCTTTTAATTGCTTGTATATAGTCTGTTGTATTAGATCCTTCTTTATGATAGCTTGATAAAAATGTTTTGTACCCATACTGGCGGCGTATGGTGGAGATTTCCTCATTCTATGCTAACATTATATTTTTAAAAATTAGTCATAGCATTGTGAGTTACAAACTAAAGGACAAAACACTAGGAGTTAATGAGCAACAGGCAAGTGTAATTAGTAATAGGGAGTGTTTACTAGGCTTGGCTGAGGTGTGGAACTGGGTATTTCTGGGGTATTTTCAGTAACATTTAAACTAGGCTAATTCTATTCACTAAAAAAACAAGGAAATGCAAATTAACCCACTCATGGTGTTGCGTAAAAACAGGTTGAAATCTAAGTGTGCAGTTGATCTTTCTTTATCCTGCTAGTAGATTATACAGACATACATCTGAGACGCATCTGGTTTGGACAGACTGATATTGAAGTTACGTATCCAGTTTGAATTCAGGACAAGACTATAAATAATACTATAAATAATACTATAAATTATTTTTCCCCCATTTTGGCTTCTCCCCATTTTGGGGGGTCAGCACAGTGGATCACTGAGTGTGCAGATGTGATGTGGCACAGGTTTTATGCCAGATGCCCTTAGTGACACAATTTATCCAGCACTAGGGGTGGCCTAGATCATATATTGGCCAGTTGCTATAAGTTGGTTCCTTGACTGGGAAAAGAACGTAGTCGCAGAGACAGCGAGAGTGACACATGCTAACCGCTGGTCCACCATGGAACCAAATAATATTATAAATAAATAACAGATTTTGTTTTGTTATTTAACAAAGAAAAAAAGTGCTGGTGAAACTGATGATGATCATTAACATTTATTTAAAATGTCTCTGGTGTCACTGTCAATATCAGGATTGGTTTCTTCTTAACATGACAATATGAATTTTTTGGTCAGTTTTATTAACTTAGAAAGAGGGTGGACTGTTTAATGTTCATATAAAGAAACAGATTATGAGATCATACTTGTGCTGTAGACATGCCACAATATGTAACGCGATAACAAAAAGAACAATGTGCTGTTATTTAACTAAATAAAAATAAATAAATAAATTTTTGGCACATTGCTGTGGTAAGTGGAATAAACCACTCAGGAATGTGCTGTGGTAGCGAAATTGTGTGTGGATAAAGCCGTCTGATTCACATCACATCAAGCTGTCGTTAAAAATTTTCCTACAGCAAATTCCTTACCCTTAGCCAACACTATCAGATCTGATAAAAGCAGTGGGAACTTATGTCCATGTAAGACACTTGAATACAGCACATATGAACAAAACCACTATGCAGAGCAACTTTGTATTGATGGACCAAAACGATCTTCATTGTTACACTGCGGCTTACCCAGAAAATTACTAATTTTTGGAAAATATGTTGAAATTACTTTCTGATATCATTATCATTAGTAGACAAGCCTATTTAATTCTTAAATAATTTCCTCATACAGAGAGACAAGGATAAGTAGTAGGATCCAACAGGCTATTCTACAGATTCAAAGGTCTGTTAACAAGTAAAACTGAGTGTTCACAGCATTCATGTTAAAAATGGCCCACTCAGTTCAGCGGAAAGAAAAACAAAGCCTAAATTCAGGACTTACTGCCCTTTTGCTTGAACTGAATAACTTTAAACCTTTTAACTGATCATCTTCAATTCAATTAAATTCAATTTATTTGTATAGCGCTTTTTAACAATTCTCATTGTCGCAAAGCAGCTTTATACAATCAAAATAATTATTTAAGTTTGTATGGAATATGAATGTGTATGAATCAAAATGGTCAGATAGTCCCTGATGAACAAGCCGAGGGCGACAGTGGCAAGGAAAAACTCCC
>JAOVVA010000052.1:10338594-10353091 GCA_028565275.1 Leiocassis micropogon | reverse complement strand
ATATATATATATATATATATATATATTTGTTATAGGATGTAGTCAATAATAAGAATAATCACTAATGAAACTACTCAAGTACAGTACAGATACATGAAATATGTACTTGTGTACAGTAATGAAGTAAATTTACTTGGCTACCTTCCACCTCTGGTTATTATCCACCTTAATAAAGAAAAGTATATGAATTCCTAGAAAGGGGAAAATTGTGTAACTTTTCTTAATTTTCTGCTTATACAAATTTTAATATAGTAGTTTGATATCATCAATGATAGTTGTTTTTCTTACACACACACACACACACACAAAATTACGGTTCATCTAGACCTGCAATCAGTTTGTCCCTGGCACCTGGGCTAGTGATGTGTCACCAGTAAATCTGTGTTACCATATACAACAACTCACGTTTGAGAATTTTACGCAATTCCGGTTTCTCCTCTAATCGGGTCTGCAGGTTCAGGAATTCACTATAGCGCCGATTAACCATGTGATAAGCCACTGACTGCAACATGCCGGGATTCTCCGAGTCCGCAGCTGTCTCATACTGCAAAGAAAGCTACTTCTGTTACAACAGATGATAATACAAGCCATGCAATTGCATTATGGTAATTAAAAGATTCTCTTTCTTTAGCTCTGTCATGCTTTTCTTAACACCAGTCATGACTAAACTCGAACTCTAACACAAGTACCTGCACTTTTGTTTGAAGGTTACACACAGACTACTGTTTACTATAAACTGTTTATACAGGGCACTACTTTGTATTTCAGTAAGCTTTTGTAACCAAGTGAGCATGACATAAATTTGTGATCCTTGTTGTACGCATGATATCTCATTACACATGCCAAGACAAATTATATAAACAAGAATGCTTCCAAATTTAGCTGTAAAAACATAAAACATAAAGATTTAATACAGGTATAATGAGCCGGAAATTATCTGTAAGGACAGCCCTGACACTAACTTTTGTTCAGTTTGGTTTCTCTTTGGCCAAATGAGTCTGGTGTATATGAAATTATAAGGGGTGTTCAAGTCAAACCAGGACTTATGACAGTAAAAACTTTATTTCTCTATCTAATCCCCTGCTACACTAATGCATTTATCCCAGCGTTTTACTAATACTTGGATACCAGCAAGTTTTCTCAGTATGCCAAAGCCATGATCTGACTACCTGCTTCACAATGTCTGAAACGCTGGCCTCCCATGAGCTCCTTTAATGTCCCAAACATGGGGAAGTGGCCTGGAGTGAGGTCAGGACTGTATGGGTGATGATACAATAAACTCCCAGCTGAGTTTATATAATGTGCAAGTGGTGTTGGTGAATGAGTAATTACGTGTAGAGCTCTGACAGACAGATATGTCGCCTCCGCAAGTTGGCGACAAATAATATGTTGATTTTCAAAGATCAGGTGTTCCATCAGCTATATGTTTATGAGAAAGACTCCATTGGACTCCAAGCCATCTCGGCCGGGATTGTCATTTATGGATGTACGGCCTTCTTTAAAAAGTTACTACTATTCATGTGTTTTACTGCACTCACCCACGTACTGTGCTTGAAGCCTTCTGTAAATGTCGGCTTTATCCTTTCACTTAAAAAAAAAAATCCATCAAGTCCTGGTTTGTCTTGAAGGTCCCTTGTATATTTCTATGCATTAAAACTTTGTTCTTTTTTAATGCAGGTATAAGCTCCATAGTTCTTATTGTCCAGTTTTTATAAATCATCTTTTTTTAACATTTAAACTAATAAGGTATGTGGGCAGTGCAGTTTTTATACATAGCTGTATTTGTAAAATATTAATTTGAGACAGATCATAAAATTATACTGAAGAGGTCAGGGACTGATGTTTGGTGTTCCAGTTAACCTGTCCCAAGACAGTGCAAGACTCAAGCGCAAGTCATGACATTCCACTCCAACCGTGGCAAACCATGTCATCATGGAGCTTGCTTTGTCATGCTGGCACAAACTTGCTAGCTCCGTGAGGACATGGTTTGCCAAGGCTAGAGTGGAAGAACGTGATTCTCAACCCCACTGAACATCTTTGGGATTAACTGGAACACGAAACATTGGTGCCACTCTCGTTCTCTTGTGACTGAATAGGCAAATACCAACAACCATGGACCAAAACCTAGTGGAAATTCTTCTTAGAAGAATAGAAGTTATTACAGTATAAGAGAAGTAAATTTTACTCCACATAGTTTTGGAATAGGATGATCAAGATTCAGCTGTCCACATACTGTACTTATGGCAATATAGTGTACTTTGCTAGAGTCCTGTTATGGCTATTTGATATATTAAGGACGCATATAGCTCACTAATAATATCCACAACAATTTACGCTATAAACTGCTTTTCTTAAAAGCAAAGGAAAAGTTTCAATACATGAATGTAACAAAAACACACCTTCACAGTGTAGAGTGTGTAAGGATGAGAGCCAGTGCCTCTGTGTTCTTTAGCTGTGATGGTTCCCGTGATACGAAGATTCTGAATAACAACTGGTCCTTCAGGACTACTGAGAGGTTCGAATGAGAATGGAGAGAGCGACATGGATCCAGCTGAAGGTGAAGAAGCTTGAAGAGTCTCTGACAGAGTTAGTCCATTGGAGTTTACCACCCCTGAGGTCTCCACGCCAGTTATTTCTGATTTCGTTGTACCCTTTTCAATCTCTCGAAGAGCACAAAAGCTTAAAGACAATTCATCTGTCCCATCAGTAGTATCAATGGGTTGTTCTTGTATCTCTGAAAGCTTTGGTGCATTAGAATAGACATGGGGCTCATCTTTGGGGTCCAGTATGCCATCTGTAAGCAGGGGAGATTCTGTAACCGGCTCTGACGTTTCTTCTTCTGCACCTATAAGAACCAGCGATTCCAAGGAGCTCCTTTTGAAATCATTTAGAGGAGACTCTAAATCAGAGTCTGTTTCTTGATAGAAGGGATTTGATTTCTGGGGTCGCAAATAATCCTTTGAATTGAAACCGGGATGCTCTGAAGAAAATGACTGTCTTGATCCTTCATCCTCTTGGTTCTGTGGACAGTGAAGATCTGCCGAATTAAGAACATCAGAATTTGTCAAATCAGGTGTTGGCGCATCCGTTACACTGGGAAGGTCAGGCTTGATCTTTAAGGTTAGAGAAGCTAAAACCTCAATATCCTGTGAGGTTTCTTCACTTAAAACCATTATTGGAGAAGATGCCATTTCTTCAGTTGGTTTGGTTTCTGGATTTTTGGACCTCGTAAACACGTCCACAATCAACATGTTTAACCAGTCTGGGTCAGACAGTTTCGCAATTAAAGGCAAAAGAACATTGCATGTTATAAGTTCACACACTACAAATCTCCCTGTTCTGGTTTCAAGATGTGGTGGAGGGACAAGAACATGTAAAAGCAAATCCACAATTGCACGTGCGTAATTCACTTCTACGGCGGAACTCTGAAGAGCTGGATGAGAAACGCAAGACATGCTGTATGCCTCCCAGAGACTCTCATGAGCACTCAAACTTCGGTCCTTGCC
Source organism: Leiocassis micropogon (assembly GCA_028565275.1). Taxonomy (NCBI): domain Eukaryota; kingdom Metazoa; phylum Chordata; class Actinopteri; order Siluriformes; family Bagridae; genus Leiocassis; species Leiocassis micropogon. The sequence continues at coordinate 10,349,585 of JAOVVA010000052.1, read as the reverse complement.
TGCTTTTCCAGCCATGATTTCCTTAGCTTGTATGTAGCACTGAAGATGGCATCCGCAAAGATCTAATATCTTTGCAGTTAAAGCTTTCCTGTCCACTTTCTTCGCTCGAAGCTTAAGCTCCATTGCCATCGATATCATTGCGTTGTGGATCTCATCCTCAAATTCACGCTCTGTAGAAACTGTGTTATACCATGATGAGACAAAGTCTCGGATGATCTTTGAAACGGTGTTCTGAATCTCGTGGTCTAGATGCATCTCGCTGTCTGCAGAAGACCGGATCTCGTCCAGGGTGATAAAACGCTCAAGGTGGATGACGCTTTCAGACTCGAGAAGAGCCTGAGAGCCAAGCCATCCACCTAGAACTACTAAGAGGCTTGTGAACACACAGAGCAGCCAAACATTAACCAGTAAATGGAAGAGAATGACCCAGGCCAGGAGTACACCAAATCCAAGGAGTTTTCTCTGCACCATGAAATCAGACAAGGCCATCATGGATGGACTGAGGTCCTCGGACTGAGCCATGGCCAAGTCAGGATCCTATAAACATGCATACATACATACACACAGATACAGAATGTCATCTAGGAATTAAAGGACATACAGAATTGCATGTATTAAATGGAGAAGTCCATTTGGGACAACAACAAGCTCTGGTTGTTAAGATGTTTTTTTTTTAAAAAAACATAAAACTAGATGCCTGGTTGCTCTAAAGGGGTCTGGTTACTGGTTAGCCAAACACAGGCAGACAAAACATAAGCGTAAAATGGTTGCATGTGTTAAAATAAAGCGTACAGTCTTATTATTATAAATAAAAATTAATAATAATAATAATAATGCAAGTAGGTGCGTTTTGCTATAATTTCTATCCATCTCCTGGCTAGCTAGCTAACACTGCTAGCTCAATGACAAACACTAGACCCTTAATAAAGTGAAACTACCACCTGTACAGTGACACTAAATGTTCAATTAACAATACTGATATATTTAACTGGTTCTGTACTATTAATATTATTATCGTTATTACTGTTAGGCGTAACGTTATATAGAGACTTTGCATTAAAAACGTACACGCGCGTTTGTTTGTCATCTGTCATTAGCAATTTCCGTTAGCTTCCTGGCCATTTAGCTTCCACATCACACAAACCTAATGTTAATATAAAGACATAATAAAACGTTACCTGTGTGAATGAATCCAGCAAAACAATTTAGGAGGGTAAAGTCATGTTGTACAGACCGGGCAACATCTCTGTGTCGCCGTCAATATTTTGATTCTTTTTTTTTTTTTTATTATTATTCTGAACAACTCGTTTCAAATGATTCGTTCTTGCCGAATCGATTCTTCGGAATCAATAACTACGCTGTACAGTAGTGTCGATGCGGTAATGAAAATCACATTAATATCAATATAATTCTGCTTACTGGTTTCTAATACCTTAATTATACTTAGCAACTTGATTGAATCAAAACAAACAGGTCTGTAAATAATCAAGTCCATTTAAATATATAAACAGAAACTGTGTGTTTGGATAGGCGTTCTGTCACAATTAACCTGTCACAGACGCTCCTCACCGGATGTAGCAGTTGGCAGCGTCTTCATCAACTTTTATGACGTCATACATGTAAATCAGAAAATCTGTTTGTTTGTTTGCAGGTGTTTGTGCAGGTAGTTCCGTCACAGGCGTAGGCAGCATCGCTCCGGTGAAAACGGCTACGTCAGGCTGAGCTCATAGCTTCTAAAGCACCTTAGGATCAGACTGCAGATCGTCTACAGCAACGGCGCATACAAAGAGCGAATGAAACCCCGGATCAAATAGGCAGATACAATAGGCAGAAATAGGAGCTACCAAAACATTGGAGCAGCATGAGGAGCTGCAGTGAGCTGACACTCCATTCGCAGATAATGGTAGCACGTAGGCATCAGGACCTGCATGCGGGTAACCTCTAGTCTGTTTTAATTCTAATAATGGCGGCATAGTGATCAGCACTGTGGCCTCACACCTCCAGGGTACATGATCTACCCAGGCTTAGTGGGTTTCCTCCGGGCACTCCGGTTTCCTCCCTGAAGTCCAAGGACATGCAGATGTGTACATGCACACATTCACATACTTTGGGCAATTTGGGAATGCCATTTAGCTAATCTGCTTGTCCTTCGGGAGGAAACCGGAGTACCCGGGCACTGGAGATGTGAGGCCATGCCAATTACTATGCCAAAAATAAAAAGACAATGGGTTTACAAAATATAATGGTACACATTTAAGTAATGAGATTTAAACAGGTTGATTTAGCTGTACTGAAGATTATTACAGTTATTATTATTACATTATTTTACAGTTAATGGGCCCTGGCCTACATTGTAACACAAACTACAAGCTTAAACCTACTTTCCACCTGTTGTTCAACCTGTGTCTGAACATGAGTTGTTGGTATGTTTCCAGCCCAATATAAAGGACTTACCCTCTCCAAACTAAAAAGGATAAGTAATAATTTTAGGTAATTTAGTGTAAAACACACACACACAGCAAATTTTTATCATTGTTTTTTTAAACCTCAATTAATTTTGTACATTCTGTAAATCCAGTGTACAAAATGTATATATTTATATGTAAAAAATTGTAACATTTTTAAATTTGTATATTCCAGCCTTAATTCATATTTTATTTTCATAGAAAATTCTATAGGGTAGCACAGTGGTGTAGTGGTTAGCATTGTGGACTTGCACCTCCAGGGGAGGTGTATGTGAAGGTGTGAATGTGCTTCTATTAAAAAGAAGTGTGTGTGGGATGGTTGATAACATATACAGTTTGATTCCTTTCACAGGATAAGTGTGCATGGAGTTTGCATGTTCTCCCCATGCTTGGTGGGTTTACTCCCAGTCTAAAAGACTGCAGATTAGGCTAACTGGCATTCCCAAATTGCCTGTAGGGTGTGTGCCTGCATGCCTGAAATGGATTTGCACCCTGTCCAGGATGTACCAGACATCATGGCAAGTCTCCTGGGATGGGCTACAGGCTTCCCGCGACCCTATACAGAATATGCGGTATCGAAGGTGAATGAAAAGTCTATCTTTAGTTAAATTGTACACTATTGTGGTGCACTATTTTCATTGCAATGACTCTTTTTAGGTCACTGATAGTCTACACCCGAGTGTAAACTGTATATTTTTATATAGTATAAAATGTATTTAAATTATTGAATAAAAATTTTATTGTACAGACACAGGGATGGCCTGGTGACTTACCCAGGGTAGGTCTAACCTCAAAGCCAGTGTTCTCAGGTTAGACTCTAGATTCACCACTATCCTGACCAGGATAAACCCAAATGAGGATGGGTTCATTGTTGAGTCTGGTTCCTCTCAAGGTTTCTTCCTATTGCCAGCTCAGGTTTTCCCTTTCCACCGTCTGCCCTCGGCTTGCTCATCCCGGACAATCTATTCATGTTGATTCATACACATTTTTCACGGTATACACATACCGCCATAATTTTCTTTTGATTCTGTAAAGCTGCTTTGCGACAATGACCATCGTTAAAAGCGCTATACAAAAATAAAATTGAACTGAATAAATCAGTTACTGAAAGTGAAGAGGGTTATTATTTAGAAAATGCAATGACATCAAAACAAACTTTGCAGAGTCAAAGTTGTGAACTACATAAAACCAAAAGTATTTGGACATTTGACTATCACACCCATATATGGTTTTGTTCCCCAAGAACAAAGTTGGAAGCCCATAATTCATATAAAATGCATTTGTATGCTGTCACATTAGGCATCTCCCCTTTATGGGAACAAAGGTGCCATGGGTTGCTTTGAAATGAACTGGAGCACCGTATAAGCCCCAGGCCTCCGTAAACATCACTACCCCACTTCCATAATGGCTTAAAGCATTCCCGGAAAAGTGAAGTTCAGCGTAACAGTAAAGGGGGCTAAATCTGGAACTGGATGTTCCAAGCACGTATGGGTACGATTTCTCACGTGTCCAATTACTTTTTCAAAACTGTGTCCCAGTGATGTATTTGCAAAGGACTACAGTTCTTTCATTCTAAGTGATTATACACATAAGCAACTGTTATAGGAAAAGACAAATGGCTAGAAAGACAAACCTTTGCCAGAAATCTCTGCCTAGTGGCAAAGCACTTATATAATACAGAAAATGCCTTTATCGTAACATATTTGTGCATTTCTCTAAATGTTAAATCAAGTTATATAATACTGTTTTAATTCATTTTTCAAGACCGTGTTGAATTGAAAAAACTGTTTGTACAAATCAGAGATTTGCCAGGAAGAAAAATGTGAAATCAAAAGAATGTTATTCAACCATTCTTTGTAAAAAAAATATCTATGAAATTTTTTTGTTTTTGTTTTAATCCTAAAAAAGGTTTAAAAAATTAAATAAAAAATCAAGACAGACAAAACTGACACCCACTGGAGGTTTTGTGGTTTCACACCATTGTGTAAAACTCTAGACTATTGTGTGTCTGGCACCAAAACAGTCACTGAGATCACAATCTTACTCATTCTGATGTTTAATTTTGTTCCAATGTGATTGACTATTTAACTGCATGAATATGAAGGTGTATAGGTGCTTCTATCAAAAAGAAGTGTGTGTGGGATGGTTGATAGCATACAGTGCATCTCAATAAATAAAAATAAAAATCTAATTTGATTGAAAAAGTGAAACTCTTATTCTACATTAAATTTGACACTGAAATATTCCAAGCTTGTATTTCAGTGATTATGGCTTACAGCTCATAAAAAAAATATCTTAAGATCAATCTCAAAAATCGATTTATAATAAAGAAATGTCCAACTTCCAAAAATGTATGCTAATTTATTAATTAATTCAATCAGGGCTTCTGTGGCACTGCTGAGGTGTTAAAACCAGGTTGCTTTAATAGCATTCTTTAGCTCATCTTCATTGTTCAGTCTGGGTTTTCTCATCTTAATTTCTCTACGGGTTCAGGTCAGGTGATTTGGCTGACCAATCAAGCACAGTAATATAATGGTCAGCAAACTGCAATTATATTGAGGACTTCAGACCACTAAGCAACAGTCCAGTCAAGAATGGCTTGATACGAGTAACACATTTGTAGATGATGTTTTTGGGACTCCAGCCTCACTTTTCTCCTTGTGAAACTCTACGAAATTCTTTAATCGCCTTTTAATTTTTTAAAGGCTGGGCCATCTGTGTTGCTTGTAAAGCTTTTCCTCCCACACTTTTCACTTCCAGTCAATTTTCCTTGAATGTGTGTGCATACAGTACTCTGCAAACAGATAGTGCTTTTAGCGATTCTGTTCTGCGGTTTATTCACCTCATGGATGTTTATCAACTTCTGTAACAACTGTAAAGTCAGTAGTTTTCTCAACGATTGTGGTATTTACAGACCACGACATGATTTTTAATAGTAATTTACTCAAACTGAAATATTCTACAATTCTGAGAAATATTTTAAGATTTGTAATTTTCATGAGCTGTGAGCTGAATCATCGAAAACTAAAAACAGTTGAAATATTTCACTTCAAGTGTAAAGAATCCCCAAGTTTTACTTTTTGAATTTAATTATAGAGAAAAAAATCCAGAATATTCTATTTGCCCTGTATATGCAATGCTGAATCTCCCAGATGGAAAAAACTGTAAACCATAAACAATAACCTGTCACAGTGACTATTCAGTATTATACTGAGTACTTGACTCAAACACAAGTCATCTGAGGCCTATGAACACCAAAAACACCCTTAAAAGGGTCAGACATAATCTTGGCAAAAATATTAAGAACATTATTTTATGTATTATTAAGCATCTTTGGCCTTGCGTCAAACATTAGTCAACCTTGTAAAGGTTCTATGCAGTTTAAATTATTTAAAAGGTACAACTATGGCAAGAGCACATTTACAAATGCTCTAGTCTTGCACTCAATGTTCACAATTAGAAAACACATCTGGCATGATCAACTTCTTAAATGCAAGGGAATAAAAAAATAAATAAATTAAGGATCCAGTGAATATGCATCTCAATCTTTTGGGCCATATGTAACACGAAAAAAGATTTAAAAGTCAAATGTCTTTGTTTTTTATTGAGGCATTTGTGTAATGACCCATCATCTAAATATCACCGTGGGACGTACACACAGTTTAAAGAGAATAAGACTTATGCCAACTTATCAACCTCTGCTCTGTTCATGGAATCCCTACAATTCATTTCTCTTTTTAATAAACAGAGAGCCATTCTGGCTTTCCAAGCAATACTGTAAAAACACAAACAATTCCACAAGGAAGCAATTCCTCAACAGCACTTGATCATTCTGCACAGAGCACCTAGTCTGCACACTGAGCAAACTGTGCCAGACATTTGATTATTGTTCATGTGTTTCATATTCTTTTGATGGTACAATCATGTAAAAAAAATCATCCAAAAGAACTCCCAAGCCTTATAATCCATCTGATGTGACACAAAGCATCTGATACCAACGTGGGCTTGAGGTTTTTGGGACGTGAGGAACTGAAGCAGTTTCTCGAGATCAGTGAAGCGCACATGCTCATCAGATCAGTGAAGACTAGGTTCTGTGATGGTGGGGAATTCTTGTTTTTTTTTCCTCCCCCCCCCCCTAGTATTCATATAAAAGAAACTGAAAGAGCAAATCGTAGTAAATCTCTAGGTCATAGGTTACAGGTCATAGGTTCATGCGTAGATGCTCCGGCCGTTTTGCCATAACTGGGTACGCCTGCTGTTTGAACGCACCCATGGCTGAGCCAGTGGGTTGTCTGATGGGTAGTGGAGCGGTGACTTCGGTGCTGGCCGAGATCTCCATTTGATCTGCGGTAGACACCTCCATGGCATGCTCAGAGGGGGACTGAAGATTGGAAGAGCCAGGCATACCGGGACAGCGAGGCCAACAATCACCAGGAAACTTCACTGGACTGGAAGACCAGAAAACAAAAGGATTATAAAAATACCACAGCACTGTTGCATTCTTGAGTCTCATTGGTCAGATGTTTGCTAGCAGCAGCTTTGACAGTAATGTCAGTTGCAAGGCAAATCACGGGCTTATAATTCACTCATCATATGGCGCTATTGTTTCAATGATCAGCATTTTTGTAACAGTCTTTAGTTTACTTCTTAATTTCTTCTCTAGTTTCAGATTTTAGCTTTCTGCCATGGGAACACGGCTATTGCTTAGCAATTAATGGCATCAATTTCATGAATGAGAAGAAAGAGAAGTTAGTAAGGTAAATGTTTGTAGCAGTTATAACAAAAGTGATAACAGGAACAAGTGCTAACTTCTACAACATGCACAAAACAATTGCACAATTATAATAATAATAAAAAAAATTTTTTTACTGGCAAACTACTGTAGTATAAAAAGAATAAAACTTTCAGACATAATCTTGGAAAAACGATAAACTTCCGCTAAACAGTAACTCTATATCGGGCTGTATCTCTTTACCTCATATTTAACTTTTCTCCTTTAACAGCATGTTCAATCATGTTTCATTCCTTAAATATTTAATGTGTCGTCACTTGTGCAGCCATATATGAACACTAGGTCAGGCTGCCCGCATGCAAAAACCAATTCAGCGACACACAACAAAGCAGACCTGCATACAGATATTGAACTCTCATTACCTCACTGGCGTTCTTGGACTCCCTAAAAAGCGGCGAGGAGATCGGATTTTTGGCTCGAATGAGAATTTCTCCTTCACGTTTTCCAGCACTGATGGAGCTACATATGTAAAGCCCTGAAAATTTTTAAATATGATCACATTCAAGAAATTCTAAAAAGAAAGGTTCTTAGTACATTTAGATGAGAGAGAGAGAGAGAGAAACAAGAAAAAAAAAATGCAGCTTTACCAGGAAGACCTGATTTGCACTTTCGCTGAGTGTGGAGTCATCAGGACTATCTACAGGAGTCTGGCTGGTGAACTTCGAATCAAATTGGCTTACGTCCTCCGCAGATTGCTAAGAAAGCAAGAGCAGAGTTCATTCAACTTAATTAGATGTACTTAGCCCCTGCTTTGCCAGCCTGTATAGAAACAAAGTATAAAGGAACAAGAGCACGCAAGAACTCACCAGGAAAGGCTTGAAAGGTGGGTCTACTTTCCGTGCGAGAAGGTCTTCCCAGTTAATGTGCCGGAAGAAAGGATGAGTCTAAGAAAATCAACGAGCCATAGAATGCAGAGAAGTTTATTTTGTAGTGTGTAAATCAACTAAATTTCCTGTAAAAGGCAATATGAACAGAGCAGCCTTTATTAACATGAAAGAAGTGTTTACCAACCTGCACCTCTGTTGCATCCCCGGGTCCAGCTCCAAGACGAGATGAGGCAGTTCTTTTTAGCAGCTAGACACACGAAAAATATAAACAATCAAGCAATCTAACAATAAAAGTTTCAAAGAAAAATCTATATTAAAAACATCATCGCTGTGCGCGATTTTCTACCTTTTTAAGCAGGTCCCTGGCTTCATGTGTGAGGTAGGGTGGGAGATTCAGTTTGCATTTAAGAATTTTGTCAATGGTTTTCTTCCGGTTTTCCCCAGTGAATGGTGGCTAGAAAAGCAGACAGATTCAGCCTCAGCATACATTTAAAAAAAATAAATAAATAAATCAACAAACAATGTACTACATGATTAACTGGCCATTTGAGGTGTAACTGAAGGCATAATTGAATTCATACAGTTTGGTACGTGTTGTAAAGTCGAGTGAAAAGTCTCCAAGTGCATAAAGATTAAATAGTAATTGGCGACTTTCACCATTAATTCAGTTCATTTTAATTAATGTTTTGACACAATTTTAAAAATGATGAAGTAAAGCTACATGTACATACATGTGCATATTTAAATCTTCAATTAAAAAAAATTACTTATGTAAAATGTTGAACCAATACCAAGGAAAAAAACAGCCCACTTAATCTGATAAACGCCTCCAACAGCATGTGCTGGTCACAAACACTGCATTCTTAAACAAAGGTAAGATAAATAATAATAATAATAATAATAATAATAATAATAATAATAATAATAGGATAAACAGGCAGCATGTACCACAAGATTTAGTTCAGAGAGAAAAAAGGAAAGAAACAAGGTTTATTTAAAAAAAAATTCCATTCATCATTTATACCGCTTATCCTGTACATGGTCACCTATCCTAAGAGACTTAAAGATTGAGGCAGGGTACACCCTGGACAGGGTGCCAATTCATCATAGGACACACACACATTCATTCACATGCTACAGGCAATTTGGGAACGCCAATTAGCCTATACTGCATGTCTTTGGATTGTGGGGGAAAACCAGAGTACCAGGGTGAAACCCACCAAGCACAGGAAAAATATGCAAACTCCATGTGCATGGACCCGAAGCGGGAATTAAACCAGATGAACAGGAGACTGGTTCGGAATTTGTTAGTGTCAAATTAGGGAGCTAACTCAGTTGAGTGATGCAAATCTACTTTCATTTAAAATATTACAAATAAATATATCTGCATGTTGCTTAATTTAAAGCTAATACTTGGATATAAGGTATAACGCCTTTATCAGTAAAATGTTTTACTTTGTTCAATTCTAATGCTGTGTTTTGGCACAGTGCTATATTAATGCTTTTAAGCATCACTACCGATTTTTAAAATTTTGCCTTCAAGGACAAAATGAACGAGTAAAAGAGCAAAAGCAAACTCTTTCATTGGATTATAACGAGTTTGAATCCTTACAAAATGATACATTTTGCGTCCTTTCATGCCATTTTGCCTGTGCCTCCTTCTAAAAGATGTAAAGGTGAGAAATTATTTAACGTTGTGTGCTTAATAGCTAATTTTCAAAACATCCATGACAAATATGCAATACATGTAGATATCACTTGCAATTACAAAACAGTTGAACACAAACTTGTCCATTTCTGGCTGGTGTATCAAAAGGTGATACCCATTTAATTAAACATGTGAAAATATGAGAAATCTCACTCACTGCCCCAGTTAACATGTCGTACATCAGGGCCCCAAGACTCCACCAGTCGACGGCACGATTGTGTCCATTTCTCGTCAGAATCTCTGGAGCCCTTATACACAAGAGGAAAGTATTCAATTACATTCCCCATTATGATTCACAATAGGCTTGTACTATTTAAACTATAGTATTATCACAACACAAAATATTTCAATTACCAAAATATCCAGTAACATACAGTCTGTTACTCATAATGCATTTTGTTGTTCGCATTTTACCAGAGTATGAGGCATCACCCAAATGTACAGCCAAAAATCAGTCTTTTTCTCTGCAATATACCAAAAGCTGAGCCATTGGTTTAACCTGGATATAATCTGTGCAGTTCTGAACTCTCCGGTAGTCAAAGCAAAGTTCCTTCAAGTCCCACCCCTTCTTACATGCTTTCAGATTAGACAGTGTACCCAGATTTTGTCATGGTAAACAGAAACTCAGTCAGTCAGTATGTATACATGACGTTGTGTTAGTCTGACTAAACTCTTAAAGTTTGAATGTACAATTTAACGTTAGTCTGACTGAAATCAAAAAGTTCTAAAACAAAAGTCGGACACAACACACCCAGATAATGCGGCTGGGAGTCAAATTACTCCTGCATGCAACAGGGCACAAAACTGCCTAGGCGCTCTGTGCTGGCTCCACAGTTCAAACCTGGGCTTTGATCCAGAAGTTAAAAAAATGCATAGCAGCCAGAAACAAAGACATGGCAAGTGCTAAATTGAGATCCCTGCAGGAGCATATATCGGTGTCGTCTGCAAGTGTTTGGTTCACTTGTATAAAAAGTAAAGCATACAGAACTGTAATTTTTAACTCGACATAACTGTAAGTAAATATACTAAATGCAGCTAACATTATACAAGTACTGATGTAAATGTATTTCAATACATCAGTTAACAACATTTTTTTATAGAGGTCACCAAGAGAGAAAGACTAAGGAAGATCTTGCTTTAAAAGACATTAAAAAAAAAAAAAAAAAAAAAAAAAAAAAAAGAGTCAAACCAAATACTTT
>JAOVVA010000052.1:10315925-10330927 GCA_028565275.1 Leiocassis micropogon | reverse complement strand
ATAAAATGTATTATTGACACAACCCCAGTACAGTCCTGACCTCACTCCAAGCCATTTCCACATTTTTGGCCATTAAAGGAGCTCCTGGGAGGCCAAGGTTTCAGACATGTAGCAGGCACTCCGATCATGGCTCTGGTGTATTGAGAAAACTTTTTACTGGTGAAACTCTGGGATAAGTGCATTAGTGTAGTATATAGGTATTATATAGAGAAATAAAGGTAGATTTACTTTCATAACTGTGTTCAGTTATTCTGCACAATCAAAAGTCCACTTTGACTTAAATACCCCCTTATGGGGACTAAGTCTGGACTGGGATGTTTAACAAGGACATGTGGATGTGATGGTCAGGTGTCCACCACCCTTTGGCCTATTATGAAGTGAATGAACAGACAGAAGGATGCAAGTGCATGTTTTCTGGATTTATTTATTCGAGTAGAGCAAACAAATAAAAAAAAACACACAGCAAACTATGCTCATACCTGCTAAAACAGCACGTCCCACACGATCACGCACACTGGGCTATTTATAGGGAACAGTGGGATCGCAGACAGGTGAGCTACAATAATATCAAACGCATTTGAGATAGGGACTCGAAGTCACGTGACCAACTCGCTGGCTGAGGATCATGGGGGATATAGTCTGCAACTTCCAGAGTTGCCAATCATCCTAAAAAGCTCACTATTTGCCAACACATTTTTACATCAATAATTCCGCTTGCGAATTAAGTACTATTTCAACCGGTCACTTAGACAAACAGCAGATAGCTTTTGCTTTGAGCTACAAAAGGGAAGTGTTGTACCTGTTGCTAGTAGTGACGGGAATTCCGGATCTTTGCAGTGAATCAGATCATTCGGCTCAGTTCATCAGTAAGAGTCGACTCTTTCGGCACTCTAGTGATTCGTTGCCATTTTGTTTTAACCTCTTAAAGTTTGCGATAATTTGAACCACCAAGAGAAAGTTTATCCGAAAAAACAATGACCCACGGAATACGACTCGTGTTATTCAGTGAAATATTTAACTCTTCACTTATAAAATGTGTAAAATAATTTATTAGTGACCAGGACTATGCGGTTGGCGTACAGAAATAAAGATGTATGATGTAAGGAATTCCATACACAGGTCAGAAGTTTCCATGGAAACAGTTTGATAACCTTAATTTGCGAAAGTGTCGACATTGCTTGCATTCACCAAAAATAAGTAATACATAAATAAATGAAACGAAACGACTGGTATATGCGACTTTCCTCTCAAAGTTCACATATAGAAGTCGACTGAAAGAGCCGAGTCATTTTCCTGACACATGACTAGCTGCCTGCTAGCAAGACAAGTGTGCTGTTACTAACCGGCATGGCCAGGTCAGGTCTGACTGCTGCTGTAGTTTGTAGTTAAGTAGTAATTAGTAGTTTAGTCTAGCGCCTGTCATGTCGGTTGTGACAGTGCAGCTGGGCCAGTGCGGGAATCAGATTGGACCCGAGTTGTTCAGCGCTGTGTATGAAGACTCCTCTGGAGCAAATGCAAAAACATACAAGCAGTGCAGTGATGAGAGATTCTTCAGCGAGACTCCAGACGGAGGTAAGTCTCAGTAATAATGTGAGAAATGAGCATACTTCAAAAGTTACACGTTTTATCATGTAGTTACACTATGATCAGAACGTCACCGTTTGGACACCTGACCGTTTGTGTTTCCCTCCAAGATTTCCCATAAAGTTGGAATCACACAGTTGTACGCAAAGTCTTTGTGTGCTGTAGGAAAACCACTTCCTTTCACTGGAATTAAAAGGAAGCGGCACGGTGGCCTGGAACCTTCAGGGTCCGGGTTCGATTCCGGCCTCGGCTCTGTGTGCAAGGTGTTTGCATGAGCTCCCCATGCTTGGTGGGTTTTCTCCGGGTACTCTGAGTCCAAAGACATGCACATTAGGCTAATTGGTATTCCCAAATTGCCTGTAGTGTCCCTGTAATAGATACCCCACCTTGTACCCCGAGACCGCGGGGTTATGCTCCAGGCCCCCCGCGACCCCGTATACAGGTTAAAGTGACATAGAAGATGAGTGAGTGGAACTAAGAAGGCCAAACCTGTTTTGCTGTGACGTTGCTCCTCTGCACAAAGTGAGCTCATGGTTTGTCATGGTTGAAGCCCTGACCACCACTGAACACTTTAAACGCTGACTGCACCAGTGCCTGATCTCACTAAAGCCTGGTTCTGACTTTCATGATTTTTGCTTTGATTTATAAGTTGTAGGTAGTTGTACAGTAAGACCGAGCATGCTCAAAAACCTTGTGGCAGAACTATAGTTTATATGACTATAGTCTGCTATAGGTCTGCTGTACATTTCTGAAGGCCTATCCACGGTCATTGGCCAATCACGCTATGGAAACTCACAGAGATCTACAACAGAGCTAGGAATTGCAACAGAAGCAAAAGAAGTAGTTTTAAACAACAAGATGGTATCGCTGGTAAATGAACATAAGTATTTTTTTCTGTAGTTTGTGTTAATAAGATAAGTCATAAGTTATGCATGTTCTTAGCATCATCTACGAGCATCATGCACAAATTAATGGTAAGAGAAATTAATGATTTTAAGTGAGCATTTCATGTAATATGTAGTAAGCTACATGTAGTCTACATATCTCTCCATAGGCATCTCAGGTCACTCAGAGCACACATTAAACCATTTTAAATAATCTGGAATCTGTGGTCATCCAATACCAAATAATTAGGTTTTACCTGCCTTTATATAATGCCACCATATTTTGTCTTCTTGTCTCTTTGCTACTTCGTAGCCGATGACAAAGCATATCAGAGGCAAGGCAAGCCATGATGTTGAAAACCCAGCAATTCATAGCAAAACTCATGAAAGCGGGAGCTCAGTGCTCTTGTAAATGAATGAGTATAAATCCCTCACTGCCACGAAGCAAAACCTAGTGGAAAGCCTTCCCAAAAGAGTGAAGGTTATTGTAAGAATAAGAGTTTTACCCAGCATGTATGAGCATTACTGTCAGGTGTCCAAAAACTTTTGGCCAAATGGAAACTCTAAATGTGGCTCTTCTTTATTAGTGCTGGTGGCACGTGCAGTTCTTATTGACATGGAGCCCAAAGTAATTTCTCAAGCCATAACAAAGGCATCAGGCTCAGGAAAATGGAGATATGGAGAAAAATCCCACTTCTGCCAGAAACAAGGCTCCGGAAACAACTGGGCAAATGGGTAAGAACATATTGATATCCTCATACTGTATATTTGTGTATAGTGCTCTTTTATAACATAAAATAAATATAAAATAAATAACACTCTTCTGTTTATGCATTTATATGACTTTGTATATTTGTTCTTTTTTAGTGTACCATATATTTTAGCTTTAAAAAGCTGATCATGTTGCATTGTGCTTCATAGTTATTACTGTTCCGTAGTTTCTGTGTTCACGGCCCTCAGCACAAGGACGCAGTGGAAGATCTGGTGCGGCGGGAGGTGGAACGTTGTGATCGCCTCGCAGGAATATTTGCCATGATGAGCGTGGCAGGGGGTACGGGTTCTGGAGTGGGCACCTATGTCACCCAGTGTCTTCGAGAGCGTTATCCACATTCATTTATTCTCAATCACCTGACATGGCCCTATGGAACGGGAGAGGTAAACTTGATCAAAGTAGTGTTTAATAGGTTTCAGTGAAATTTTTTTTTTTTAAATGTAAATGCTAAATGATTTGGTTTCTATTCTCTCTGTAGGTTATTGTGCAAAACTACAATTCTGTTCTCACTTTGTCTCGTCTCTACACGCTGTCTGACGCACTCGTGGTGCACGAGAATGATACGGTTCACAAAATCTGCAGCCAGCTGATGAACATCAAGCACATCTCTATCTCTGACCTTAACAAGGTGATCGCTCATCAACTGGGCAGCGTGCTGCAGCCAGCGTACACCGCAGACTCTCCCGCTCACTACAGCAGAAACCCCATAGGTATTATAGTTTTACTGTCATATACAGGTTGAGTTTTGGAATACACTTGTACCTCCAGATCCACCATACAGTGCTGTGAAAAAGTATTTTCACCCAGAACCCAGTGTAAATATAAAATTGTTAAATGCTGATTTCATTTAATAAGGGAACAAAAAATGAAAAAAACATATAATATATGAAAAGCTGAGTTAAATTTCACTTGCCACACCTAGGCCTGATTACTGCCAGACATGTTGAATCAAGAAATCAATTAAATAAAACCTGCCTGGCAAAGTGAAACACGCTAAAAGATCTATAGAGCGACATGGTCTAAAGAAATTCCAGACCAGATGAGAACCAAGGTAATTGACATGTATGAGTCTGGAAAGGGCTCATACTAAGGCTTTGGGACTCCAGCGAACCATGGTGAGAGCCATTATCCACAAATGCGAGAAAATTTGCAACAGTGGTGAACCTTCCCAGGAGTAGCCAGCCTACCAAAATCACCCCAAGAACATCTAAAGAACTGCAGGCCTCACTTGCCTCAGTTATGGTCAGTGTTATAAGATACACTAAGAACGATACAATAAGGGTACGATAAGAAAAAGACTGGGCAAAAATGGCATCCATGGGAGTGTTCTAAGGCGAAAGCTACTGCTGACCAAATAGAACGCTCAGGCTCGTCTCCCATTTACCAAAAAAATATCTTGATTATCCCCAGTACTTTTGGGCAAATATTCTGCTGATGAGACAAAAGTTGAACTTTTTGAAAGTTATTCAGAGTGGGCCAAAATTCCCCTACAGTGATGTGAAAGACTCAGTCAATTAAATCAGAATCAGAAAGAGTTTTATTGCCAAGTACGCTTGCACGTACAAGGAATTTGTTTTAGTGGCAGAGCTTCCAGAACAAAACAAATGACAAGACAAAACAGCACGACACACACACACAAAAAAAATTAAGAAAGAGGTTGACATCAAATGGAGTAGGGTGTGAGGTACTTTCAAATAATTCACATAAATATCTATACTGTGTATTGCACACAATATTGCGCATATAATTATTGACAGTGAGCAGACTGTTTAGCAGTTCATGAAGTAAATTGCCTGGGGAAAAAAACTGTTCTTGTCCCTGCCTGTCCTGGTGTTCGGTGCTTCGACCCGACAGCAAAAGTTCAAAGAGAAGGTGGCTTGGGTGTGAGGGGTCCCAAGTGATATTCCGAGCCCTATTTTTCATTCTGTCGCAAACTTTTGATTGATTGCAGTTGTTGCCACTAGGCTTAGGATTATTAGGCTTAGGGGCACGTACACACAGGGCCAAGAACAGTAGGTTTTGATAGCTTTATTCCCCTAATAAATGAGTATAAACAGGTTGGGGACAAATACTTTTTCACAACAATGTATGTACACATTGCTTGTACACATACTCTCGCTGTCTGGCCAAAAAAAGTTCCATGTGTTTTTGTTTGACTGCCTCTGATTATGTACAACGTGGTGGCCAGTTTATGTGTGAAAATGATTCCTGATGCTCCCAGAACCACTCAGTCCTGGAATATGGCCACGTCTTCAGGGAAGGAAAACTCCAGAGATGTGATAACCTGGTCAATCAGTACGTTTAGGTCATCAGCTGACTTCATTTTATTGCCACTTAATGCCTAGACCTGACCAACTGAAGCAACCCCAGATCATAACACTGCCTGCAGAGATCCAGTTGGCAGTATGTATTTATGGGTGCATCGCTTCATGTGGTTCCCTTTCTACTCTGTCCAATCTTTATACTTATTAGCAAACTGAAGCCTTTTTTTCTGATGAGTCTCACTAACAAATGGTTTCCTTATGGCCACACAGCTGTTTAGTTTCAATCCTATGAGTTCTCATCACATTGTGTGTGAAAATGCTCTTACTGTTACTAGTAAACATCGCTGTGATTTCTACTGTTTCAACAGCTCCTTAACTGTTAACTTGACTCTTTAGCAATTTCAACTTTGTTAAATTCCGTTATCATAGTATAGTATGTTATAATATTTTATGTAATAATATTTAGATTAAATTAGTCCAGTTAGCAAACTAATTTCATCAGTGTGTACTTATGCATTTATGCTGTTGAAGGTTTTTCTACCATCCTGCTTCACAGCTTTTGTTTATTGCTGAGGTGTTGCTTTTATTCGCAGCAAATATTTTGTAGTTTTTATACCTTTTTAGGAGTAGATAGTTCATTAAAGAGAATGTAATTAGAAGGGGATGTAGATTTTTGACTAGAAGTACAAAAAAAAGTTACATCTAAAAGAATGTTAAACTGTGCCTAGAAAAACTAAATTATGGGTGTTTTTCATTTTATAACAAAAAGTGAATGTACGCAGGTCATGGCCCTATCAGCAAATCATGGAAGGTTCCCCCCATAGATATATAAGCATTCAAACTGTTTCAGTGGGAAAAGTTTTTTTTTTTTTTTTTAAGAAACAGGATATATTGTAGAGAAGTCCTGGGTCAGCTGTCCAAACGGCTTTGTTAAAACCTGTTACACAGCTATACAGACATCTGTTTGGAATGTCCTGTTTCTCACGACTGTACGAGTGCATGTTTTTTTACATCCTCACTATGTCTTCCTAGGAACCGCCTAGTGAAAATGTTTTATGACTGAGGCAAGCAAAAAGAAATGTGTGACGAAATGATCAACATATAACTAAGACAAACATAATAAACAAATAAAACGATAGATTGTAGGGATTGAATCAGAACTGTGTCTCAGGTGATTTGTAACTCGTGTTTTTCTGCTTGGTCCAGGGGAATTGTTGAGCTCCCTGGTGTGTCATCCTGAATACAAACTGCTCAACGTGTTGAACATTCCTCACATGTCTCAGACGTCTCTGGCTTACAGTGCCTTCACCTGGCCTGGACTGCTCAAACATTTAAGACAAATGCTTATTGCCAATGCCAGAATGGAGGAAGGTGATTTCTTGAAATTTACACACAAACGAACACACATTTACTGGAAAAGCTTTTCTAACCATTAAAATATAAAATAACGCTGTTATTTTTAGGTATCGATTGGAAAGTGTGTGTGCCGTCGAATAGAGCGGAGAGCATAAGGAACTCACAAACAGGTTTTAACAGATCACTCTCGAATCTTCTGATACTGCGGGGTAAAGATGTTTCCTCTGCTGATATAGGCAAGTATATTAGATGTTCAATATCATTTGTTTTTTGTGAACAATGTTAATAACAAATTCTTGTGCTATTAATTGTGGGAATTGTTTGGTTTAGTGGCATGATGTGTTTAATCGACAGGGGCTTTTAAGGAGCCCGGGATGTACGTGCCGTGGCTTCCAGCAGATGGCAACTTTTCTACATGGCACTCCCCTGTGCCCTTCAGTGGCTATGAGAAGTTGGCCACTTTAATCAGCAATAGCCAGTCACTTTTAAATCCTCTGGATAATATTGTTAAAAAGGCCTGGAACATGTTTGCCTCAAGGTATGAAGAAACCACACTAACCATTTACACAGTGTTTTAATTTTTCTTTATTTATTTTTTTGTTGTGTTCACAGGGCGTATATTCACCAATACACCAAATTTGGAATTTCAGAAGAAGACTTTCTTGAAAGCTTTACCATGTTGGAACAGATTGTCTCCAGCTACACCCACCTCTGATGCTACTTCATTATTTTAAATGACAGCTAAATTATTTTTTTTTAACTCAATACTGCCTGCAAACTATTTAAAAGGGGGGGGGTTGACCTTGTTCTATTTTCTACAAGTTGTGTATAGTATTAAATAAATTTACATTTCAACTTCAAACTCTTATTTATTTTTAGAAAAGATTCAGAAAACTGATTTCAAGCCCACAAGTACAGAATATTTATTTGTAACTTCTAGTTTAGTTTTTTTTTTTTGTCACAGCTATACAGATTTAAAGAATATTTCTCTCGACTGGTCTGTTATGTTAGGCTTGTCACGTTCCTGTGATCAATCCCAGTGCTCAATAACTCACTTTTTCTCCTGCAAATAAAAATGCAAATCATCTTTATTTTAAATATACTCAAAGGCAATTACTCATTTGTTTCATGACATCTATTCATGCTATACTGAAAACGAAAAGTGTGAAATTTATCAATCTAAAACACATTTCTCTAAAATTGATTGGTCCGAACACACTTTAGAAACGGGTCAAAGAAGTAGAGTAACTTCTCCTGTATAAGTATTTCCTTCCACTTTCATAACTGTTGTTTTGGGAATCCAGGCAAGTTACTGTAAGCAGAAGTGGCCACTATAAAACTGAAGTTCTTTCATTTCCTCTGGAGGTGACAAACCCAAAATTTCAGTCAGCCTACAGACTGTTGTCGCCTTACAACTTCAGAGCCAACACCAGTCTGATAAGCTATCTGACACGGTGGGAGTATGAGAACATGGTGCTCCTGAAAAAAAGGAACCTCAACATTGAATTATGCAAAACTGTTCAACTTCCCTTCAACCCTGCTCACAAATACTAACCTGCCCCATTCCATTTATCAGTCATTACAAAACCTCCTCTGCTGCTGATTCTTATCAATGTAACTACCTCACAGTAGGCTATATCTCACATTATACAGTAGTTATATATGGTAGAATGTACAATAAAAATCACTAGCACTCCTACAATGCCAACCACTCAGATTTAACAGGATTTTTTAAATATATATATAAATTAAACTTACCTGTAAACGATAGACATGTTCAGGAATAAAAAAATATCCTGTCTATATATAGCAGGCAGCATTTAAAATTTATAATCCATGACTCTAAGCTAGAACATGATGAAAAGTAACCAAATGTTGCATTACTTGATTTTAATGTCCAACAGAATTAAACCAAGGTCTATGAAAGACCTACAAGTTTTAGCTTCATATCAAATGTATTAAGACAGAAAAAAATTAATAATGATGATGATAATCGAGGCAGCTTATAAAGGTAAACGTATATATGATGTTTCATGAGGCTTTTTAAGTTTTAAGATTTAAATAACATCAGTTTCATTACATATGGCAGAAAGTCAGTTTAGACTTGTATTATAACCTATGTTAAAACATAAATTATTTACACAATGTGCAGGCAATTAAGAAGCCACAAGAGATTTTATATATATTGCTGTCCCTGTGTAAGAAAATGAAAATGCAACCAGATCTTGTTTAAGAGAGAGAGAGAAAGAGAGAGAACTGCCCCTGAAAAGAACTCACCGCATCACCATTCTCACAAAAGTGATCCTGCCCATTCACACTGTTAACACAGAAATTTAATAAGTTATTCTACATGATCAGAACTGCATTCAGTTCAATGGAAGCATGACCCTGCAGTGTTGCATAAGGCTTTGCAACGAGTATTACCGTCCACAGTCTCTACTGAATCTCTGTAGAGGTAAAAAACACAAAGTTCTAACATCTGATTTTAATAGTCAAACGCTACAGACAACTTGGAGGAAGGGGGAGGGTGTGTGTGCGTGAAAGGAATACAACAAAAAAGTACACACACACAAAAAAAGCACAAGTTAAATTAGTGCCCGTTCCGGCTTTTTTTCCCCAGGGGTTAAACACTCCTTAGTTTCCAAAACCGGGAGCCTGAGATGATTTACTGTGAGTCTATCACTTGGTTTTCTCTTCTGAGTGCTTCTTCTGCTGCTCCCGCTTGGCATAGCTTTGTGCCATGGAATTTATGATGGACAAAATGAAATAGCAGACCATGACGAGAACCACTTTCTCAAAGACCCAGGAGAGCCAGTTCTCACCCTGTACACAAGAAGCAAACAGATATTAAACTAATGGGACTGTCGGATAAGGCATCCACTAAGCTGATCGCTATCTATTAATCTCAGTAAAAAATTTGACTTCCTCTTCTAAAAGTAATAAAATTTTAAATATAAAGTAAAATTTAAAATTTTAATTGTGTATCTTCAAAGTCTTCTAAAGAAACCAATTAGAGATCTAAGCATAAGAATGCCTACTAAAATCTAAAAAGCAGGTTTCCTATTGAATTAAATCTTAATGCTATATCACTGCTGAGTCAAACTAGAGTCAAAACCTAGAGAGGAAACCTGCATCGGAAAATGTCTTCCTGAACAGGACAAAAGAGAAGCACGTGTGGTTCTTACCGCAGGTGTGCCATCCCCAGCTGGGTGATGAAGCTTAGCTCGCTGTGCTTCCAGATATTCACGGAAAGGCTTCTGTAAGGAAACTCCAACCCCGGGTATGGCCCTGTGAATACAGCCAAACACACATTAGGCTGATTCAGACTTACCGCTTTACAGGATCCTGACGAAGATCCATTACACTGCTGTTGAAAGTCCACTAAACTCATCTAACTGTGCACTCCGGGTGAGGTGGCACAGCACACTGAAGAGAGAGCTCTCTGAACACTTGCTTATATTACAGAGGTTCCTGTTAGAACTGGTCTGGAGCTATTAATCAGGAAGTGAGTCGACATTGTGTCATCAGTGACATGTAGGAAGAACCGCCCAGGTTTGAAGGAGTGACGGTCAGTGACACGTATCTAATACACTACACAGCTTGTACACTCGAGAGAGCAAAAAAAAAAAAAAAAAGGGGAGTGAAAGAATTATAGAAAGTCTTAATGACTTGAACTAAATGTAGGATTATTTTAACATTTACTGTAGCACTCTAACACTTCGTGGATCTGGCATGTGTTTATCAGACATCAACAGTTATGAATCAGCAGTTGTCTTTTAATTAAATAAGTCTGATCAATCTAGCAATTTTTTTTCATATAGGTGAAACACACTGACTATTGTGAATGACAGAACGACACAGGATGTCTCTGAGTCACGGGAAGTGCGACAAAACCTAACGGACATTCTAATTTTGACTCGTTGTGGTTAAGATACAACCTACTTCTTTCTTACGTGCTTTCTTGCTCGTATTCTCCTCCATAAATTGTGCTTCAGTTTCAGAGTCAGACTGTTTCGCATTAACTCATCGGTATAACTGCTCTATAGGAACGTTGTACGCTCGGCAGGTGATGATTCAGACTACAGCTCAGAACATAACCAAAACCATGAGAGAATTGAATGGCATGCAAAAAAAAGTTCTACAAGGAAGAAAACCATGAAACATTTAAGTTCAGTGAACTTCCTTTTGCCAAGTTCACAAGTTGGTAAACGCAGACCTGATTACCTCAAATAAATGAGCTCCTCTTTAATCATCATGAGAACCATCCTCCCATGGGGTAGAGATTTAACAAAACTGTCTTACATCAACAAATGATTCAAAAGTGCTTTATTAACCATTTCCACATTACATACTCAAGTTATATGTAAGAGGAAAATGGAAGATACTGGCACTAAATACACACACACACACACACACACACACACGTCTTGCTTGCAGTGTGGCTTGTTTGTAATACTTTGGAAATGTCTCACTGTATTGCAAGTCGGACTATTCTGCTTGTAAGTGTGTATCATTCATGCTTCGGATGAACGTTACCAACACTAGGCACAAAACACTCCCACCATCCCTTCAAGTGTACAGGGTTTTTTTTTTTTATTTCTTCAGTTGGTTCTGGTCAATTGATAAAAACAAGCTACACTGATAATGAAGCAAACATGTTTGCTGATCAACACTGAAATAGTCAAAGAAAAGACGAGATCAACATTTAAGTCCCTGGATTTGAACCCTACTGAAACTTGTGATCTGAATTAAAGAGGGAAGTGCACGTGAACAAACCAGTGGGGGGAATAAAAGCATTTAGATGCTTTGGGTTTCTAAGGGACAATCTTCATTAGATGGTTTATTTAATAGCTTTTAATTAAAGTGCTGAAGAAATATAATACATACAGAAAGTTTAAATTTCTACACAAGAGCTTTTTTAATAATGGAAAAAAAAAGCGAATACCTGATTGACTCAGTACACATTTTCCATATATTGGAAAAAGAAGTCAATCACCTTTTTTAAGGCATCCTGATGAATTATTCCTGAATAAGTTAATGAATAAAGTTAACCAGAGAAAAGGATCTTGGTTTAGATGTTGGTGTAGTAATACATATGGAATGTCGAAGGGGATTTCGGACACTAACATGTAAGCGTGCAAAAGCAGTACATCTTAGGTTACACATATCTCTTGCCTGTTTGGAAAATTTGAAACATCTACATACATAATTTTAAATAATCTTGTTTTTTTTAATATGTTAATCCTCCTGGTCAATGCTTTACCTTAAAAATATTTCTTGTATGAACTGAAGAAAATATAGTTCAGGTTTTTTCTAGTCCTCTTGCTCTCACACCCACACACTATAATGTCCTACTGTTCTGCAACAGGGGGAAAACCAAGACCTTACATAGATTTCAGATAAGATTCCTTTAATTTCAGGATGGCATAAAATAATCCATCTGGATTTCTGTCTATAATTTTTTCACATTCAATAATTAGATAATTCTTTCAATAAGATATGGAAAACTCTTTCTGGAATACACTAATGTTAATATTTGTACTAGAGTGTCTAGAGCATTTAGACAAAAGAAGAAATTGAGCAGACCTAACCTCAGGTGATGTGTTTGATTAAAAGACATGATTTATAAATTAAAAACTTGAAATTGTGTAAAACATTTTTATGGCTAGGTCAATTGAAATATTTGCTGGAAAAAAAGGTTTGTTTTTTAAATTAAGAGATGCATGGAGGAGCGCAATAAGATGCCTCTACTAATTATTTTTCTATATTCATTGTTGTTACCTTTTATGCTCATTCTGCAGAAATCTATAAGCTTATATGATTATAATATAATAATATTTTAGACTGTTCTACATTTCAATAGTTTAATTACATTTTGGATCAGAGTTTCTCAAAAAAGTCTTCATTAAACTAATTTAAAGTGTTTTGTTGTGACACTATTATTGTCAGTGTATTTTTAAAACACATTCCTAATTTTGGGAACTCCATCATGATTCAAACACATGGATTCCCATGATTTCACCGTATTTTCCAAGAGAAAGATGAATGCGTTATTACTCACCCGATCAGAGCGACCATCTGCTCCACTATGTGCTTGCTGAACGTTATGATTACAAAGAGTTTCTATGGAGAGAGACAAGATGTACAGAGCATTTCAGACAGTGAATCAAGAGCATGAGTGATAAGATTCGGGTCAAATTAACATTAGGAGGTAAGGAAATGCTTCAAGCTCTCTTTGTTTTCAGGAGATGCCGAAACACGCTCCCGGAAGGAGCAGTGAGATCACTGCCTGACACAAGCTTTGATGACTCGCACAGCACCTCAAGGGACGGCCATTTTCTCACCCCTGTTTAAGACTTTATACCCAGTTTCTGTGATTAAGCAGAAATCTGACATCCTGCTTTGATGGCCAGACTCGAGTCATAAAATGGCAGCTCAGGAAATGGATCAGTCCATCCCATGGTCTGTGGTGACCTTTGTGGTTATTAAAGTTTAAATGAATTCTTTTGTTCTAAAAAGCTATGAGCTAGCTACATGGATAGTCATTGCTACATGTGACTTAGCAACATATGAAACATTTTATAAAAACTTCATTCAGTGTACCTGAATGTGCATCTTGATAACAGCTTTTCCGATTAGTGTTGCTCCAAAGAAGGTCCAAAACGGGATCAAAAAATGGCCGCATGTTATCCCAGCCAGGTCAAACAGAGGATTTGGGATCTGAAGGTAGACAAACAGAAAAGAAATACACTTATAGACAGAACAAATAAGTTATCAAGGATTAGTATTGAACCAATATCAGGAACAAATGGTAGAACAGGTAGCATAGAGAAAGATAAGAGAATGATCTTGTACCACATAGAAGAAATATAATTAGGTTTGGGTAAAAAAATATTATATTCTTATATGTGATCCAGTCTGTGAAAACCTAGCTGAAGTATTTTTGACATTCCCTTTTTTTTTTTTAAACATTGAACTATTCTACATATGATTGCATGTACAAAACGGTGAATCACAAAAAAAACCTTTTTTTTTTTTTTGAGAATTGATCTTTTTTTTTCCTTGTATTTTTGAAGTTTAGGTTTTAGGTTTAGTTAAAAATATTCCAATGCTTAGTACTATATATAAAGAGGAATATTAAATGTCTATCAGTATGCAAGGTTGAATAAGTACGCAACCAGAATGAGTACTGAAAAAGAAAAAAAAAGCTATTTGCTCATTAATTTATAATTATAGGATTATAAATGAGGGAATTATTTCTTCGCATTTATAAGCAAAGGAGCTTGTTGCATTTAAATAATTTTTAGAAGAAAAAAATCTTTATCTTCTATGTCATTTAATAAACCAACTAAAATGTTCCTAAAATGTTACAAAAAAAGACAGTATTTACAGGCAGGAGGTTTTTTTTTTTTGGCCAGTTTAAAATAAATACATAGTCTGCTGTTAAACCTTAAAAGAGTAAGGGTTTCAGAATTTTGACTAATATGACATTTAAGCAAAATGACATAAAACAAAATGTAAAAATGATAATCAGGATGTTTTACAAAAAAAATAGTGATCACAAGTCAGGAACTAAATTTTACTGCGGTTCATTTCATTATTTTAAATGTAGTTGCTTTAAATACATCAAGACGATGACTGAAAATTTAAACCAAGCAGTAATCTTTTAAATATAAATCCTAAATGTAAAAACAGTTTAAGTACTATTTATGAATAGGTAAAAGTATTTTCAGAGTATACATGGACTTTTTTAATAGCTATTAAATAAGAAAATTTAAATTTCTGCAGAACTAAATGAATGCATTAATACATTTACATGTAATACAGTAATAGAGTTGGTTAACTCCAAAACATAAATAAATGGCAGGTTGGAAGTATTTAATTTTAGAGAGAAATAATTTTGACCTTTTCTGATTAAATTAGATTTAGAAAGTTCTAATAAATAAAAATAAATTTCAATTAGGGCTGCATGATTTGCATGAAATTACACTCTGATTATTTTTTTTCCACACATTGCAATTTAGCCCCATGTATTTAAAATTTACCATTTTGCATTCAAAATTATTTATCTAGGCTAACACCACGTAACACCACAAACGATCTCATTAAAAAGATGGTTGGCATTATTTATTAAGTACCTTA
>JAOVVA010000052.1:10283447-10299969 GCA_028565275.1 Leiocassis micropogon | reverse complement strand
ATTTACACACACAGGCACCCATGAATCACCCTTACTCTTGTACATATAGATCCATTCCCTCATTTACTACGTTTGTTGTTTATTGTAAATATTCCATATTTTCAGTTAGTTGCTAAGTGCATTTCATTGCCTTTCATGTACTTTCCACAATGACAATAATATTGAATCTAATCTAATGAAAAAGAGACATCAACAGACATAAAATTTACCCCCAAATTATAGTGACTTGTGGGTTTGTGTGTCTATCTGTGTGTGTGAGAGAGAGACTGTGTGCAAATGTGTATGTATATATTGCATCCTGAAAAATTGGAATATGATGGTTTTCATCATTAGAATATGAAGTTTTATCATTTTCAAAATAAAAGTTCTAATTTTCTTTCGTAAATTAAAGTGAAACTTATATTCTAGATTACTTACATGTAATGTGAAATATTTTTAACGTTTTGCTTAAATTTTGATTATTACATCTTACAGCTCATAATAATAATACTATCACATAATTTTCTGATATTTTATTTTGAATTTGAGTAAATTACTATTCTTACAGTGTAAATACTGAGTATTTCTTTGTCTAGTTCATTACATGCATGAGGAAGACTGCCGATTTAACAGTTGTTCGGTGGAAAGTCATGGCTGCTAAAAGGACTGGCTGTTTACAGAGTGCTGTATAGAAACACATTCATGGAAAGATGACTGGAAGAGAAAAGTGTGGTAGGAAAAGGTGCACAAGCAACTCAGATGACTACAACCTTAAGAAGATCGTCAAGCAAAGGCGATTCCCAAACTTTTTGATTGCCTCGCAAGAAGTGGAGTGAGGCTGGAGTCAATGCATCAAGAGCCACCACACATAGAAGTATTCAGGAAATGGGCAACAACTATTGCATTCCTAGTATAAAGCCCCTCAACCAGAGACAACGTTAGAAGCATCTTACCTAGGCAAAGGAGAAAAGAACTGGAATTTTGCTAAGTGGTCGAAAGTCCTCTTTTCTGATCAAAGTAAATGTTGCATTTTATTTAAAAATCATGGTCCCAGAGTGTGGAGGAAGAGACACAGAATCCAAGTTGCTAGAAGTCTAGTGTGAAGTAGACATTACGTTGTTTAAGAAAAGTAAAAGCAATATCTATAGCAAATAGTGCAATGGTTATTTTAAATAAGGGCTATTTAAAATATATTTTTAAAAACATTATTTTCTACTGGTCACAGCGATTTTCTATTTTTGGACATTAGTGTAAATACTTTTTTCACTACATAGTAAATAGAGAGTGTTTTTCATGACATAAAATGCCGTCACAAAAGTAATCAATTCCTTGTTTACGGAGTGACATAAAAAATTAGGTGTCAGAAACAAAAAAGTTAAAATCTTCCCTAAATATGCATCACTCATTCAAGTTATCTGGCTAGACTATTGCAAACAAAACCCAAATCTCCTGTTTCCCACTTTGTCGAAGTCGAAAATGACGTAAATCTGATTGGTGAATTATCGCTTAAAATGGACCCCGAAGGGAAAAGTTGATGAGTGGTGTCAGGGTGGAAAGGAGATATTTTATCATTAGTTAGCTGGCTGATAAGACCACATTAGTAGTTTTTGAAAGACAAAAAAAAAAATTTCTTGCATTAGATGTAATTGATTTATTCTCTAAAGCCTCTGGTTTATGTTTGACTATATACAAATGCAAGCTAATGTCTTTTTAAAATGGTTACTTCTGAAATATGAACATTGAAAAAAAAAAAAAAGATTTTTTCCTTCTATTAGCAATAAGTTCCAAAATAAATCAGAGCTTCAGAGAGATTCATCACAATTATGCATTCTAAAGATTCTGCAGACTTGCATATGCAGAACTTTCTTTATATATCAGAATGTTATTGGATTTTGTATGGGAAAAAACACTGCATCAGAAAATGTGTATTAATAAATACATGAATGTGGTGGTCAATATTTTCTTGACCGTACAACCTTATAAATCATCTGATTTTTTTCCCCCTTCATGAGCCTAACTCTATTTGGAATGCTATCCCACAGTCTAAATTTTCTGCATGTTTGTAACGATGACATCAAAATCCCCATAAAACTTTCTGACTTCCATAAACAATATGTTAGTCCCCTGGTCTCTCATCTTTAAACACAATTTCCTACCACACACAAGCTTTATGTGGAATAATAGGAACATACTTACACAAACACGTCTATCTTTTTTGGGCAAACTGGTTTAACAATAATATTATCTTAGTTGTTCAATTGCTTAAACCAAATGCCCAATTGCACAATTACACAGAATTTCTTTCCGCTTATTCCATTCCTGTATCTGCACAGGAATGTTCCACTGTGTCAGATGCCATTCCCTCAGGTGTGATTATACTATTGAGAATGTTTTTTTTTTTTCTTAGCTCCTTTGGTTTCACATATTGTTCCCACTTAAGCTAATGGAGGCATTTTTTTGTCAATCATCACAACAATAAAAGAATCAGAGCCATTTTTGAACAACTCTGTGTCACTGTATATGCACTTTGTCTGGGCCTCACCTTATATTTATATATTTTAATTCATAAGATGAGAGAAATTTAATTTAAAAGTATAATCTCAAACACTTTATTTCTTTGAGATTTAAACAGGTTATTGACACATTGTTATTTTGGTACCTCTACTTCTGAGACCGTTGATTTTAATCAGACATTCTTGTTTTTATTCAAAGTATGTTTGTTTAAAAGAGTTTTGGTACTATTTAGAGTTTTGGTACTCTTTTAAATATACACATTTTGGATTGGACTACAAGTAAGAGAAGGATGATGAATGTTTTATAATTGTATAATTATTCATAAATTTACACAGAGGAGTAAGTTTCCAAAAAAATCCAGAAGCTTGTGGAATATTACATTTGTATGCATCGCGTGATATAAACGTTTAGTTTTTACTTATGGTGCTTCTTGGATGTGTGGGTATTTCATTTAATGGATATTTAGTTATGGATTTGTTGTGCTAGATTGCTTTGCTTAAAATAATAATAACACAGTCACAGGGGGCCCCAAATTTTGTATACACACTTCAACAGATATCTATGCCCTTTACCAAATGTGAACTTGGTAAAGGAATTGAATTATGGTAGCAATGTGTAGTAATGTGTTTCCTCTAATAATGTCACCTTCGTTCATACGATCATGTGACCGTGTCATGTGTGCTCTAGTCAATGTTGTTCATTAGTGTTGGGTAACTTACTCAAAAAAAAAGTAATCTACTACAAATTACTAATTACTACTTTAAAATTGTAATTTGATTACATTACTGATTATTACATGTAAAAAGTAATCAGCTTACTAATTACGTTACTTTGAAAACTTCTGTCATGGCGTGCGCCTCAACCTGTTGTCGCTTCTCGCTCACTCCGTAGGCTCCCTACGTAGGCGTCCTCTCCCTTCTGCAGGTGCGCGAAGGGCCGAGGCCGCCAGGTTGGGTCGACTGGCGTTAGTTAATGTTAATTGATCTCGGGCTTTCTCTGCGTTAAATATCCTCCTGTTCCCCCCCTTCCTCCCTCCTTTAACCCTTCTCCTTCCCCGTTTATTTTAAATAAAATGACCCCTTTTCCCGTAACACCTCACCTCGTGTCCGTGGTTCCGCCCGTTCAAAAAGAGCGAACCCAACACAACATCAAATGAAAAAAAAACTGAAGCGCATGCTCGTTAACTGATGCTGCCGCGCAAAACGTGATTTTTTAAACACCACATTTGTAACGCTAGTAACGTAATCAAATTACATGTATTTAAAATGTAATTCGTTACATTACTGCGTTATCAGGAAAAGTAATTCGATTACAGTAACGCGTTACTCTGTTGTTCATACAGTAGTGCACTGAAATCAAAAGTGTCTGATGGCTAATGGTGACCACTGTAAATACCTAATGTAATTGCAGTTCATAAATAACTTTCAGCTACCCTTTAATGTTTATATGAGTTTTGTAATACTTTTTATGTATATATTTTTCATGATGAAGTGTGTACACATTTCTGGCCCCTCTATGTATGTATGTATATATGTATGTATGTATGTATGATTCAGGGTGGCATGTCATCTGCTGGTGTTAGTCCACTGTACTTCCACACTCCACTGTCTACCAGGAGATTTTAGAGCACTTCATACTTCTGGCTGTTGACAAGCTTTTTGGAGATCTCCTTTTCCAGCAGGACTTAGCACCTCGACACAGTGCCATAACTACCAAAAACTGGTTTGCTGACCATAATATCAGCTCAGGCATCACATGGGCATTTGTCAAGAGGATGATGAGAAACACCCTATTCAACAATACAGATCACCTGGAGGCTGATCGCCCCCACGCCATGCCGCATTGATGAAGTAGTCTTATTGAGTCTTATTAAGTTCATCAAAATCAAAACAAAAAAGGCTACAAATATTTTAATGTAATGAACCTAGAATGAGTTTCACTTTTTGAATTAAGTTACAAAAAAGAAAAAAATCCACAATATTACATTTTTGGACGCACTGTTCATATATATATATATATATATATATATATATATATATACACACACACACATACACACACTGTATATCTGTATATACACACACCACATACTTGTGCTTACTGAGTATTGAGCATTGACCACATTAGTCTTTGTTATTAATAGATAAATGTGTACTAGTAAGCTGAACCAGGACTGTGAGACATTTATGTGAGCTATATATTTTCATTAGTTATCAGAGCCCGCGTCTGTGATTTGTGCTAGAAATATCCATTGTGATTTATGTGCTTATAATTTGACACACAATGGATGAGGCTAGGTTTCCGAGAAGGATTTCATTATATATCAAGTTCACTTAATGTCAAAGGTGAAAGGGGGTCTTTGGTAAGTTAACACCACTGATCTAGAGGAAGTGAGTTTAATAATTATTAAAGACTTATTAATAATAATAAGAAGAATAATAAGACTGAACTTAAATATTCAATTGAAATATGCAGTGCTAAAAAAGTGTATTAGCACAAATACAATTTCTTACATTTATTAACTTAACTTCTTGTTTTAAAAGAAACTTGCATTTTACTGCCCCCAACATGAAGTCAAATCATGCTTTAATCCTGCACATTCACAAAGAGTGTAAAAAAAACAATGAGATGAAGGTTCTTACGTCCATGTCCACTCCTTCAAATTGATGAGCGTCTCTAAGAAAGAATATTGCAGCGTCTGGAGGGGCTTTCTCCACAGCACCAGAGAGAGGCGCTCTTCTCGTTCTTGCTGCCTTCTTTCTCTGAATGATACATCTGAACACCACAGATCACACGTCATTCATGATTCATTTTAAACTGACAACTTGGATCAAATCTGCAACCACACAGAGCAGAGTTTCCCCACCAGGGGTTTGTGGTGGAGTTGTGGGTGTGTGTGGGAGGTGTTGTTAGACTGGAAATGTCGACACGTTATGTTAAGTTTTAATTATACATACATTTTTAAAATGAAAAAAAGAATATTAATTAAAACCATTAACACTGTAGCAGCTGATTCTGACCCATGTAAAAAAAAAATATTATCAAATCACTTATGATAGCAATTCTTAACAAATGAGAGTTAAACGTAAAATTACAATGTTAGTTAGACAAGCCTTTCTATGTGGCTAAAGGCGTCTTTGTTGTTGTTGTTGTTTTTTAGAACTTCTTAAAATAACTCAAACTGGACAGAGATGTCAGAAAAGTGAAGGCGAGGACGGTTTTGTAAGTACAGTGTGGATTATTGAAATTTTGCATTTGCATGCACTGACAAGGCGGCAAAGGCAAGAACTTTCTCAAGTGTATAATGTATTTTAGCTTATATTATAGCTATTTTAGATACATCATCCTGTAGCTTTTCCATTTAAGTATATAATTTTTATTTATTTATTTTTATTTTAAAGCCATTTGAAAGGAAATCTTTTTGAAGAAGCAAATGGTTAATTAAATCCTAGCTTTGTGTTCGAGGCAAATCATTAAAGGTTAAGGGATAGGGATGAGAAAGAAAGGTTGGGAGCTAAGAATTTAGAGGAACACTGCCATGTAGACAAGGACTCAGGTGTAGGTGGTGCAAGTGCAGTGTGTAGAAAGATGATGTTACTAGAGATGGAGAAAAAATTTATTAAATTATGAATCGCGATTATTTTTGTGTGCCTATTCAAGTATTGCCACATTGACTCGAAAAAACAATTGTTTAAAAACACGTTTTACTTTTATAAACAGAGATGAGCACAGAAGCTTCGGTGTGGCACAAAAGAAATGTTTATGGCGTTATATTATCAATACAAAATACACTCTTTGAGTGAATTAGTCTCAAACCCACTTGTTACACATAATTACACCGGTTACAAAACACTGCAAGCCCAAAGTAGTAGAAAATTGTGTACATTAGAAGACCCATGTGCCCATGTTACAATTCACTCAACCCACTCAGCCTCACTGTCCAGTTGACTTTTGATACTTGGGAAGCATTTGAGGTGGTAAAACATCAATGTTTCTTTATAATCCTACAGGTGGCGCACTCTGAACTATTTACACATTTTCATCCGTGTGGTAAGAGTGAACTATTTTTTTAAGTTTGTTTAGAAATAATAATTATGGTGTATGACAGAGATACATGCTGCTCGAATTAAATGTTAAACTCGCATATGAAGTTAGTTTGTATTGTTTAAATTTTTAATTTTTAAGTGGAAAACAAATGTTAAAAGGAACCGGTTACATTTAATTTAATTTAATTTAAATGGCACCTAGTTATTGTGATAATATCGTATCAGGTGGTGACTGGTGATTCCCTCACACACACACGCACAATCTGCTTAAAATAAAAGACAGGACAGCAAAGTATTTACATGAACAACAGATATATACACACTGGCTGTTTATCTAATCACAGTGATGGTATCTACAGTCGACCCTTGACCGGTAAGACTGGAATTTTCAGCGTGGCAGGGTTGGACGAAGACATGAGGATCCTACTTTGGCAAGACACTGACCTTTAAAATTACCGTTGCGGCTCTCTTTGGGTCCGAGTCGCCTCTGTGAAAACTCAGCATCTGCTGCATTTTCAGCCATGGCTTCACACTCCTGAGGAGAATAAAACCAAGATGACATTTTTTTCTTCTCATTTGATATTAATCAAACTATCTTTTGAGACACTGATCTCCTAAAACATAACCATCCCTCAGCAGAGGATTTCACAAGATCTCAAGTTACCACATCACAGCAGAGAAGGCCAAAGTGCACTCCCACACTGCACCATAACACTTAATGACGTGAAGACATGGGAGTTAATGATAATCCAGGTAACTGAAGCGCAGTAACAGCACATCTGGGCCATTTCCTAACTCATACTGAACTCTAAACTGTATATTAAGATTGTTGTCTGTTGTCTACAGTTCTAATGAGTGTGTAGAGCCCTGGAGCGCACTGCACTTTCACACTGTCACAGCAGTATTGTGCACGCGCTCTGGGATGCTCGGATTAGCATGCTAGCTAACCGGCTTCTTGTGTTAAGCCCTCAGCTAGCTACCACATAACGGTTACAGTTTTAATAGTATTTAATAACACAAAGACACACATTACAAAACCACAGAAATCACGTGTCGGAATTAAAGCGACCCATGTGACACACGAGTTACGACACAGCTACCTAGCATGCTAGCGCTCCACTAGCGTTCATGGTAACGCAATTTCTTTAAATGACTAAAACAAAAGTTCATATTTCTCTAATTTGAGCACGGACTCAATCTGACAGGTTCAACGTACTAAGCAGAATATATATATTTTTTCTTTTCCACAACTATCATACCTTCTCGTCCTGGCTCTTGATTCCTCCTGCCAGTGTGGATGAAAAGACAAACACCGGTAGCCCACTTCCCGGAAATGACCAAGGCCTTTTTTCTTTTACAAGATAAAAGTCTTTTGGATGCATAAAATAATTAATATCCACCTTATTAGTACATTTTGGTTTTAGCATAGATATATAAATATTTTCAGGTAAAAATTCAGTTCCCTATTCCTTGAAGCTAGATTTTCTTTTCCTATGTATTTATTTTTCTCCTAAAAGTTAAATCTTAACTGTAGCTTGTGCAGTGGTGACTCAACAGTTAATGGCTACTAATGGAAAGGTCAGGGGTTCAAGCCCGAACACAGCTGCCGCTGTGGGACCTTCTCGTCTCCAGTGGAACTATCTGGGACATGAAAATAAAACAGTTTTACTCCATCCACCTATCCATCTAGGAACCTCCGTCATCCAACTATGGGCCATGAAGCCAATGGTAATCACCAGTGTATTTATTCCCGTTCTTACAACCATGGTTGGCCCTCCAGTCAACATTCACACACTACATGCATTTTGGGAATGCCAATTAGCCTGAATGTCTTATTTTTTTGGTGGAAGAAAATCAAGAGTAACCGGAGAAAACCCACCAAGAATGCAAACTTCATGCACACAGACCCCATGATGGGAATCAAACCCAGATCCAAAGCCACTGTGCCGCCAATACGTGAATATTACTAAATATACATAGCTAAAGGGAAAAAAGGGGAGGGGGGGGGGGGATATGGTACAATGCTTATTTTACATTCTTTCCAAGACAATAAAACCAAATGGAGGAACCAGTGGTTAGATTATTTTTCAACTTTAATGTGAGCAAGTTTACAATCAAAGCCACCAAAATAACGTTCACAATCCTGTAAATTTATTAGCTGCTCGGTCCGAGTACAGAGTACTGCGTGCAACAGAACTTACAGGACAAGCATGGTATCCAGCTCGACACATCCGTTCTTCTGTACACTCCAAACAAAGCTAGAACGTAAGCTAGAACATCACAACACCAGGCATACACAAACCTCAAATACAGGGGAGATGCATGGTGAGTAAACACACACAGAGGTCAGAAGAATAATCTTTTATCCCTTGCTCATTTTTATGGAAATCACACAAGAGCACTGTATAGAAGAACACAACAGGAGTTCTGCCTGTTACACACGGAGTGAATGAAAGGAGGCCAATGCTGACACACTCGATGAATACGGCTTCATGTTAAGGGATTAAAATTGCTTTCTATAATCATATGTCTGTATGCACATAAAATTCCATACAGCTACATACCTGTGTAGAATATCTGATTATTACTTAGTGTTGCTAAATGGATGCATATGCTTAATTTTTTTTTACTTTTTTCCAGAATATACAATAATGAAGTGCATTATACAGACAGTTTAAGCGTTCACATACAGCACATCAAAATTAGGAGATTCTACATTAGTTCTTTTTTCCCCTCTCATGATAGAGTGCAAATCAGATGCTTCACAACATGTGTTAATAAGGTTAATTGCTGTTGTCAAAATTTCACGTACATACATCACCAATTCCCCCACTTAAAAAAAAAAAAAGAAGGAAAAAATAAATCAATATAAGGACACAAAATCTGTTATATAAGTAGGCTTGAATATGGAATGTAACATAAAAAGGAATTACTTTCTTGAATAACTCAAATAAAAAGGAAGTCCTTCAATGCATTTTATAGAGAATCATTTAAAATGCACAAGTCTGATTTTTCGCAAAACACTTCTGTGATTAAAGCACAATGAGCAGGGGGAGGAACTGAAGGACAGACGGATGATGAGAAACGCAGGCGCTGGGATGGCTCTACATGCCGTAGCCAAAGCCGGGCTGTGCTGGCTGAGCGTAGCCAGCGGGGGCGCCGTAGCCATAGCCGTAAGGCTGTTGAGGAGGAACGGCGACACTTGGGCCTGCAGTGAGCATCAGCTGGGGTGTGCCTGCAACACAAGATTAAAAAGAGAATTTCAGCAAAAATTCTAAATCAGTTTTGTAGTTCTTGTATTTTAATTAAAAGAGAACATTTCTAACCTGGCTAGTAATGTAGCTAAGCCAATGTTACATTACAGCAGAACTGTCAATGTTACAAATACATGCAAAGCAAACCTCATCAGTAACCACATTTTAATCTGTTTAAATTCTTTAAAATTTAAATTCTAATTGGTATTTAATTGATCATTTGATAAAAAAAAAAAAATAATTGCATTGCAACAGAAACTAGTGGCACAAACTATATAAAAAATTATTTAAATAAATAAATTCATTTAAAAAAGGCTGTTCAGATGAATCCACCCTGCAAGTGAAAATTCAAATGTGCTGCTTGGTTATATAGATACTTACCTATATCCCAAGTTTACTGGCTTTAAAACAAGGTGGCTAAATTTATTTGTAAATCAGAAATATGACGAGCAACCCAGGTGCATTATTTAATACTGTGGGGAAAAAAAGAAACTACTATAGTGTATAGGTTTGATCGCCTCCTTAAGGTCTCAGGTGATTAAGCATTATAACTGCACCCTCAAAAAAAAAAAAAAGTTCAGGTTACACTTCGCCTATGTAATGTAACCAATCCTGTTCTTCAAGTCTTGCTGATGTCTCAGCTTTCAAAAGTGTTTCGGCGCAAGGTGAATGTGCGTCATATTGATAGTAAAGCTGTTAAACGCATTTTGGGCTCAGTTTTCACTGCACTCAACATTGTGCAAAGAAAACGTAAAAAAAAAAGAAAATTAATTGTAAAAACGGTTCCTACGAACAACAATACCACATCCTCGGGTTGCGTGCAGTGCAGCAGGTGGTGAAAGTCAAGGGGAAAAAGGGGGGGGCACAATGGACCACAGCATCACTTCCTGAACAATCCTTTGCATCAAGAAAGTAAATGTAATTAAAATAAACGATAAGTTTACTCAAATATAAATGGTAAAATTTTGAGAGTACAGTTCATTTCTTGTTACGAGTGGGGTAAAAAAATCTTTGTGCATTGTTTTTGTGCAATTATGTGGTTGCATTCAAAATTCACAAAAATACTACAAGTGATGCAAGTGTTAAAAAAGAAAAAATATATATAAATCATACCATAAACAATGGGTTGTGCCTCAGTGGCTTGCTCTTCCTCTTTCCTCAAAGATTCGGATGCATCCAGCTTATCAACCTAAACGAGAGACAAAAAGAAAAGAAAAGATAACTAAGAAACAGGCTGCCACCCGGTGGCAAGAACATGAAACAATTGTCTGGCCTTCCTTGTCAACAAAGAAAATGACTGATGGATGGGACCATTCATGGCAAACGCTTAAAGCCAAGCTTAAACCAAGGTGCAAATGCTTTTAAAGCAGAGTGCAGGAGCGCACACACACCAAGCTCTTACCACAACAGTCCAGAACTGCTGGTGAGCATGGATCCTATTGGAAAAACATCTCATTTGTGTTCGTCAACACCATGACATGAAATGGCGTATATCGTTAACGCTTACTTAGTGCAAAACAATACATCTGACTTTGACTCAGTCAAGTTTAATGGTCCCCCCCAATCAGCCACTGAGCAATTCATTTTAATAAAACTGTCCATATGTAGAAAACAGAACCCTGTCACCTAAACAGAGCTTAAGTGGCTGAGGTAAAGTAAATAGGATATCAAAATATATTTAGTGTATAAGAACAGGGGCTCCAAAGTCAGTCCTGTAATTATCAACAGTTAAAGTTTCATTAGGCGAAAAAAAGGAAACTTACAACTCTTAAATAAATAATAAATGAATGGTAATATTGTTTGCCCGTGACAAAAATAATTAGTTCCATAGGAAACCCTTGATGGTATAGGACCTGGATAGTTCAACTACAGCACGACAACCAAGGGTCGCCGCTGCTTAGGATGAGTGCATGCTTAATGATGGGTTCAGTTCTCTACATACAACTGGTGTGGATACTATGTTCGATGGGAATGTTGTTGAGCAGGCTTGAGAAAGATCAGCAAAGTCAAAATGTTTTCACTGAAAAAGGGGAAAAACATGCCAGAGGAGTAGCTGTTATTTGTTTAGTTACAAAGTTGTGCATGAAAGAGAGGCAGAGTAGAAGAGTGAAGGAGGAGTGACAGGGTGAGATGGATTCATACAGCCATTCACGGCTTCCAAACGCAGGCACAGCCAACAGCCATGTTTCCCTAACATCTCAAAAGATGCTTTCGACAATGTAAAACGCATGCGTGAGATCTCCGCAGCATACACTACTGAAGGACCACACTCTCATAACTGTAGATTTTAGATTT
The DNA here is from genome assembly GCA_028565275.1 of Leiocassis micropogon. Classification (NCBI taxonomy): domain Eukaryota; kingdom Metazoa; phylum Chordata; class Actinopteri; order Siluriformes; family Bagridae; genus Leiocassis; species Leiocassis micropogon. Next base: position 10,287,881 of record JAOVVA010000052.1, on the reverse strand, counting down.
CAGAGCGATCACATTAGCAATTATTATAGGATCCTGAAAGTGTGGTCACTTTTTCCAGGGTTTCCTCACACCTAAAATCACCTGCATTGCAGTCTATACCCAGATTAGAGGAGGAAATTTAAGCACAGCCGATTTAACAGGGAATGAGCTTTTACCACTGTTTATAGAAACCAATGCACCACTGACATACAGGGTGTTCGTTTGAGCAGGCTAAATGGCGGCTGCATGAGGAGCCAATAATTGACTGCAGTTCAGTGATGTTAATGAGAGCTCTTCATCTACAGGTCAGAAAGTTGCTCGCTACTGCAGCATCTGCTCGACACATGGTCAGTACTCTATAGGAAATTGGAGGAAAATCTAGTCAAGGTGTGTTTTAAAAGCAGCAGAGTGATATGGGAGGGGAAGGAGGGGAGAAAACTCATGCAGTTTCCTGAAGTTTCAAGTCCTCCAAAACTACACAGGTTAAAAGTGTATAAGAGGCAGCCTTCACCTTTTCCTTAATTGCATCAACCTGAAAGGGAATTTAAGAGTAGCAGCTTAAGAAAATAAAGCAGACTTAACAGACCAGCATTGAAAATGCAAGGAAAGAACAATTGCAGAAATTAGCAATAGTGTCAGAAACCTATAGCAGGAGAAAGTATAAAATATAACTGCATTTAATACATAGTTGAACTTTTGCAGGCATTCACAAGTCAGCAAACCTGATGTTAACTACACAGGCATGTTTACACCAGTAATTTTAAGTATTTTTTTATTTAAACAAAAATAATTACCTGCCTATAAAGTTTTTGTATTGATCAATAAAACTGATTTCTTTATCAAACTTCTATACCACCTGTAATGTAATATGGCTCTGAAAACTCGCTGAACTTGCAAATCAAAACCCCAAACACACACCACAAAGAAACAAACTTTGATTTTCATGGACAAAGTGAAGATGTAATTGAAATGATATAATTAGTAAATGAAACAAATGAAATTATCATGGTGTGCTTTTTTTTCTTTACATCTTTAATAACAGAACAAACCGGTTAAGTTTCTTGATCCATGTTTGTGCCCCAGCTTGAACGCTTGTGAATCACATGATCAGTGTAATTCCAGACTACACAGACTGCTTATGTGACACTACAGAGCTGCAGAGTGAGGTGGCTCACCTTGCTGAGGTACTCCCTCATGACCTGGATGAAGTAGGGCATGGAGAAGTCCATGATGTTGTGCCTCCAGGCTGTTTCCAGCACCACGTCGGGCCGCAGGAGGTCGTAGCATGTGAAGAGGCAAGCAGCAAAACACTCCTTCTTCTCCTCCTGCAGGAACCACTGCAGCAGCTCCTCAGCCAGCTCTGTGTCCTTCGACTCTGATGCATACTGCATGGCATCCTGCATTGCGTGTAATCACAAACAGTATGGTACATTGCCAAGTAAGTTTACGCTCAGCCAGTTTTGGTGTGTCCTGGTGTGAAATTTTGTGCTTCATTAAACAACTGTCATTCTTTCATTTGTTTTTCCCCCAGAAAACAGAGACCGCAGCACTCTTGCTTTATCCTGTCTCTTGCTTTCGAAGGTAATCTACAGTCAAATTCTTTTATGTATTCAAAGATTGCAGCTTTCTCTATTTTTGTGAAGTTTGTCGCTTCTCAGCCGAGAAGGCATTTAAGAAGTACTGAGCGAATTAATCAGTTCTTGAAAGCTTATAAATACCAAGGTCTCAACAACCTTTTGTCTAATGGTATAAAATTAAGGCCATATAACTGCTGTACACTGAAGTGTTACATGACACTATTAACCTTAGAGTATCATCATCATATTATGGCTAAATCATGCCATCCATATTATTTCTTGCACCGGTAACTCACCATACACTGCAGGAACCTTTATACTTATAATACTTATTGTGCTAAAAATGCTGGGTTGTCTAAACATTGTGTCAGAGGACATGACTTAATTTCCTCACGCTTAAAAAGGATCATTTAACTAGGTTGTCCCATCTCTCAAACGCATGTCCCTGGACAATCACACTGTACAACTTCAAAATGTCACACCTGAGCATGGCCACATAAAACATAAATAAATGTGCAGTGAATGTAAACCTTGTAGAGTTTATCCTTCTTGCAGAGTTCCACACTTTGCTTCCAGCGGTTGTTGCCTTTAAAGAGGTAGGCAGCAATTCTCCTGAACTCAATGAGCTCATGCTTCTCCAGGCTCTGGGCCAGTGATATGTTATCGAAGTTGTCATAGGCATCAATGGATGTACGCAAAGCCTATGTGAAACACAAGACCAACAAAAAAGATTTATCACAAACCCCTATATTAAAAGATAATGACTATTATATGATGCATCAACAGCAGTAAAAATCAAACCAGTCTGCTCTAGTCTTCCTACCTGGTAGTCTTCCTCGATTATGAAGAGATTGTTTAGTGCTTCATTGACTGACTTGTTGTTGTGGTTTTGTACAGATCGCAGGTATGGTTTAACCAGAGACAACTGTTTAACCTGGAAGATTCAATAAATAAAGCAGAGGGGCGAGGAGAATAAGGGAATAAGGATAAGTCTGGGCTTTTAATATTGAACATGACTTCAATTTGAAGTTAAGAAGCACAAAATACCTTTTGGAAGAAGTTAACAGCGCGTGTGTGATCAAGCCTTGGGGACAGGACGATGAGCAAATCATTCAGTAACAGGGGCTTGAACTCCAGATAGAACTGAATGGCTTTGTAATACAATTCCACATTAGCCACCTGAATATAAACGAATAAAATAATTTGATTATAAGAGATGCTGTTAAACGCATTTCTGAATGTTAAATGTTTTCCCCCCCTCTATAGAATAAATGAGGAGCAACTGCAGTACCTTGGTTACAATGTCTTTGAACTGGCTCTCCTTCCAAGCATCTGCAGGGTGGTTCATCATGGTGATGATGGCGTTATCGTATTCCTCATACTTGTCATAAAGGAAGACCAGCTCAGCCCACAGGTGAGCCTGTTCTGCTGCCCTTAAGACCTAGAGTACAGAACATTAACACTATAAAGCACCACCAGCTAGACATAGGATTTTATAATTATATAAACATATACGACTATATAAATAATTTATTTATTTATTTATTTATTTTTAAGAATTGTACGAATTTACTCTTCTCTGAATAGTGTTGACAGACTCTCAAAGAATATTATTTATATTTAACAGTTTAAGCTACAGTATGTTACCTTAGGAATATTGACTCTGGACCAAAAGAGCTCGAGGTGCTCCCTCATCTTCTGTGGTTTGAACTTAGAATAGAGGATGGCCAGCTCAGTGAACATGCCCATGTGAGCACGCTCAAGCCCTAGTGCCGCCTCCAACATGGTTATCAGTTCCTCAAAATAGCCACGGTCCTGGAAGTGAAATTACATATACCAATTGACATTCAGTACTATAAGACCTTTAAATGGTACCCCAATGTAACTATTAACAGCTAGGCTATAAGAGGAAGATTGAACTTGGTCACCTGGTAATAGTTAATGAGCTCCTCAAGTTCATCAGCATGGACAACAATATGCAAGCCACACATCTGTGCCAGACGGAATTCCTTCCCATCTACGCAGGCAAAACAGACCTGGGAAAAGATACCTCCTTACTCAGTGAACGCAGACAAAAATATCTGGGATTATAAAAGCCTTCATTAAAATAAAACTACAAAGCCCCCGCTGAAGAAAATAACCAGTTATTACCCACAAAAGCAGCAATTAGGTGAGAACTGTTTGGGAGTGTTTGTATATGTGTATATGTGGCGCCCTCACTTCTTTCCAAGTTCGTGTGCTGTTGGCTTTGCGTGCTCCATCCACAGCAGCCTGGTATTCTCCCAGGTGGACCAGGGTGGAAGCCAGGCGGCCAAAGTTGGACACATTGTTGTAGAGCAGCTTAGCTGCCTCATACATCTTCTCATCATAGCATCGATCACCAACCTAAAAGACAAAAAATCAAAAGAAGCACATGGTCAACTAGAGCTTTTACAAGCTGACAGTCTTGAAAGAAGTGTCAAGCTACAAAAAGCCGCATACCTGCTGGATGTGAGCGTTATTTGGGCCATTGATAAACTCCTCCAGTTCAGCCAGGCGATTGGTTTTAGCCAATGCAAAGATCAGCTCAGTCTCTACATATGATTCACGGGCCTTCTTACGCGCCATCTGCAAGAACTTGACCAAATCCTCCCAGTTTCCTGTGAAAATCACAACTCGTGAATCACCACAATACATATAAACCATTTAGCCTACAAAAGACTAGCATTTAAAGCTTTTAAGACTAGCCTTACCCCCGTTTAAAACAAATCTCCAAGAGCTGCAGCTGTTATGCTGCATAAACACATTGCCTAGAGGCTAAACTAGGGCTGGGCGATTCTTTAGATTTTTTCGATTAATTCGAATTTGCGTTTTAAGACGATTTAATTTTTTCTTAAAT
>JAOVVA010000052.1:10255703-10274811 GCA_028565275.1 Leiocassis micropogon | reverse complement strand
ACGCAGACGGTGCTATAACAATGAATTTTATGATGAAGGCCTAATATGAGCTTCCCCTGTTTCAAAAGCTAGCAGCCACTACTGGTCCTGAGTGATGTGCCGGTCGGGCTAAGAAGTGTGGCATCATGCATAGTGGCCACTATACAAGCCTCTTGAGGAAGTGTTATGATCTGGGGTTGCTTCAGTTGGTCAGGTCTAGACTCAGCAACATTATGTGGCAATAAAATAAAGTCAGCTGATGACCTGAATGTACTGAATTAAGTTAATCTATAAACTTTTTCCTTCCCTGATACAACAGACATTTCAGGACTCAAACTGTAAGAGTGGTTCTGGGAGTATAAGGAATCATTTCCACAAATGAACTAGCCAAAACCACTGTGTGCTGTCATCAAAGCTAAAGGCGAGTAAATTAAATCTTCATTGTGACTTACAAAAAAAAAAACCTACGTACATTTCTTTGTGCTTTAATTTAAAACAATCATTTCACTTGATCAACTCCCACCCACCCCCATTGTAGTGACGTGTAACAGCAATCCTGTAAAACATTGAAACACTAATCCAATCCCCTGCCTTCAACAGCAGAAGAAATGGATAGCACACTTTTTTCTTTTTTTTCTTCCATATCTCAACATAGTTAAATGTTTGCAGGATTTAAGGAATCATAACCATACCTGGTATCAAGCAGATTAACAAGTTCAACCTTAATATTGATCCAAACTTAGTTAAGGTCAGTGCAAGGTCATTCCCCCCCCCGTAATACATTTCTTTATGTTTGTTCTATCTTTTAAGGGTATTTCTGACTTCCAAGTACAATCTATTAACACTAGACTTTAAGCCAGAGGCATCACCACCTTCGACCTATATAAGTCTATGATAAAATATAAAATATGCTTTATAAGATAATCTTTTTAGGAGGTAGTACTATGCTCAGACATTTTAATAAAGACAGCCCAACAATTAAATTTACAAATTAATAATTGTTTCACATGCTGTTTATCATCATGACCACACCAAACAGAAAGAAAGATAGAATGAAGCTGAACTCTTTCATCATGTGTAGCAGTATCCAGCAGGCAGAGCAGGAAAGTGAAACATTAAGAGGATTAGAGATCTCGTCACCACATCCCACTGTTCACATGATGCTGGAGCCTGTTGTGCACCAGCAGCCACAACAGTAGTACTTGGTATGGTTGGATTCCAAGGTTGTAGCATAGAAGCTCATACACAGACGTGTTTTACGCAGTCCCAAGGCTTGATGCTGTTGAGGCTAGCACACAAGCAGACTTAAGAAGGCAAAGCTACAATGAAGCGTGGTCATCTTTCTTCGCAGTCACTGCATATTTCATGGCTCGGAAGCCTGTGCTAGAAAATTATTCATCACCTGACAGCATCAGGTTACAGTAAACAGAGGGACAATCACCAGCCTAAGTCTACTATTTGCAGTGTGCAAACAAATCATTTGGGGTTACTCCTCGGGAATACATTTATAAATCAATTGCCTGACGAGATAAAAATCATATTTTATTGATCATCCAAAAAAAAAACAACGAAACTATACCTGTCCCTTCCTGTTAACACCAATGATGCCAGAAGTAGCCTCATGAGGAGCGGTGACAAAGATGGTCTCCCCGCTGATCCTGTTCATGTAGATGCAAGTGCCAGTTTCAAGGTCATACAGGTGGATGTAGCCATATTTGGTGATGAGAAAGACTACATCATGTTTGGAGCTGATCTACACAAGTGAAAACAAACCTTAAATGACATCCATCATCTCTGATATCTTTGAACATATGATTCAGCTGCTTGAATTAAAATACATGTCTTGGAATTTACTAAATTTAGACAGCAGTTACAACACATCTGCTCTTTCAACATCCTGCAACATCACGCTCAATGAGATGCGATAAAGTAGGAATGGCAAAATTTAAAAAGGAGAAAAAAAATACCTGCATAGCAACAGGGAAGTCGTTTTGGGCTTCTGGTGGAAAGAACACATCTACGGCTTTCTTCGGGAAAGGCTGATTGCCAGATGGAGGGGTTCCGACTTCAATAATGTGGAGCTAGAGATTCGGTTAAAAAACAAAAAAAATACAAATAAAATGTCGAAAATATGAGCTTTTAACTCACAAAAAATATTCCCAAAACTAGTAAAGATTAAGACCTTTCCTCCTGCTTGGCCACGAACAGCAAAGCAAAACAGTGTGGATTCTTCAGCATTTCCCTCCATTTTGAACTGAGCAAAGCCTGCAGCATGGCCCTCAATTGGCTGTGACACCTTCCTGTCCACAGAGTACAGCTGCATTGCTCCGACCACACGGTTTTGCTGCAAAGAAATAAATACAAAAACTATTTCAAACTCACTCATTCTTCAAACCACCAAAGGTTGATATAAAACCAGAACAAATTATCATGGGAAATCTGTTTTGCTTTCAAACAAATGAAAACGTGACTAGTGTCAATGACCTAATTATTTCCAGATTCTCACCACACCCTTACTTTGAACAAACATGAACTGAGGCCTACCTGTGCGGAAATCCCAATAAGAAGGAGCCATTTCTGCTTGGCGTCAGTGCGGTAGTTGATAATTTGGCAGCCTGCTAAGCTGGAATGCCGGTCGAACACTTTAACAGGCTGGGAGTCGCCTTCCATGCTCCAGTGGTAGACTGCATTGTCTGTTACTAGTGCTACGGTGTTGAGGGAGATCCACTTCCAGAATGTCACATCGTCAGTCATGGTGTGCGCTTTCATCTTGCTCTTCATCTCAATGTTGAAAATCTGGAGGGTTTTCGCAGCTGGAAAAAGGAAAAAAAAGAAATGACTTGAACATTTAATTGACCTATCTGAGGACTATAAAATCACAATAGTATTTAGAGGTTAAGCAGACAACACAGACAAATGACGTGTGATCAGATGTCAAAGACATGAAAAAGTGCAGACGGCGAAACTCAGGACAAACAGCTGCAGTGCAAAGAAGACCTCAAAACCCAACACCGTAACAACATTCATACACACAAACCTTTGCTCTGCATTTAGGCCAATTCTCTAAAATTCTACTGTGATGCTGTGATATTAGATCTCTTACTGCTTAAATTTCTCTCAATTACTCCAATTCAGAAAATTTGGGACTACTTTGGTCATGACATTATTAGGTCTGAATTAAAATAAGTTAATTACTAAATCGAAACATACTACCTACAAGACATTATCACATTTGAGTTTATGTTTCTATTAACGGTGTTAAAAAATGGATAATTTTTCATCATAAATAGACCTGGATATTATGAGAAATGAGTGGAATCCGTTACCTCTAAAATTTACGATACAGAGGTTTTCTCAGGCAGAACAAAAGCTATGACTTCACCTTTCTGTTCTCACACTTAGCCTACACAAGCACCTCATTACCAACTGAAAATAAAAATCCCAATTTAATGAACATATTGCAAGCACAATGGCAAAATCAGTACAAGACTGGAGCAACTGATGACAAAACTGATACTTCATCATCAGTGACTGAGTAATGTGCAGCATTTCAGCTCTTTATTATATCTTACTTGAAAAAAATTCACAGAATTTCTTTCGACGACTCCCTGCATCTAAACTGAGATTCTGCACCGACTTATATTTCCAGTCCTGAAAACGATTTCACATTGCAATTTGTGGAATCTACAACCCCGCCCCCTCATCGATGCATTAGCTATTAAAAAGCTCACACATTTCACAAAGAGAGAGAGAGCAAGAGAGAGAGAGCGAGCGAGAGCAAGAAAGAGAGAGGGGGGAAAAAGAAAAAAATAAAATAAAATACAACCCGCACAATTCAGTATAGATGAAATTGAACTCACCGTCTGCAAACATAAGAAAGCAGTAAGGAACAAAAGAAGAATAAAAACAAGCAAAAAACAGACAAAGCATTTATGACAGCAAGACATTTCCAATGAGTACTTTATGACTACTGTTAACATCAAATTACTGCAAGAGGCAGGCAAGTGCCAAGGAGCAGACTTTATACAAAATAAAATGGGCATAGCAGTGAATATGAACAGAAATGTAAAAATAATATATACAGTGTATGTATATATATATATATAGTCTATATGTATAAACATTAAGTGACCTAGAGACACAAAACATGGTACACATTAATGTTAAGCTAATAATAAATCGGGCAACCAAAAAAAATGATGCGGTCATGTCATAAGGACATTTTTTTTTTTAACTAACAGGCAGAACACCTATAAAATCTGGCTGGAAAGTGTCTTACCTTTCAGAGCAATCACTTTGCTGGCTGGGTTCATGATTGCACTATCTGCGGAGATGGGCCTGCGGATGGGCGAATTGGGATCGCTTAGGTCGATGATGACCACCTGTGCTTGCTCTCCGACCTTTTCCCTCACGCAGATGAACTTGTCTGACTCCATAGTCAGAGTGCTGAACCCGATGTTTGCCGGGTTAACGCCCAGGTTCTGGAGCTGATGGTGGAGGGGAAGGGGGGAAGAAAAAAAACAACAAAAAGGGAGGGGGGGGGGGGTGTTAAAAAAAATAATAAATCATCAAGTATGAGGGTTGATGGAGACAGGGAGCAGGGCCATGTCCAGGAAATCCTGCTGACATTCTGCAACATTCAGCAGTATTCTGGGGGGAAAAATCTGCAAAACTTGCACAAAATGAGTAATTCAAAGAACTAGAAGGGTGGATTGTTGAATTTGAAATAAAATTTAAACATCCCACTTTGAAAAAAATAAAATTATTATTATTAATAATAATAATGGCACCATGTACACAAGTCCCTCACCACACCTTTGCAGATGTTGAGGTATGCGTTTAGAATAAAGAGTTAAAAGCTTTTTAACGTTCAGGATATACATTTTGCAGCATTACGCCCATTTACAATTAAATGTATTGCGTTAAATACAAGATGTAATTAACTAAAAAGTGACAAATTTTAACAATCATTCATTTTTCTTGAATGACAAACAGAAGCAGCAATATTAAGCAGTGACAGCGGGGTTCATGATGCCCGGGCCGCGGGGCTAATATTTTCCCAGGCTAGTTACTCAAGCTGTAATTTAGCTAGTCAGCTGAGTAAGCGCTCTTTTAGCACACTAGCTCTGTCTAATGTCAATGTGGTCTACCTAAACAATATAATATAACGTACAATTCTAACAATTATATTTTAATAACCGTTTTATGTATTTCATAATCCATCCGAGTGATTGTATTAGCCGCTGAGATGTCGCTAAACCCATAGGAGGTCATTCATTTGGCTCGAGCCTTCAAGCTAGCACAAGGCGTTCTCGGTATGCTAGCAAACTCAAACTGACTCATTCGAAGTTTGAATAAAAAATATAATAGCCATTTTTTATTAATACATCGTGTTTTATCGTGTGTAAATTTGTCTGAGTCTTACCTGCAGGTGCTCCTGAAAGCGAATAGGCAAGATCTGAGCCATGGTTAGGTTTCTGCTCTCCCGGCCAGATAGCTAAGCTAGCTACTCACTACGACCTCCTTCCTGCACGGGCACCGCAATCAAATGCCACTAAATTAAAAAAAGAAAATAGACTGCCGAACAGGGAAGATGTAAAAGCTTGAAGTGATGAAGGTTGTTTCGAGGTGTTATACGAACAGCGCCGATCCTGTCTCAGGGATGACTGATTTTTCTCCTGCACTGCTTGAGACGGAAATCAGCGGACCCAAAGCTGAAGTCCTGAAACCCGCAATGGCGGCGGAAACGCAGGAAAGCCTCAACACGGAAGCGTCAAGACGACGAAGGACAAAAAACATTCAACCATTTTGCAGAACCTGGAAGACTACCCGATATTTTTCGAATTTTGCACGACTATATTTTTGGACGTGTAACGTTTTTAAACACGACTTTTAAATAATGGCTGTAGTATAAACCCCTTAATTAAATCACTAATTTATTTTTGCCACATCATTCAGCAGATTGTATGTACGTCATTTCCGGTTAACTGGAACGGTTTCACAATCGCACTACCCATACTACAAAGTATCTAAAAACTGCATTATGCAGATGATAGGCGACGTAACATTTAGCATACTGTTTAGTAAGGAAGTATGTGATTATGGGCGTAAACCATATTTCATATGAAACGTCAGGTACAAGCAAGGTTTTTACGTGGTTTTAATAACGTACTAATTTATTGTCCCTTAAGACTAGTGTAATTTCTAGAATTTTAGTTTATTCTCTATACAACTATCCTGCCCAAAATTTACTTAAACGTGCCTTAGAATTAATAATTATTCATTCATTCATTCATTTATTTATTTATTTAAAGATCCACTTAATTTTGGTTAGGGTCGTGCCAGAGCGTATCACAAGAATACTGAGCCCAATGGCAGGAGAGTTGGGGCACCAGACAGTTACACGGCACAATGCATGTGCACACAAATTCACTTATTCAAACCTAGTGGTAATTCATCATAGCCAATCCACCTGCATGTGTCTTGGAGGTGGGAAAGAGCCCACATAAACCATAGAAAACTCGACCTTGGGATACTATAGTCTATGTGAAGATCAAACCCACAACTCAAGACCAAGTCATTTTATTAAGCGTCTTACATTTACAATCATGTACACGTATTACAAAAAAAATCATATTATATAAAAGATTTATTAAACATTATGAATATCACATTGACCTTTTGGTGGATGAAAAAAAGAACATTTATACATATAAAACCGAAATCCTGTTTGGCCAGTATAGTGGGTGGCTTGTGTAATCGGCATCCATCACAGTGTAAAAGTAGGCTGTGTCATCATCACCTTTTATGTCATACTGTGAGGGAATAATATATCTGCCGAAAAATCTGTGAGGAGCGGCAACGAGTTGACCGCAGATTCCATTCGCAGGTAATGGTAGCTCACGGGCGGAGTAACCACTAGTATGTAAAAAAAAGTGAAACAGTTTTAACTTTATGAACATGAGTATTCTCCTTTCAGGAATGTTTTGTCTGGAGTCGGGTCTGTTTTCGTTGTAAATATCGAGCTCGAGCCTCTGTAATTGAGCTTTCATCATTTCTCTTCTCAAGCTTTTTCGATGCATCTTCAATGGTCTCTGTTATATGAGATCAAATATATATTATTATAAAAACAGCTATGAAATCACACATGCAGCATAGATTAGTGAAACAACATCCAATAACTGTACACAGTTTCTCTTGCACTCATAAGAACTATGCGTAGTGCTCATTACAACCCCTTGATAAAATGATGCAATCATCACACTTAGAGGATGCCTAGCCAGGTTTTTTTTCACTTACACAAACCACAGATATGACAACTATTTTTGTGCCTCTGTAAAACAGCGGAAAGAACATTTGTGTCTCTGTGAACCATACCGCAAACAAATTCTATTTTTTTTATTTTATTTTACACCTCATTCGATGTTAAGGAAAACTTTTATCACATTGTAATTTGCATTTCTAAAACAAATACTGGTACAAGTCTAAAAATGCAAATTAGCCTACAAATCAGCCTGTGCTTGTTCGCAGTGAGCTGTGTCTAAATTCTGGTGTAGGTATAAACAAAACAGTTACAATTTTCAATAAAATGAGAGTATATGGGTGGAACAAGGAAGACATCAGAGCATCAAGCTACAAAATCTCAAAGCAATATTTTGTGAAAATAGTACCTGCACAGCAAAACAAATGAAAAACAAATAGGCAGAAACATGAGTGAGTGAGTGTGACGGAACTGTAAAAGTGCATAAATGAAAACGATTTACATATAGAAAAGCCAGAAATCAGCATCTTAACAGCAGAAAACAAAGGAACAGTGTGCTGACAAAAGGCAGTCATGGAGTGTGGATAATTATTTGCAGAGATGTTCAGTGATGATTCAGGAATCTACGTTGAAGGTGATTGCTGAAATTTTTGTATGGTGCCATTCTAATAAAGCATACAGTACAAATATGACTGCAGCACTAAAAATATAATTTCTCCACTCATTCATGGTCAGGTGTTGCATCAAGGATCAGGAAAGAGGGCAAACATTATTTCATCCATCAATGTACAAGTGTACATCAAGATTTTGGACACTTTTTTTATTCCATTGATAGAAAATGAGTTAAATGACAATGAAATTTTTTTCCAGGATAATAAGGCAACTTGGGTGATGCAACAAAGTATTAATTGTAGTCATTTTTTTTTTCTGAGGAGCCTAGTTTTTTCCTCATTAATTAAAATAATTTAATTACTTTGAGGTACGTTTCTCAAATCCAAAAGTTCAGGTATTAAACAAAAACTATGTTGTGAATTGTATGTAATTTGTGTACTTGCTATAAAGTAAGAAAATAAATATTTTTTAAAAAGCTGGACAAACATCACCCAAATGTGAAAATGCCATCATTTTTGTCAGGGGTTGAACTGTATACTGTCAGAAGCTTGTGGACACCTGGGCATCACATCCTCCTCAGGATGGATGGTTTGTATATGAATTAGGATAATTCACTGGATCAAACCTGTTCTAGCATGCCGATGCACCTGTGGAAAAATGAGCTCCATGAAGACATGGTGTGCCAAGGTTGGAATAGAAAAACTTGAGTGGCCCTGATCTGACCTTAACCCCACTGAACACCTTTGGGATAAATTGGAAAAACTAACTTCACTCCAGACCTCACTAATGCTCAAATAGGTAAATGTACAAATCCTTGGTCCAAAATCTCATGGAAACCCTTCCAAGAAGAATAGAGGTTATCATAATGTATCTGGGTGTGATGACCAGGTGTCCACAATGTTTTGGCCATGTACCCTCTGTAAAACATACCCATTTGTTTTTGTGCTGCTCTTTTCTTTTCCCACCGTTCCATTTCCTCTTCAGTCACTTCCTCCCTAGCGACACTGCTTAGATCATAAACATCAATCTCATGCAGCTTTGGGAGCAGGTCCTTCACCCAGTCATATCGGATTGGGCATACAGTTCTTACATAAACTTTTGATGTGACCAAGACATCATGGAATATAATCCAGTCTAGCTGTTGCTCCTGCCCAAAAAGCTGAAAAAAATAACAAATATGAAAAAAAACATAAATGTGATTTTTTTTAATGTGAAACTTATCAATCAGAATAATTACGGCTTAAGAAGCCAGTTCAATAAAATTCCTTACAGATGACGATGGATGAATTTGAACTGTAGAGCCGTGTCCATCCATAGTACAGAAAGCCTTTCCGACAGATCTCCTTGCCACGTTAGTAAAATAACCCTGGCAGAGACACTGCCTCAGAAGTTCACTCTTGCTGCCTTTGAATGTCTCGTGTGGAAAATCCTTTTGCTGGAAAAACATTATACCCTAATTACCTGTCATACTTTTTACACATTTATCTAAATCATTATCTTTACATCTAACATTTTTTCTCTCCTTTAAATATAATGCAAGACAAAAATGTAGCTTGTCATATTGCATTCACATTACGAGCCAATTCGTTTTTTTTTATCAAACTTGATTTGTATGTCATGGCAAGGTACATTATTAATTACAATTGACTTTTATCCGACTCTAATGTGAATGCGTCTGTCCTCTAAAAGAGCATGTATGCGCACATTGATACATCTTTTCTCACATTATCTGGTTTAAAACATGTCATATTTGTGCGACCACTCATTCAGTTCAAGCTATAGGTGCAATTTTAGCAAACATATGCTTAGGATTTTGCTTTGGAGAATGGCAAGATGTTACAGTAGTTGGCTGTATTTGTTGAGGTCCAGACGAGAAGTTCATTTAGAGTTACCAGTCTCAGATATGACCAATTAACAGCATCTCAGATTAGAGCCGTTATGAGGGCTTTACAGAGCATAAACAATAGATTGAATGAACTTTTCAAAGGACATTATTGCATATTTTGGATGTCTTCAGCACAAAAATCAGGAAAGACCATGCAATTAGAAGGTTTGTCCAAACATTTGCATGGTACCATATATCTGATCTAGAACCACTCAGTGACTCAGATCCGATCTGAAAATCATCAGATTTGTGTGTTCAGACAGCCCAAAAAATCTGTGCCACATTAGGGTAAAGCAACATATTTTAGTCACTTCGGGGTAGCAATGTGAACACAAAGAACCTGCAAAACATTAGAACACTTCCCCCGAAGACTTTCTCATATGAAAAAAAAAACAACAAACTTAAAGTCCTAACACTAGAGAATACTCACGTTTGTTTGTTTTTTAAATATCTTTATATGGAGCACCCATCATACAAGTCCCTATGTAAGCTCACCAGTGTATTAAAGCAATACCTGTTTTAGGCGAAACAGAATTTCCCTTAGTTGAGTTTCAACACTAAATGCAGACTTGAGTGCCCGCCAATGGATCCAGTGATCTTTACTCCATGCAGATGGATTTTCACTGCAAGCAGAGGCCAATAGAGATCAGCAGTCCAATACATATTACTAGCTTTAAATTAAAAATGGGTCAGAGAATAATGATTTACCTTGCTTTACATTTTTCAAAGATGCAGTGCAGCATGAGGAAATCATTACAGCCCCCAGCACAAGCTGCTAGCTCTCTGTGTATTAGATCAGCTTCCTTCAGTTTTTCTGGACGACCTTAATAGACAAAACATAAAAATGTATTTACTCTAACAACAACAATCGAAATTACTGTAGTGACAGTTCTGGTGCAGAAATGGCTACCTGGTCGGATGAAGATGTTTTCCACTGAGAGCATGGCTGCCACAGGGAGCATGACCTCCTCACAGCCCAGAGCAGCAGATCTGAGAAGTGCACGGGTAAGACCAGGAGGAAGAGGGAACTCTACCATAAGTCTTCCCAGACTGGTCACATTACCCTTCCTTTTCAAATCATAATAAAGTGACACATTAAGGCTGCGTTCACAGAGGAGATGTTTTCAATTGACATACAGTGGTGGCCAAAAGTAAACAAAAAATGGCAGGTATTATATTAATTTACCCTGTGCATAAACCATATGATGTCACTTATTAGTTTGACTCTATCGATCTGAAGAGTTGTGCTAATTAGAATCGACACAAAAATTAATTCCCAAATGTTGCAAATTTCCGTACATGATGTTCAGGAAGCAATCAAGCAGGCAAGCAGGATTAAGCGAGTGCCACCAGATTACTGTACTGATTACTGACTGTATGCTCAGCCGGATTCAGCGAGTTTTGAAGAATAAAGTACTTCATACTAAACACTAACTGTTGTGTAGCAACTTCTTTGCCAAAATAACAAATTTTTTTTTGATTGTCATCATTTTAAAAAGTTGAGAATGTCATTAAAATTAGCTTTTTTTCCTCAAGACTTTTGGCCACCATTGTACATCATACATACATATACATCTTTACATACACAGATACGATCAGCTAAAAAACTAGGTTAGTTTGCTATCTAGATTAAATAAAATATGACTTAAGTCTAGTGATGAGATTGTTCTCAGCGTAGCTGTGGAGGTAAAAAAACAGGAAATATAGCCACAGTTAAGTGGAACGTCATGTCACATATTGTAGTTTGAATTACGTTCAAACTGTTGGGGGAATTTGAATTCCCCCAAAATAGACAAGTTATGTTATGATTCAACTCTGGAACAATGACAATGAGATATTTATAAGATCATATGTCATAAATCTCCTTATATTTGATCACAAAAAAAAAAAAACATCTTTATCTCGCATGTTGCCTTCCATGTTTGTTCTTCCCGCTTTTCCCCAGTTTCGAACTCGTTTGGCCATAAGAGTTTTTATTTAAATAAATAAATAAATAGAAATAGGGCAGTTGCCATCACTGGAAAGCTCAAGTTGATGTTTTTAACTTTTTTTTTTTTTTTTGTGAGAACGAGGGCCACCATGCAGCTTCTTTTAGCAATTGCCATTTAGGAAATTGGCATTTTGTAAAAGCACCCTTATTGTTTACAAATCATCTTTTTTCTGTTATACAAATGTGAGTAAATCCAGAACAGAGGCATTATATATTTACTGCTTATTTCTTCCACATAATTATGAGCTTACTTTTATGTTAAGCGGATAACCCCAAACAAACAGCCTACACAGAATAGGTACATGTTCCATCAAGCATACCACCTACAGAGCATCGTTAACAAGCTTTAGGAAAAATCCAACCTGTCAACTGCATCAAACTGGTAAAGCTTCTTCAATGCATCTAATATGAACCTTTCTTCCGGATGGTCTAAATAAGGAAACCTGCAAACACAGTGACAGAGTGACCCTGTTAGAGGTACCTACACCCAAGTACAAGCTTCAAAGCTTAAAGCAAGCAATACCTGATAACATCATGGACTCCAAGACACTTGAGGGTGAGGATAACAGAAGTGAGGCTAGTTCTCTGTATTTCGGGCACAGTATACTCGGGCATGCACTTTTCCCAAAACTCCTTATTGTAGATTCTGAAGCACTTCCCTGCTGAGGTTCTTCCAGCTCTGCCTGCTCGTTGCTGAGCTTCACTTCTGCACAGTAACACCGCCAGAACATTTAGACACAACCCAAAATTCACAGCATTAGAACTCAAGGGGCATGTTTATGGCTTAAACATTACATACTGTACTCACTTCGATATTGGTACCACGTCAAGGATGTCGAGGCCAACCCGTGAGTTGTGATTCAACTGTTTCACAAATCCACTATCAACAATATATCTGGAAAACAAATTAAATGATAATAGGGATTGTTGAACAGATTTCACATAATTAAGTTCTGAAAACTTTCCCCAAATATTTTTCCAGCGTTATAATATCCTATATTCATTCTGAGAAAGAGTGATTTACCTGACTCCGTTAATTGTGAGTGATGTTGCTGCAATGTTGGTTGCCACTACACACTTTCTTACACCTGGAGGAGCAGGCTGAAATATCTGCCTTTGTTGATCTGAAGGCACAAAAACAACCAAGCACAGGAAAATATACTTTCACTGACTATGACCATGATAACATACCGTCTTTTTTTTCTAAACATATATGCCACAAATGCCTGCATGAGGATACAGTATTCAAACACAAAAAAAAATGGTGACAGTGTCACACTTGTCTTTAAGTGTGTAAACAAGGCTGCTGCGCATATTCTGTAATCATTTGACATGTCACTTTATTGCGTGTCCTCAAAAAATAGCTCAATAGAGATGCACCGATTGAAATTTTCTTGGTCAAAAAAGAAAAGTCTGACCTGTCAATTCTGATCTACGTTCTGTCTAAAAATCATAGCATAGACAAACATTTCTGTAACGTTTTCTTTAAAGGAAAAATCAGTATATTTATAATAAATGATTATTATTAAATAACTTTTTTTAACCCTGCACACTTTTCTTTAAAAGTACACAATGTTTAATAAATCAAAAAGTGTTTTTTTGTACCAAAAAAATGCAACTGTAAATGAGGCGATAGTTACCCAGGAGGGCAAGGGCTATCACGTGCTTCCTCCAGGACATGTGACACCAGCTGACCACATATTTTCAAACTACTGCTCACGTACTAGTAGGGGGTGGGAGTAAAGTACTGATCCACGTGTGTTTGCAGATGCCCATGACTGGCTAGTGTCGCAGTGTATGATGAGAGAGAGCAAGTATGTGCAAGTATGCCAACCCTCCCCCCAAAGAGTACAGGAAATCCCTCTTTGAATTCTTGATCTCCGGATGCTAGGGCAAACCCTTTTCCCAGGGTCTTGTATGTGGTTGGCACAAAATCAGATACATCTGAGGCTAATTAGGTTATTTGCCTAATTGGCAAATTCATCACACTGAAAAACAGCCAATTCCGGTCACTGGCTAATTAATCGGTGCATCTTTATGCAATACAAATATAAAGTATAGGAAAAATATGTTTCATGTTTAAATAAATAACTAAAAATCTTGGTATAACATAGCCTATAGGGATGGGAATCACCAGGGACCAGCCAATATGATATTATCATGGTACATAATTGCCGGATTAAATTTTTATTCAATTCTGTTAGTATCATGTTTTTTAATTATCTAGATAGAATACAAATATAATTTGTTATATATACAGTATATTCTGTTACAATTCTAAAAAACTTCCTACCACACAGAACGCTGTGCTGCCTGACAATCTGTGAATAGTTTAGAACATTCTACCTGTTGGCATGGATCCATACAAAGGCAGAATAAGAAGACCTTCAACTGTCCTATCATTCACATCATAACGGTAGTCTATGGATTCTGCCTTTTCAAACAGCATGTCACAGGCTTTCTCGATCTCAGACTGACCTGGGAGAAACATATTAATTAAAAAGGTAAAGTCACTCTGTGACTTTAGAACAAATCATTGTCAAATTCATCTACAGCTACCAAATAAAATAACAAACATTATCATATGTACCTGTCAGAAAGACAAGGATGTCACCAGATGCTTCATTAGTATGAACGTCTAAAGCCATCTTCACCACCTTAGGAAACAAAGATCATTCGGACCATTACATGCTCCATTTGTCTCTTTATAGAAACCTCTTATTTTAAAGCTTTCCTGCCCCAACTCACAGCTTTTAGATATGCAGAACCATCTTTTTCTTTTTGTCCAATCAAATTGCAGAAAAGTTCTTTTACAGGGTAGGTTCTCCCTGAAATCATAAATACAGGACAATTCCCCAAGAAGGCACTAAGCTTGTCTGTTTCCAGAGTCGCAGACATCACTACCACCTTTAGAGGAAGCGCACGGCTACGGGAGCCTCGAGACGGAGTCTTTTTCAACAATCCAAGCAAAATATCCTGTGAGAAAAAAATGGTGTGAGGGCTACATACACAGCAAAGCAAAATCTTGGTGGAGTTTAATGGAAGTTTAGTTTAAGTAAAATGTACAAGGGGCGAGTCAAACCAGGACTTATGATGAAATTTCATTACTATTTGAACATTAGAGTAAAACCGAATTAAAGAAGAATTTAAGCACAATACAATTGTGCACACAATCATTCATGAACACTACTTGCACCTGACATGAAGTTCCTGAGTTCCTGAGAAGCCAGCTTTTCATATGTGAAGTAGGCAGTCCGATCATGGACTCAGGAGTACTGAGAAACTTTCTACCTTGATGGTATCCAGGCACTAGTGAAATTCTGAATTAAGTACATTAGCGTAGCAGGGGATTATATAGAGAAATAAAGGTAGTTTTTACTCTCGTAACTGTGTTATTCTATACAATCAAAAGTCCCGGTTTGACTTGAACATCCCCATACGTCAAATAGACACAAAAAACGTTTTCATTATTCCTGATACACATTAAAAATGAATGGATGATTATACCGTGTTAAGGCTTCTCTCATGGACTTCATCGAGAATCACAACACTGTACTGAGTTAAACTTGGGTCTGCAAGGACTTCCCTCAGCATACAGCCATCTGTCATGTACTTAATCAAAGTGTCCTAAAAAAAATACAGTATATAACTATACAAGAATTCAAACTCACAGGTGTAAAATATATATACAGTGAAACCTCGGATTGCAAGTAACGCGGTTTGCGAGTGCGTGTACAGCGTGCGTGTAAAGCAAAAGCAAGTCTCATTAGTGAGGTTAAAGATCCATTTTCTCTCTCTGTATCAGCCTGCTCTTTGTGTCTGTGTCACACAGACCCCTATTTGGTAACCTCTCGTAAAAAATTTTTACGAGTGTTTTGAAATACGAGCCCGCTTCCGAAACGAATTATGCTCGTAATCCAAAGGGTTCACTGTATAAATATGTTTAAGCACTTAGAATCCACTTGTTTATTACCTTCGTGCTGCAGTCATCAAAGCGCACCTGATAACCAACCTGGTGCCCTAAACTGACCCCCATCTCCTGAGAGACTCTCTGAGCGACAGTGATGGCTGCAACTCTCCTCGGTTGGGTGACACCAATTTTCCCATCTTGACATAAACCTAAACACAAATGTATTAAACAAATTTATTTGCTTAATCAATTATCTGCTTAATAGTCAAATTAGAGAGCAGAACGTTATAGTACTTATTTAAGGAGTCAATAGTTGTGCAGGCAAGTACTATTTTAGAATACACACATCTTTTTTTCAAAACAAACTAGCAATGTGACAATGCATTCAGCTTCTGTAGCCATGGCCTGGGTGTCCAGATCTCCAAGGGAGAACTGTTGGACAATGATGAAGCAACCAATGGCATTAGCAACCAAGAAACCATCTTTTAAACATGATATTCAGGTTGTGATCCAGCAGGCATGGATTGAGTGAGTGACATCAGAGTACTGCAGAAGTCTTTTTGACTCTACGCCCAACTGGGTTTACTGTGTGGCAAAAACAAATTATATGCTAAATTTGACTAGAATAGTAAGAAAATCGGGATATTTATAAAAATCGTAATACCTTACTTAGAATCGAAATATAAATCGAATTTGCATTTAGGTATCATGATAATATTGCGTGATCACCTGGTGATTCCCATCCCTAGTTGGTATCATTTAAAAAAATTTGGATTTCACTTCTGTCTCCACCACTTTATTATAGTCACTACTTCAATAAAATTCATACAATTAACTAACTGGTTTCCAATTAATATTACACCACTTAATGAAAATGACAAAGTCATGCTACTGTTACTTGTGACTGTTAGATGCTACTAATAATTACTGAATGTTAACAACCGAAAATCGGAACTATTTTTAAAACATATTTTTAACATAAGTCCTTCCTGTACTGTGTGCATTTGCAGACATTTGCAGCTCACCAGCCTGATGCAGGTACTGCGGCAGCTGCGTGGTTTTCCCGCTTCCAGTCTCACCGGTTACAACCAGGAACTGATTTTCCTTTACAGCATCTATTAGTTTGTGTCTGTGTTGATAAATTGGGAGTTTTTCGGACTCCGCGTCGCCTTTCCAGCTCGACTCTTCTGCCTTCGACATACCGTACTGTAACTAAGGCAGTTATGACGTGTTCATTTGCTCAAACTGTAGAGAAAGGGAACCAACGCACAATAAAACATGCCTTTTCTTCTTTGGTACTACTTGTGCTTTGAAAACACTTTGAAATATTGAATATATTCAACAACTAATTGCAAGGAATAATAACGTTCTTTAGCGGTGTTTTATTTCCTGTAGCTGTTTCTTCTTCTTTAAGGGCTTTTGGCAGTTAGAAGTCAGCTTGTATGTTCACTATCGCCACCTGCTGGATTGGATTGTGGACCAGCCGCTTCAATTCAATTTAATTTGATTAAATTCTATTTTATTTATATAGCGCTTTTAACGATGTTCATTGTCGCAAAGCAGCTTTACAGAATAAAGAAAATATGGAAATTAATTCGAAAAGTTTGAGAAAAAAAAAGTATAAATTATAATGATCTATTTGAAAGGAAATAAAAGAAACCACACATGCACACACCTGAAATCTAAAATCCTAAATTCACTTCCCTGTTCCAGTCTCATTTGATATATTTATTTTCTTCCCCATATTGTTTTACTTACTATATTTAAAGTTATTTCCCTTTTGTTTCGTAGCTGCCATAAGCTCCTGCCTTTCTTCATGGTATTTATTGCATTCTATTACAGTAGCTCATGTCTAATCGTTTCTGCTTTAAAAGTGTGCTTGATCAAGTTGGGTGTACACAGTTTTTCTGTAAAGGTTATGATTTAGTTCTGTGTGACCTAATCTCAATCTGGTTATGATCACTTCCTCTCTCGGGTTCCTGCAATATACTTTACCTACACCTACACGTTTTTGTATGCTGTACATGTGTCTTTCTGTGTCACCTGTGTTCCAGTATACTAGTCAGATTTTGTGCATATGATCCTTGATGATTTTCTTGACTCCAGCTCTAGTTAATGGAGTTTCTTTGAACTGTGTGTATATTTAGTGGTAACTTAGTCAGCATATTCACTTCCTCCTTTCCCTTAATTCTTACGTGAACTGAAAACCAAAGAAACCTTCACACCCATCTTATGTAGTTGCAACAGTGTACGCAAAAACAATATAATCTGCCTAAATACTTGGGAGTGCTGTCTAGTGTTCTCAGATGTGTAATAATTACATCATATTTGTACGTGAATAATGTGGGTCTCTGTACAATGTACAATCTGTACAATTGTACAATAACTGTAAAAATCCCTAAATGACTAAATGACTTTCACATCATATTTTTTGGTGTTGTGGTTTAACAGCATGTGTCTGATATGGAATCAGTCTGGTTATTTATTTTATATCTACTCTGTAATCACATGTCACAGAAAACAAACACAAACTATAGTAATGTAGTAAATGAGCCAATCCACATCTCTACTAAGATCTAAAGGCACAGCTGCTGTTGCCTCCTAGCTATTTTTGCACAGTGTAGCCTATGTAGGTGTAATATCTGATCCTCAAAATCAATCGTTTGAATGGTTGGAGTCCATTTCAGTTTGTCTGGCAGACTTTATACGTTATATTTATATACGCTGTAAACTCGGTTCTGAGGGCATGACTATTTGGTTTAGACTATCTGGCAACACAGGTGCTGACAAAACTGCCAGATTTATTTAACACATTGTGTTGATAGTTCCTCCCATTGTAAAGCTAATAATATTCCTAATAAATTCAACTTAACATACTGACACTTGATCTGTTGCTTTCTTTTTACCAGCCAGCTTGAAAAGAGGGATGAAGAACAGTACAACTGTATCCCCTATTTCAGGGGCCTTGAACCATTTTAAATGATACATTTTCTCTTACCCATTTCTTTAATGTGGTTCTGTACTATAACCCGTATTGGAGGCACTGCGTATTTGTCTTTGATTTTCTGTTGAAGACTTATATCTATGGATGGCATAATGAGGTAGTGCATGCAGGGTGATACATTGTGTGTGGGGCCAGTGTTTATTGAGACTATGTTTTTTGTTTGGATACTCCCTACCCTACCAAAGCTGTAAAATGTAGACTTATTATGCTCCAAATACTCCTGCAAGATTGCCTAAGAAGGATGTGACGAATTGTGATCTTGTAAAATTACCCAACAGATAATATGAGTTTAAGCATTGTCATTTGCAACAGTGTTTCTCACACTTCAACCTCCATAGCAGATACTAGGGAGAAAACCAAATGGAGAAAGAAAAGATCATATTGGCTGGTTACTAGGGCTGTGCAAAAATATCGATACATCTAACTATCGCGATAATTTCTTTTACGATAGTGTATCGATAGTCAAA
>JAOVVA010000052.1:10205973-10234427 GCA_028565275.1 Leiocassis micropogon | reverse complement strand
TGTCATTATGGGGTGTTGTGTGTAGAATTCTGAGGGAAAAAATGAATTTAATCCATTTTAGAATAAGGCTGTGACATAACAAAATGTGGAAAAAGTGATGCGCTGTGGATACTAAACGGATGCACTGTGTGTGTGTGTGTATATATATATATATATATATATATATATAAATTTAATCATACATGTTTATTTGGCTCATGGTTTTTTCTTTTTTTTTTTTTTCTTTTTTTTTTTACTTTAGGTAGCGGTTTCACTCATTAAGTTGACAGTTGTAAAGTCAACTCCACTTATTGTAGGCAGCGCCATTGGAGGGTTTCTCCTTTTAATCGTCATTATCATAATTCTTTTTAAGGTAAACTTTAGTTTTTCTTGCTACATCCTTGAATGGTCCTTTATTTATCCCTGAACGTTACCTTCATCTTAACTTAACACTTCATTTCTTCTTACATGCAGTGTGGATTTTTCCGTCGACGTCGTAAGATGGATCGAACTCCGAGTACCAACTAAAGACATGCACATCGTTGACCTGATTATTACTTATCATAAGAATTATGTCTTAGACAAGTCTGCAAATATTTAGTATTGTTATTATTATAAAGATTATTTTATTAGCATTTTTAACACTGTACAAATGTTATTATTGGGAATATATTATATCTTAAGCACTGAACTTTAGGATAGGTTACGAATGTTACTTCAGTGTTTTTTTTTTCCTTAAATTATTTTAAGCCATTTGTTTTTCTAACATCTTGAGGTATTTTGTACCCTGTTTACTTATGTTCACAGATTTGATATGTCTATTTTCATATGTCACTGTATTATGATAAAGGACATATTCATTCATTCATTCATTTATTCATCTTCTCTACCGCTCATCCTGTGTACAGGGTTGTCAAGCCTATCCCAGGAGACTTACTGTAGGGCATGAAGCAGGGTTCACCCTGGGCAGGGTGCCAATCCATCACAAGGCACACAAACACATACACACACAAACGGGACAATTTTTATCTTCGAATAACCCGGAGGAATCCACCATGCACAGGAAGAATTTGCAAACTCCACGCACACAGACCAGAGATGGGAATCAAACCCTCAACCCTGGAGGTGTGAGGTCACAGTGATAACACCGTGCTGCCTCATAAAGGACATAATGAGAATTACATCCTTTTCCTAATTATACTTTTATACACATTCAAATATTTTGATAATTTCGCTTGCCAAAAATGTATACAATAACTTATATTTGGCTACAGAGGGCATGTCCCTTATATAGAAGTTAATTGGAAAAAAAGAAACTTCCAATTCTGTTGGTACTGTAACACTTCTACAACTACTGGAATGAATAACAGAGGACATTCTTTTACACATGTAGCACGAGTGAAAAATATTTTTATATTATGAAAAACCTCAGTTATTTTATTCCTTAGTGCATTTTAAATAACCATTAATTTCTTAATTGAGTTGTTTAATCTATATGAAATTAAATAAAATATTATTTTTCAATTTATTGACATAATTGGGAAAATTAACACATTTATTAATGTCCTGGGAAAATGATCAGGGTTTTTAATACCCTCAGTGTCAAATTATCGGACAGATGACCTGGTGGTGCCATTACCAGCATAAAAAACCTGAATATGCATAAAGCCAGCTGCATCCTTTGAACTCACTGAACTGTTTATACAGTATTTCTCATGTTTACTTCCTTTTTTAACTACTGTTCCTGTTTTTCTGTTTCTTAATTTTGCCTTAGCCCAGTTTTACCTGTTTGTAGTCTCTTGCCTGTCTTTTGGAAAGTGTTTTAGACTGTGTTTTGGACTATTGAATGTTCTTTATTAAAGATTCCTTTTACCCACAATTGTATTTGCCTCCACTTTTAGATACTACATGTTTTCAGTACTGTAACAAGCAAAGCTTTTGTTATTTTAAATAAAGAACTGCACTTATAGAGGAGGCACATACAGTAGTACCAGTCTGATGCTAACAGTCAATGTTACTCTTTGCATGTTTTTCAGTGCTTGAATTAAATTTGGTTGAACATTGGTTGAACTTTCTAACAGTTAGTAAAAGATAAGACTCAATATATAAGACACTATAGCCATCCTAATGCAATGATCCAATGAAAATAAGCACAAGCTATAGCAGTATTCATCTACACTTATAATACTTTTTCTAAACTCTTAACATACCAACACATGTGTACATCACATAAATAAACAAATATTTCGGGAAAACACATTTTATTTTTTAAATATTACCTATAAATTTCGAAGTAGAAAAAGACTTATTCTACATATACTAACTACATCAAAACATGGAAAACCTGGCTTAATACCATATACAGTACAACTAGCACATGTTTTTATCTAAGAGGAACATATTCTCAATCATACCACTAACAGGAACCTTATTTCTTTTCATGTTTCAGTTCTACCTTCATACAATAGACAACAAGAAGTCCATTTTTCTAATTCATCAATTCATCATATATATATTTTTTATACTTCAACTTCCTTTTACTGTAAACCACTCATTGTTTTGTTTGAGTGTTAAATGTGCATTTATGGCAATAGAACATCTAAACATAAATGAGTCCTCTTTACTCTAATCATAATACAGTAGAGAAAACAGTAAGTGACAGAATTGCTATTGCAATTGCTATAGTTAAAGCTTTACACACAATTTCAAGTTGCTGCAGTTGGCTTAACTAAGTTTAAGTATATTGCATGAAAGGAAAATCTAATAAACTATAAAAACTAAAATAATCAAAACTTTTATTTTAAATATTGTTAAGAAATATAACTTAAAGGATGTAGAGAAAACCTTAATATTTAAGAAATATAACTTAAAGGATGTAGAGAAAACCTTAATATGGTAGAGTGTAGGGGAGGAAATACTAAATGCTTGTCCTCCGAATTATGCTAATCTATGGCGAGGAATTAACAGTAGACCATCATCTGCAGATCGGAGTGTGCGAACAGGGGAGTAAGTATGAATAAGATCAGAAATATATGGGGGGGCAAGACCATGCAATGCTTTGAAGGTGATAAGGAGAAGGAGATCTCCATCAGTGCCTTGGACACTTTAACAAAAAAGCTTACAGAACATAATTAGAAATAAGGGATGGCAATCACCAGTGTTCACCCGATATGATATTATTACATATAGTATATATTATATAACTAGGTGCTGATCCAATTTCCAAAAATCTCAGATAAAACACATACTGACAAAATGGACTGAGTATGTCAGTTAAAAACACCCAAACATTTGTTTATAGATTACTGGAGATGCTTGTGTGAATGGAGCATACTGGGAACAAAATCATACTGGAAACTTGATTTAATGTACCATGGTACATTTTACAAAAAAATTAAGTAGCCTAAATGAAATTGCATCAGAACATTACCAGTGTATACTGCCACATAAATACAATATAGACATAAACAACTGTGTGGAATACTGAGGAATTTATTTATGATCCATAACACAACATTACTGCAGTTTGCCCATCATATAAACAAATCTAATCAAATCCTTTTTCATACTTCATTTTTCTTTTTTAATAAAGTATAGGCAGGGTTGATTTGGGAGCAAATTTTCAGTTGTGAAATTTTTTTAATGACTTGAAACTTTATCTGATGTCACCATATTTGTACCTTTGTTGGAACTGTTAAGGACTGTAACAGTAGGATTAATTTAATGTAAGAGGGCAGTACCCATCTGACATTATTTAAACCTGAGCCAGTCTGTCAGCAGTGGGGGGGAACCTGGCATTTCCAGGATTTTCTAGGATTGATGCTGCACAATGGAGACACTGATCTGGTCCCTGACATACCTCAGGATGCCCCAATCAAGCTTGCTGCATTCTGGTAAGTGTGCAGCGGAATGCAGCAAGTGGGCACAAACCGTGCAGTGGTGGACTCGACAGTACATTATGGTTCTGTTTGGACTATTGTCAAAAATTTGATGAATATGTAAGGCCCCAGATTGATGCACTGCTTGATCAGTTGTCCTTGTTAAAGCATTAATTTGCAGAGGCCCAGTGTTACATGCACCTAACCTTTCCCTCCCCTTTGTTTTATTGCAGGCCAGGCTTGACCTAAGATAGGTGATGGGGTATTTGATGGGGGAGCATGATTAAGCTTCACTCAGTGACTCTGTGCGTTTGTCGGTTTGCAGTGAACTAAGGAAGCAATAAAGAGAATTATTGCACAACATGCAATCTTTGAATTCACAAATAAAATGCTTGTGTCCTGTGTCCATCTTTCTTCACAATAATTATCTTGTCACACTGCGATTTTCCCCTCTCAAGTTTTTTTTACAAAGCAACTTCATCAAATGCAAACCACATTTCTTCTTAGAAGCTAATGTACTACAGTAATGAAGCTAAGTACTGTGTTGGAAGGTTTTTAGCACAATTCCATTTCTTTAGGTGTTGTCTTTGCTCAATACAGGCCAATAATTTGAAGGGTTTTCCTTGACCAGGAAATGGCTGTTTAAATGAGACACCTAACATTTACACCTAACACTTGAAATATTAGTGTTAGGTGAGTTCCAGAGCACACAATGAGCTGGTGCCTTTGTATGCATGTCTGTGTATGTGTGAACTTGTGCCATTCTGTCAGATAGGGTGTATGTTTCGGCCCACACAGAGGAATTTTTTTTTTATATCAGTCCTCTGATTGCTGTAAAATGTCTTCTTCATAATCTGTAAATATTCCTATGGTAAATGGATTGGAATAACAAAGTAGAGGTTGCAATCATATATCCTTTCCAAAAACAATTAAATAAGAGAAAAACACTGCAGGTTATCTGTGTCTGTTTCATATGTGGGGGTACAGGTTAACAAAAACTTACCTGACTTTTAGTGTCTTGATTAGTTGCCGTGCATGTCGCACTGTGTCTGTTTACTAATCCAAAGATTGCAAGCAGTATCACTGTTGCTAGTAAAGGTGCAATAAAGTGCATAGGAAGGTACAATAAAATTTATGAAGGGTCAAAACCTTTTTCAAAAGGGAAGGATTTATCCTGCATTTGACTAAAGCTTGTAACTTTGAATTTTCAATGTAAGAAAAATAAAATATATTTACATGATAAAAACATGATATTTTATATAATATGAACATGGCTGCCTACACATACTGTATATGTAAAACAGAAATTCTGTTTGTTTGTATGGATTGGGTGGTATTCGTACAGGTAGGTAGTAGACAGCATCATAAACTTTTATGTCATACTATGAGCGTGTCACAGGCCTTCCTCGCTGTCTGTGACAATAGACCACATTTTCTACAACAAAAAACGGGTACATCAGGCCAAGCTCATAGCTGCTAAAAGGGCTCAGACTGCAGATTGTTTACAGCAACGCAAATACAACAGGCAGAAATAAGGGCTGCCGAACCATTGGAGCAGCGTGAAGAGCGGCAGCAGGTTAATAGCAAACTCCATTTGCAGGTAATGGTGGTATGCGGGCATCAGGATATGCACACAGGCAGAGCTAAGGGTACCCTCTAGC
The DNA here is from genome assembly GCA_028565275.1 of Leiocassis micropogon. NCBI lineage: Eukaryota > Metazoa > Chordata > Actinopteri > Siluriformes > Bagridae > Leiocassis > Leiocassis micropogon. The sequence goes on along the minus strand of JAOVVA010000052.1, from coordinate 10,228,909 downwards.
TAACCATAAATAAAATATCACATGAAAGATAAGATGAATATTCACTTTAAATGAGTTTATAATAATAGTGGCATTAGCTTAATTAACAGAGACTTTCAGAAAGGAAGTAAATAATAAACTTTTCACCACTAATGTTAACGACTGAATTGTTGTTAATCAATCACATGCTTTAACAGATGCATCCTTTTTTTTTGGTGTACTTTGTTACTCACATGTGGAAATAAGACTTTCCACTTCTAAGCTAAATCAAATGCAGCATTAACTCCACAACAAACTGCATGCTGTTAAATATTGTGTTAAAATACTGGTCCAATATAAATGTAAATAGATTCTACTCTAGCATGTCCTGTAGGCTTTATAGAGAGCACCACTATCCTGAACATCAGGGCCAGAATGTTTTTATTTTCATTAAGAGACGAGGATCACAAAACTTGAAGAAAAATCCTGACTCACAGACAACACTCCTTCACTTTCCTTTTTTTTTTTTCCAAAAGAAGATATTGAAGTTGTTTTTTAGTCGCACTTGAAATTTCACACTTTTTGACTTTTTCAACATGGGATATTAAAACAAATGCATGAGACTATAATTTGAATTAAATATAGATCTAGTCCGTATTTTGGATTATTGAACAACAACAAATAGATATCTTTAAATTTACTCAAACAACTGAATGCATGCGATGATCAAAAATAAATACTGAACCCTGTAATACAGAAAGCCCACTGTGAACAGCTTAACAACCAATAATGGACCACACACACACACACACTCCTCCAAGCTGGAATTATGGCCGCCTATTTGCATGTATAGGCAGCACAGTGGCTTAGTGGTTAGCACTGTCACCTTGCACATTCAGGTCCTGGGTTTGATTCCCGTCTGGGGTCTGTGTGCATAGTGTTTGCATGTTCTCCCCGTGCTCGGTGGGTTTTTTCCAGGTTCTCTGGTTTTCTCCCACAGTCCAAAGACATGCAGATTAGGCTAACTGGCGTTCTCAAATTGCCTGTAGTGTGTGTGTGTGTGTGTGTGTGTGTGTGTGTTGACCAGAGGTCCTACCACAGTCGTACAAGATGGGAATTAACTCTCCCTAGATGGACTACAGAGGTTTCTAGATGGAGGGATTTGCATGTATGACTCTCAAATTTGGAGATATTGGTGTGATAACCTGCTATTGGGAGCCATACCTTCCCATTTGGAATTATGACCTATTTGAAGTTGTGACTCCATCACATCTGGGGTCATAAACCTCATATTTGGAGGTATGACCCTCTAATCTGGAGTTATGCTTATACCATTGGGGCTATGACTCCCCCCTGAAGTTAAGACTCTTCACCATTTGGAGTTATGATCCACCCATTTAATGGTACAACCCTCTATAACCCTCTTATAACCCCCTATTTGGTGTTATGATCCCATCTAGTGTTATAACTCTCTCACTTGGCACTGTGCCCACCCATATGAGAATGCAGTAATATTCTTCACCATTCCAGTGTTTGTTTATATTGTGTTTAACCTTCAGCGGGTTCAAAAAGTATCCTAGCTGGAGGTCAGATACAGTGACATCTGGTGGCAGCTGTATGATTTATAAAGAACACGGCAACTAAGCCTTAAAGAAGCGTGTGGCACGTCAAGGTTTAACCCTCGCTGTATAAATGATCTCCTGCCAACCGTAGAACCGCAGCTATGACAATGCATTTTTAAAATACTACACATACTAAAATCATGACTACAAAAGTGCTCAGTCCTTTTGACTTTGCATTTTACTACTTCTATGAAAATAATTAACAACTACACACACAAATGGTAGTTACCGGGACACCTCATGACAGATGACCCCGTGTAGAGTTCATGTTTCAGTAAGTGTAATATTGTTATTTTAAGTGTCTCATGCCATATAAAGCATATGTAAAAAATCTATATATTTAGACAGTTTATGTTATTCGTTATATTGCCATGAAGAAACTACACCTGCCTGCCTAAACCATCTCCATTCTCATGCAGTGGAACACTCGCGAGATCAAGAGGGGGAGTAAGTTAAGGAAACATGGCGATGTCTAATCTATTAAAGGTAAGACCTAACAGCTCGAAGATTTACTATTGTACTTCGTTAACTGACGCTTTGCGTCTTCGCTACCAACGCGATCAATTATTTTCTGTAATCCTTTATACATGAGAGTTTTATTCTGGAACCTTCCTGCAAAACCACTTTCAGCCAGGTAGTTCAGTAAAGAGACTGATTAGCCGAGCTGTTTTGCTAGTCAAGGGAACGAACATCACTGTTTTCTTTCCACCTATATTCCGACAAATGCGGCATTCCTCGATATGATTGGTTAGTAACATCCGTGTCTTGCGCTATAATTGGTTAATACCTCCTGCCTTCAAAGTTGTGAGTTGGAGTCATTGGACAAAGCGCCGGAAGCTGCCTATTTTGGAATACGGGTCGGGAAAATAATGCCGCACAGCAAGCTAGCTAGCTAGCATCCAGGCTTAGTATTGGCCCATTTTAGCTTGTTAGCTAGTAAACAGTCATATCATTAATTTTATCCTTGACACTCAATTTTATCTTCTGTGTTCTTTTTCTTTTTGCTCTTTGGCAATTTTACATAAGTGCACACATTTGTTTGGATGCAGTTAATTTGCGGTGGAAAGATAGTTAGCGTAGCTACCCAGGATGGACAATAATTTGATGCCGGTTAGCAGCACTGGCTAAGAAATATTACGACTATTAAAACGTTCAAGGTTTTACACTATTACGTCTTCATCGCTCAAACGAGCAGATATTTGGTTTATATTAAGCCTTTAATTTGTATCCCGATGTGTGTGCTTACTCCCTTAAATAAAAAAATCATATATAAATCTGCACATTAGCTTAGCTAGCTAACACCTCTATTGCTCTGTACTACATTTAGTGTTACACATCCTTTTATGAAAAGTTTGTTTGCAAATATGCGATACGGAAAGCTTTTTGCGCTAATAATTTTTAGGTAACGAACTTGGTGTTAAGTGTTGGTCCGTATACGGAAACAAGTTACCCTGGCAGCTGTCACCTGCCTCACATTTATTTATATATATTTGACAGAAGCGCCTCTCTAAAGTGCTTTAGAATGAGAACGTACTGAAGCCTAGAGCTGGTTAAAGAGCTTAATTTAAAGGAAAACTCCAACCTAAAAATATATGTTGTGTTTAGTGAATTGCTGGTGAAAATTAAGCAGTGGTGGCTCAAAAGGTTAAGGCTCTGGGTCACTTGGTTGTAGGTTCAAGGCCCAGCACCGCCAGGCTGCCACAGTTGAGGCCCTTGTATTCCGCACAGTAAGGTACATGTGAAAAATAATTGAATCATAATTTTTTTTTTTTTTTTGTGAGAAGTTAGTCGTCGTGCCCGGTGCTGAGGTCATAGAGCAGGGTCTTATCCAGAAAGGGCCAGTGAGAGTGCAGGCTTTCATTCCCTAAACAAGAACATCTAATTAAACAGGTGGAATCAGGTGGGTCTTCTGCTTGGATAGAATTAAAGTTTGCACCCACATCAGCCCTAAGAGATGTCACCCCTGTCATAGAAGGAGAAAGGAGAATTAGAAGAAAAAAATGTCAGTCATCCAAAACATAAGTGAAAAAGGTGAGATTTTGATGTTCACTCCAAGCTTACAAATCCTTGGCTTAAAGTTACAGAATGCAATGCAGCTGTAGAGCACTGTTTTGTGCAGAGATTTTGGTGAATGCTTTGACTGACTAATAGTGTTTATCATATGCACAAACATGCTGGTAGCATTAGCATTAAGTAGAAGTTAAAAGATCGCTCTGTTCAGGGAGGGATAATACACCAGTCAAATCCTGCATGTTTAAACAGAAAGGAAAAAACTCAGTTAGGAATTTAATTATAAAAATAAATCTTTGTCGTGAATGATTGAGTGGTAATTATAAAGATTTAATATGCAAGTCAGTCAGGGTTGATATTTTTTTCCCTCCCTGCTAGCGGTTCTCCGCCAGTTCTGGGAATTGTTCCAGAGCTGTGCATCAGAAAATAATGAATCTGATCTGATTCAGATCCGATCTCAACGTTTGTGATTTCCACTTGCAAATCATGCACACACAATATCTCAAAGCACCCTGCCATTGCTCCTCTTATTTGTTTTGTAACAAGTTCGAGTGTCATCTTGTTTACTGTAAGAATGTCCGTGTGAGAATGGCAGCAATAGAGTGTCTGCTCTACAAAAGAGTACATTTAAACAAAACTGTGGTGTGTTAACAAAGACGTTTTAATCTTTCTCAGAACAAAGGGTCCCTCCAGTTTGAGGATAAGTGGGATCTGATGCGCCCAATTGTCCTGAAGTTACTTCGCCAGGAGTCTGTAACGAAGCAGCAGTGGTTTGATCTTTTCTCGTAAGATTGATTAATTGAATTTGATGCTGATAATCAGACATAAGTCTGTCTAATTTTGCCAAAAGCCTCAGTCTCTTTTATGCTTTTTTTCTGCCACAGAGATGTTCATGCGGTTTGTCTATGGGATGACAAAGGCCCAGCAAAGATTCACCAGGCTCTTAAGGAGGACATTTTAGATTTCATAAAGCAAGCCCAGGCGGTAAGGAAGGTCCCCCCCCATATCTGCCCCTGTATGTGGTTGTAACCCAGATTTCAAACTATACGTTGCATGGTTACGTGACCAACTATTTCTAAATAGTCTATCTAAATTATTCCTGTCATTATCAAGATTATCAAGCCAAGCATGGAGAACATGTACTGCATTTACTGTATTCAGTGCAGGGATGAGGAAATTGATTAATTTCTTTAATATAAAAAGAACTGAGTTGTGTTTGAAGTGGTCACTGCCATTTCCAGTATGTGGCCAAAAACAAATGTGATGAAATATTTTCCTGACTAAATACTTGATGATTACTCAACACCACAATTCTTCTGCTCCTGAATTCTGTCCTGTAGCCACTCATCACTAAGGACAGCACTAGCTGCAAAAGCTAGCCATCTGGCCTTTTTCATCACCTTCTCAAACTGATCACATACAGCTGATGAGCAAACTGAGAAAATAGTGTTGCAGGCTTGGGCTATAAGTGCATTTGTTTTTTCTTCTATCATAGATTTGTTGCAAATAAGATGTGATGCATGTGAGTTATGGAGCTGTGATGTTTGGGGATTTCAGATAAGAGATTACAATTATGTTGAATATTGATTTACGTCACAGTTACAAATCTAATTTATGCTACAGAGATCTATTCTGAAAAAACCTAAATAAAGAAATTTGAGATTGAGTGTAAGCAGTCTGAGCAGTGACTGATACTGTCTTTTGTCATTTGTGGCACTGCTCTTCCAGAAATTATCATCAAGAACATGGCCATCTCCTGAACCAACTGCTGTGCTACAAATTAGTACATCAGTCATAATCGATTGTTTGCCAAGTAATGTGCTATTTGGAAAATATATAAACAAATAATTACAGCTTAACTATAAAATCTGCAGTGTCAGGAGGAGCAAACTCGTTGCATGCCCCTTTCATCATTTATGTTCTTGCTGTTCAAATGGAAATTGATTTAACAAATAATTAATAGGAAACATGTTCATAGCAGTCTAAGTATCCTATAAACAAAAGCTCTATGTAGAAGAGATTCGATTACCATGGGGACCTGCAGTAATTCTATCTATATTTTCAGGTGCTATTCTGTGAGTTTATTTAGCCATGTCTGTTTTGTTTGTTTTTTCCCCCTTCTCATCTGGAAAAACATTACAAGCAAAAATACCTGTTTTTTTGTATCTGATATTTGTTTAGTGAGGATGTACAGTGCTGTCATTACTAATTACTAATGCATATAAAACAGCACACTGTTTTTTTTTTTTTAACAGATCACTGAGAAGATAAAACGTATTAATGCAAATATTGCACAGAAACTGTATCTAAATAGGGCTAAAGCTTTATTTATATCTTCAAAGTCAATTTTCTCCACGGGAATGACTGGTCTGCTAATCCTCATGCTTATATAATTTATTTATTTATTTAATTTTCAACTTCATGCTTTTCAGAGGGTGCTCAGCCACCAAGATGACACGGCCCTCCTCAAGGCTTACATTGTGGAGTGGAGGAAGTTCTTCACTCAGTGTGATATACTACCTAAGCCATTTTGCCAGCTTGAGATCACTCTGATGGGGAAGCAAGGCAGCAACAAGAAGTCCAACGTGGAGGACAGCATAGTGCGGAAGGTAAGCTTGAGACACTGGAAGCAGTCAGCTTAGTATATAAACATTAAACATGGGATCTGACGTGTGTTTTTACTCCTCTGTCGATTCCCAGCTGATGTTGGACACTTGGAATGAATCCATTTTTTCCAACATTAAGAACAGGCTGCAGGATAGTGCAATGAAGCTTGTCCATGCTGAAAGACTTGGAGAGGCTTTTGACTCTCAGCTGGTCATCGGGGTACGCGAGTCTTATGGTAAGCACTGACGAATTTAAATCTTTTTGGTTATGGATAGTTTGATTAGTTCTGCTTCATGATAGCTCAACCTGGGGTTGTATCAGATTCGTAGGATTAAAGGATTATTTTTATGTAAGGAATAACACAGCGATTGCTCTCTCAAAAACAAGTCATTGTTTATGAGCTGTTGCTAACATTAAAAAGGGCACTTTAATATTCAAGTATACAATGAAGACAGAACATGCTACATGAAAGTCCCTAATGTAACCATTTTGCAGTGAACTTGTGTTCCAACCCTGACGATAAGCTGCAGATCTACAGGGATAACTTTGAGAAGGCCTACCTGGACTCCACAGAGAGGTTCTACAGGACACAGGCTCCTTCTTACCTGCAGCAAAATGGAGTCCAAAACTACATGAAATATGTAAGAAAATTTATGTCAAATTAATATGGGCATTTTATTGTAAATAGCAACTCCAAGCCAACATATGTGGTAGCTGGTGCATTAAAGGTGCATTGAAATTGACCTTGCCCTCTGGATGGGAGGGCCATACACTTTCTCGCCTGACATTCAACATTCAGTAGAAACATTAGCTACTCTGTGAGCTCATGCATGTTGATCGTGCTTTCCTCTGAAAGTGTCCTTGGACTGCTGTTAATGCTGCATCAATGAAATTGTAGTTGACTAGCTTCACATGTCCTGGCAGATGCACGTATTATCTTTGTATCCTGTAGCACCAGTATTGCTATTCACTGGAAAGTGTTTTTTGTTTAAAAAAAAAACACTGCTGAACGCAGCCCCACTGAACAACTCTGGGATGAACTAAAACTAGGGTTGCACTATTCTTTCCAAAATGTGAATCACAATTTTTCTCCAGGGGAATTGAGATCACGATTCTCTCTTCTTCCAACAAAAAACATTGATTGCACTTAAGAAAAAGAAAGTGTTGTCTGCACAGGGCTTTCAACTCTCTTGTATTATTATAAAAGTCATCTTTTCCTATTTTAATGCACATAAAGTGAAAAGTTATTAGACATAAATATACTATTAACAATAATACATTAAAATAACTAATAAGTGCATTTTGGTCACTCAGACTACTACAGAGCTTCAACACATGATACACCACGTGTTTTGGCGTAGTGATTACTTTTCCAATCTTTTTTTTGGAAAATTTTGGGCGGTCCTCGCAGAAGCTCGTGGGCCCTGTGGAACCTTGCTGCGTCTCACCGCGAGTCAAACCGCATAGGTGAGATAGGGGTGTAACTGTCTGTTTCTTATGTGTATGCATTGAGCAGACACATAAAGCATCAAAGGGAGTCAATCGGAAACAGGTTGTCAGAATGTACAAAAAAATAAAAAATAAAAGCTCATGATTGGCTGAAATTCAGCAGACAGTGTGTTGTGATATTTAGCACATGCAGGAAATACAGTTCGAGCACAACGCAAGTTAGTGTTTAAGCGAACAAAAATAAAACTGAAAAAATATATATATTATTTTGGAATGAAAATGACAGCATACTGCCCCAACATTCAAGAGATGAGAGGTTGCACTGTTTAACTGAACTTGTGAATGCTGCGTGATCTGAATGCAGGGAAAAACACTCAAGTGAATCGCCATCATTCAGAAATGACATCGCATGTATGTATGAATCGAGATTGTGATTTTTAAAAAACATTTTTTTTAGATTAATCGTGCAGCTCTAACTAAAACCCCTCCTTAAATTCACTAAAGCTCTTGTGACTTAATGAGTACAAATTCCCTCTTTCCCAATATCTAGTGGAAAGTTTTCCAAGAGGTTTGAGGCTTGTTAAAACAGCAAAGAGAGACAAAATTCGGATTTCCATGTTAAACAATCACATATGGGGTGAAATGTCAGGTCAGACACTTGACAGTATGGTATTTGTCTTCTGGTTAGAATATAGATATAAGTGCTTCTAATTCAAAAATTTAGCATATACTGTATTGCCTATCCATTTTATTTGTAATGCAGGTTCTTTTTTTTTTTTTTTTTGGTCATCTTTGTCACATGTAGGCAGACGCTAAATTAAGGGAGGAGGAAAAACGTGCACTACGTTATTTAGAGACACGACGTGAATGTAACTCTGTTCAAGCAGTGAGTATTTATACACCTTTGTCCTCTTTTGTATCTTTTTTCACTATTTTTTAGACAGTATGTGAGTCATAACCATTTATATTTTGAGTTACCAATATAGAAATTACTTCTCTTTTAGCTTATGGAATGTTGTGTAAATGCACTGGTGACATCATTCAAAGAAACAATCTTGGCAGAATGTCCAGGCATGATTAAACGCAATGAGACAGACAGTGAGTATCAGAACAGCTGGTTACCTTTTTATATTAACTTTTGAGAATTAGTTTTCTTTTTGCTATCATGTTTAACATGTCATTTAATTCCAGAGCTTCATCTGATGTTCTCACTGATGGATAAAGTGCCAAGTGGAATTGAACCCATGCTTAAAGATTTGGAAGAACACATCATCAGTGCTGGCCTGGCCGACATGGTTGCTGCTGCTGAGACGATCACAACGGTCAGTGGAGAATATAAAAAAACATAAACATATTCAGAGTTTTACTTTTTGTGCAGAGAAAAATGGAGAATAATTATTATTCAGGACACTACCATTTTTATGCATGTGGGGTCACACTATTTATTTAATGTAGTTTCTTTTCCACTGTGTTTTGTGTGTGTAAAACTACTGAAAGAAATGCTCATTGGAGTTTTGTCAACAAAATAAGTGCTGAAGTATTCTTTTTTTCCTCAAAAATCTATTATTTTTTGTTTGTATTAGATTTACACTCTATATGGGTTATGCTGGTACAGTGTTGTATTGTTTTCAATGCATTTGTTTCATGATCTATGACCATCTGTATTCTGTCAGTTTACAGATCACACCAACAGCGTAGGTTTGTAAATAAAACACATTTCTTTCTTACTAAATATTGGGTACAATATACTCAATATGGCCAAATATTTATGGACATCAGACTTTAAAACTTGTACACTTTTCGAACATCGTGTTCCAGATTTATTACCCTCTTTGTTGCTATAATAACCTCTACTCTTTTGGGATGTCTATCCACTAGATGTTATAATATGACTAAGAGGATTTGTGTTCCTTCAAATTCAAGAGCTTTTAGAGGTCAGGCACTTGATGTAAGGCAAGGAGGTCTGGTACTAGTCAATGTGCCAGTTCATTCCAAAGATGTTATGGCCAACCAGGTAGTCATGGAGTTTGTGCATGGGGCATTGTCATTTTGGAACAGGTCTGTGTCTCTCAGTTCCAGTGATGTTAAATTGTAATGTTGGAGCATACAAAGACGTTGTATACAATTGAGTGCTTCCATCTTTGTGGCAGCCGTTTAAGAAAGGATCATTAATGGGTGTGAATTCACATGCTGTTGGCCATGTAGCTTACATTGACATAGTGCAGGCTATTGTTATTACTATTATTAAGGTCTGAAATAAATTATGCATACATAAAAAAAAAAAATTATAAATGCCTAATGTTTCTGTGTTCAGGACTCTGAGAAGTATGTGGAACAGCTTCTCACTTTGTTCAACCGTTTTAGTAAACTTGTGAAGGAAGCATTCCAAGATGATCCTCGATTTCTCACGGCCAGAGATAAAGTGAGTGCACTAGAGCGTATGTGTTAATGCGCTGGCTCTATTAAATGTTTACTACAGTTTAATGAAAATAACTGCAGTATGACTCAGTACTGCACACTATAGCTTTGTGAAGGGATGATGTTGGTTGTCTATCACATGGTCAGTACTGATATTTGGCCAACCATATCACAAATTTGGGAACAGTTTTTAAGAGATGAATAGTAAAGAAATATTTGCATTTTTACTTTTAGTTATAAAACATACTCCATTATAAAACCAATGGTTGGTGTAGACTATACATTTCTTATTGATAGCAGATGCCCTTTGACAGGTCTATGGATATCTTCAGTCCTGTTACAGTTTTATGTTCTAATTCATGTAATGGTGACCATTTAATAATGATGAATAATATATGTATTAAAAACTACTGGGAGACATTTGTAATGTCCTGTTAATTTTTGCTAGGCATATAAAGCAGTTGTGAATGATGCTACAATATTTAAGTTGGAACTACCTATGAAACAGAAGGGGTGAGTCACCAAGCGCAATAAATAAACTTTGCATTTCCTGTTCTGGTCCTCTCTGGCCTCTTTCATAAGTTAAGATGACTGTTTAGTGATCCAGCTCTGTACTTGTATGTGTTTAAAGAGTGGGCCTCAAAACACAACCCGAGTCCAAGTGTCCAGAGCTGCTAGCCAACTACTGTGACATGCTGCTGAGGAAGACACCACTCAGCAAGAAGCTCACCTCAGAGGAGATCGAGCTGAAGTTAAAGGAAGTGGTAAGAGCATTGAATACCATGTTGAGCTCCTACACAGTAAAGACATCTCTTTCATATGAAGTCAGACTTAAAATTGTGTTTTCTTTTGCAGTTACTGGTGCTAAAATATGTCCAGAATAAGGATGTGTTTATGAGGTACCATAAAGCCCACCTAACCAGGAGGCTGATCCTGGACATCTCAGCTGACAGTGAAATTGAGGAGAACATGGTTGAATGGCTCAGGGTAAGGACAGGGCTAGAAAAATGTTGCTATTTGTTTTTGACCTAATTGTAAAGGGATCTGCAAATATCCCATTATAACATGATTTTTAAAAAAATACTGTTATTCTTATTCTGTAGGAAGTTGGTATGCCAGCCGATTATGTCAATAAGCTAGCTAGAATGTTCCAAGACATAAAAGTCTCAGAGGATCTAAACCAGGTCTTCAAGGAGATGCATAAACACAACAAGCTTGCTTTACCAGGTGACTTTACAGTATAGGCATTTTGTCATTATACGTCATTTTGTCTAAACCCAAAAAAAGCCGGGTTCTTATGCTGTTGTGTGTTCCGTGGTGCAGCTGACTCCGTAAATATAAAGATCCTGAACGCTGGAGCATGGTCACGCAGCTCGGAGAAGGTCTTTGTTTCACTTCCCACTGAGCTGGAGGACCTCATTCCTGAAGTTGAAGACTTTTACAAGAAGAATCACAGTGGCAGAAAGCTGCACTGGCACCACCTTATGTCCAACGGCATTGTGAGCTGGATTTTATTTTTCTCTGTGAATTTCACTTGAAGCAGCGCATGATGATAAGCTTGTTTGTTTGTTTGCTACAGATTACATTTAAAAATGAAGTGGGTCAGTATGACTTGGAGGTCACAACCTTCCAGCTGGCTGTTCTTTTCGCCTGGAACCAAAGACCCAGAGAGAAGATCAGTTTTGAGAACTTGAAGCTTGCCACTGAGCTGCCTGATGCAGAGCTGAGACGCACACTCTGGGTGAGGGGTGAACATGCAAAGTGTAATGTTGGACTGTGGAATTTTTTTAGGTTATGTTGTTTTATGTTATTCTAACACTGTAAGTAGACAGCATAGGCCATATTGGCCAAAAGTATGTGCTTACCTGACATGTGTGTGCTTGTTAAATATCCCATTTGCATTCATTTCATCTTAGCTGTTACAATAATCTCCACTCTTCTGGGAAAGCCTTTCACACAGTTTTGGAGTGTGGTTATGGGGATTTCTCAGTTTCATTGTTAATTTTGTTTTAGTTCTTATTAACAGTGTTGAGTGAATTTAAGGTAAGAACTTTGTTAGGGTCAATTGAGTTCTTCCACTCTAACCCTGGAAAATCATGTTTTTATGAACCTCTCTTTGTGCGGAGGGGTATTGTCATGCTCGAACAAGTTTAAGGCTCTCGGTTCCAGTGAACTGTTGCCAAATGTTTTGAGAATAGCACAACTATTAATTTTCACAAAGTCTACTGCTTCAGTTTAAATCTCTTTGTCAGATGTTACTATGGTATAGTGTGATATAATTACAAGCATTTTTATAAGTGTCAAGTGCTTTTATTTGACAACTACATTAAGTTTATTCAAAGAGTCAATATTTTCAGTCTTGACCCCTCTTTTTCAAGACCTATGCAATTCACCCTGACATGTTGTCAATCAACTTATGGGCCACATCCTGACTGATGGCAGCCCATTCTTGCATGATCAATGCTTGGAGTTTGTCAGAATTTGTGGGTCTTTGTTTGTCCACCCACCTCTTGAGGATTGACCACAAGTTCTCCATGGGATTAAGGTCTGGGAAGTTTCCTGGCATCTGCCACAAAACGTGTTGTTCCCTAGGCCCCATCATGCTGGAAAAGGCATTTTTCATCATCAAACTGTTCTTGGATGTTTTGGAGAAGTTGCTCTGTGAGGATAGGATGTTTTTGAACCATTCTTTATACATGGCTGTGTTCTCAGGATCTGTACTGTTGATATGACAGGACTGAGGGTTTGCACCGGAGACTGTAAAACTTGTCACAATTCAGGGAAGGGGGGGAATGATCTGCTGAAGAGAGCTCAAGACTTCCAGTTCTAACATAATAGCAACTCAAAATATGAAACCACAGGAATGGCTTCCATAAATGTTCTTGAGCAGCCCAGTGCCCAAACAATGAAGCTGATTTAACATAGTGGTGCAGTGACTTTCCCCTTCCAACCTGACAGAGCCTGAAAGGTTCTGCAAAGAATTGCTGCTGCAAAATATTGACTAAAGAGTCTGAAGCCTTGTGTAAATGTCATACCATTTTATTGGTGTTACAGAGAAATTAATTTTATACTAATGCAGAAAGTTAACAAATTGAGGAAAATACGAACAATTTTTGAATCATACCTGAATGAATTATTCCTGAAAAGTGATTAGTTGAGGTAATTCATGCAGTTGTCACGTTTTTGTCATAGTTGTATGTGTTTTAGTTCCATGTTGATGTTTTTGTGTTTCTTTCTCTCTCTCTCTCTCTCCCTTTAGTCTCTTGTTGCCTTCCCAAAACTCAAACGGCAGGTCCTTTCATATGAACCTCAAGTGAGCTCTCCCAAAGACTTCACAGATAGTACCTTGTTCTTCGTTAACCAGGAATTCTCCTTGATGTGTGTACCTCCTTTTTGATTATTTAAATTCATTTTTATTGTCCGTCCCATATTGATTAATGTATCAGGGAAAATGGTTTAAATAGATTCCTGATAATGTTGTGTTTACCGTTTTGCTAATCAGAAAAAACTCCAAAGTGCAGAAGAGGGGGAAGATTAACCTGATTGGTCGTCTTCAGCTGACTACAGAGCGAATGAGGGAAGAGGAGAATGAAGGCATAGTTCAATTAAGAATATTAAGAACACAGGTATGTAATTTTTTGGGGGAGGAAAGTGTTTTATAACTCTCATAACTGCTGAAAGTTGATCATAATGCTGATTCATATATTATGGCAGAGGTCATCAGCAGGCAGTGTGTGGTCCAGGATCCAGTAATGTATTTTGACAGATCAAAAAGAACAGTATGCTCAGCAAATATATGGAAAGATTTCTATCTCTCATTCACACCAGTTTTATTAATACCAACAAATATCTGTAGTAAATACCCTGTTGTACTGTAGTTCATCCACTTACTGTACATGCATTAATGTAAAACCTAAGAATTCTTATAGCTTTAGAGACATTAGACAAAATTAGACCCTGAAATGTCCAATATTGTCGACATAAACGTATCTCTAATAGATTAATCATTAAAAGTTGCTTTGGAAATTATTAATAATAATAATAATAATAATAATAAAGAAAATGTTATGTACCTGGACTTTTAGAGGTTTTAGTTGAATGCTGTGGTTTGCTGTTTTTTTTGTTTTGTCTTTTTTTCACCAGGGAGATTTTTTACACGGTTTTTCTCGTTTCTCGCTTTTGCTGTTGTAGGAGGCCATTATTCAAATAATGAAGATGCGAAAGAAGATCACTAATGCCCAGCTGCAGACCGAGCTGGTGGAGATCTTGAAAAACATGTTCCTTCCCCAAAAGAAGATGATCAAGGAGCAGATTGAATGGCTAATCGAGCACAAGTACATCAAGCGTGATGAGTCAGACATTAACACATTTATCTACATGGCATAGCACTGAGGTTCACGCTAGAAATGCCTTTCGTTCCAATCAAGACGAAGAGAGTGAACATGCAGCGGCTCAGCAGTGGGAGAGGAGTGCTGACACAACGGAGCAAACCAAGCTGGCTGCTGATCTTCTCGTGGAGTGATGGGCTTGTTTTACATGACAGTCACACACCAGAATAGCTTGTTTTCAAGAAAAATCCCTGCCTTACCTTACAGTAAAGAAACCTGAGATGAGGATGGGAGATTTCAATGGAAAAACAAAAAATGAACTATATTTTTGCCAACAGGTAGTCAGTATGCATGGTGCGTGGTTTCCTTCATTTTTTTCTTTTTTTTTTTTTTTTGTGAGTGTCGACATCAACAGCATGCTGTCGGTGGGAATGTCTGTCATCAGAGGACTTGTTTGTGTGTGCTGTGTTTGTGTGTGTGTGTGTGTGTGTGTGTGTCCTTGTCTGGTCCAGGCTGTCCACTCTTCTCCTCTCCAGCTCAGCTCTCAGCCTGGTCCAAAAGCTCACACTGCAGCCACATGGGAGCTCTGTCACCAGGGTGGTGGACTGGAGCATTAGCACTTTACGCATTCTGCCACACATTCAGCATGGCCATGTTCCTGTCATCTGTTATGTGTTGCTTTGGATTCTTTATTTTGAGGATATATTAAACTTGGATAGTTAATGATGGTGTATTATCCTGTAAGGGGGCCATTTTGATTTCACCATGGAGTTCACTTTACTTTCCCCTTATTCATTATTACTGACTTCTCTTTAGGGCCCGCACAATGTCAGATATAGTTACAGCTTGATATAACACACACACGCACAGACTGCAGTTCTGCTGCACAGTTTGGGGTTTAGTAAGCATCTGTTCTCTTATCATTGGTTTTGTTTCGACTTGCCCCAGAGAACACATTACTCCTTTTCCGTTGACCTTCAAGCCACTTAAAGACACGTTGGCTTCTTAGTGATGGGCAGCTGTGTTGTTTTAAAACTGTTCTGTTGGAACGGTTTGGTTTCATGAAGCGGCTCTCACCACTAGAGCGCTTCACACCCTCATCAACATGTCAACATTCAAGGATCGATGTTATCATGATATAGAAATTATATAAGGAATATTTTCTAGTGTATTTCACTCATTTAATATCAGTTTTTTCTGACAGGTATCGTTACTCTGTTTCTAAATGATGTCATTTTTTTATAGCGCAGCCTCCCATACAATTTTGAGCAATGTAGTAGTGATGCTGTTTTCCGTTATCAGTTTTGCGCGCTAAGTGATATTTCTATAATTTACAATTTTTGTTACTGACACCCTATTGTTTTCAAATGTCACACCAGTTATTAGTTAGGGTGTGTACAATGACCTAAAGCAAGTGCTTTAAACTATCATCTTGATCACTGAGATCTATGATGCAACGATAAAGCAACAAAACTAAGTACATGTGACATATTTAAAATCATGTTTCAGTATTTATTCCCATACACTTTTTAAATAGTCTTCTGAAAATCACCCATCTTTCTTTTTCAGTCTACTTTCAATCAGTGTAGATATACTATGTGTATGGATAAATAGGTTACATACAGGGTTTATTTATAAATAATTTATTTCATTTGCTAATCGTTATACAATCCTGAGCCGCATGAATCAACCAGGTGTCATTACAATGTGAAAAACGAGCTCCCATTCACAGACCAGACAGAAAAAGCTGAAACACAAACACACTGACAAATGCTTCATCTGTAAACACAATATACTGATGCGTGATTTGTTCATTCATTCATACATTCATTTACCTTCAGTAGGCACTTTATCCAGGATAGAGTCATCATGGATCTGGAATTTATCCCAGGAACGAATGGGTACAAGGTGTGAATACATTGGGCTTGGCCACCTGTCTGTCACATGGTATCATACACTTGTTCACAGCTAGTATAGCCAATGACCTGTTATTTTGGGAGGGTGTAGGATCCTAAAAGAAACCCACACAGCCCAGGGGAAGAATTTGAGAAAGTCAGGACTTCGAAAAATCTATTGTCCGACTCAATTATTTATAATTTCATAATGTGAGTGAATGCGTAAATGGTTTTTGATGTTTCAGGTGTGTAATAATTCAGTTTTGTTTAGGTTTCTACAGCATGAAATGATTGAATTTGGCACCTGTGGTTTGAATGCAAGGTTTTCATTAAGTAGAGTGACACTACAAGACAATATTAAAATTTTAAAACTACCTAAAGAATGAATTGTTAATTAAATCAGATTTCTTCTATTTTTTGCAAGCATATTTCAATTTGACAATAAAATTTGATGGAAATGCATATAAATTCAGAAATGACTGAGCAAATATTTACCCAAATTATTTTTTACAGCACAATGCAAGATGAAAGTAGTTACAGACACATTGTTAATATTCTTCAGCTTATTTTAAGACCTTCATAATAGTTCATAATAACAATCTATAGTGGACGTGGCACGTGGTAACTCGAGGCTGTTGTGTTTTAATGTAGAACACTGAGATTTGTGTCAGATTTGAAGCAGCAGAGTGATGTGTGTTGTGAGGTTCCATCACTGGAGTTATCCTGTGTCATGGGTCCTATAAGTTATAAAACAATAGACCTTGAAGTAGCTTTGGATAATCTTGCAGCGAAATTCACAAAAGCATTTTTTTCATCCAAACCTGGCACTGGATTTTAGTCCATTTTATAGCATAAAGGGTTTCAGAAGCTGTTTGTGTTTTTGTGTGCCGTTCGCTTTTCCCCCTCATCCCACTTCATCCACATCTGAAAAGGCTGCAGTGAAGCATATAATCAGTATTCATTTTCTTTTGTGTCCTAAGATTCGAATAGAGTTGAATGAACAATTTTCAGTGTTAATTTCTGTGCAAGTGCGTAATTTTTCTGCACATGACTGGTTGGTCTTAAGGAAAATGAGGGCAAGGAATTAGGAATGCTTAGTTGGAAGCAGCACCAATGCGAGTGACAAAATATATTCATTTACTTATTAAACATGCATTACTGCTTAGGATCACCTACAACCTTTAAGTTGTACAGACCTGACAGCTGTAAGCATTAAGACTTGGGTTTGTAATCCCCCACTGAATTCAGGTGAATGTGTGCCACTATGTTCAGTGAGCGAGTAGAGCTCGAGTGGATGTTCATCGTGCAGTCAGGGTGAACCGGTTTGGTGTACACCATATGTTTATTTCTCTTCAAATAAGTTCTTTTTTATGTTGTATAATTTATTTCCTTGCATAATAAAGATGTCTTTTAAAGGAGGCTGATATGGCTTTGACTCTAGCTGACAGTTTGTTGCACTACATTTTTTCACCACAAAAGAAATTTTGTTTTGCATTATTATTTCAGCATAAATTCACACTGAATGTAAGCATGCATAAGAATCATGAAGCTGATGAGGAACATATTTTCTGCTGTTCAGATCAGCAGAGAATCACATTTAGAGGTGAAGAGATAAAAATTGACGGTATGATCGTTGCATAGACTCAAGTTTCACTACATCACTGATCATGTCAGCTTACAAAGCAGGATATACTTAAAAATATTATGTATCATTCTATTTAATATTGGGAAATATCTAATATAAATATATATACCGGTTAAATTACAATCTAATGCTTCCAATCAGTTTGTAATTATATTTTGTAAAATACTCTGATAAAGATGTTATGATGCCTGAGAGAATGCCTCAGACAAGTGTGCTTTGACATTTTACAATATTGATATTAAATTGTCCAATTTTATTTGCAACTCAAGTTTATGATTAACACAATAAATGACTTGAAACACAGCAATTGCTGAGCAAGCATTTTGTTTCTGGAAAAAAGTTAATGGGATTCTTTAGTATCTAGACCAGGTGTTCTCAAACATTTTACATACAGAAACCCTTTTAAATGTATAATAAATCACAGATCCAACAGATTATTTTAAAACACTAACAGTTTATCTGCTGATGTATTAAGCTTATTTTGTAGACTGACATTTTATAGGCAGACAGTTATCTAGATTGAACTCATTCAATACACTCACTCACCGACAGGGTGCCAATCTGTCGCAGGGCACACACACGCACACACTACAGGCAATTTTGGAAATGCCAGTTAGCCTAATCTGCATGTCTTTGGGCTGTAGGCGAAAACTGGAGTACCCGGAAGAACCCCACCAAGCACGGGATGAGCATGTAAACTCTATGCACACAGGCGAAAATCGAACCTGACCAGGAATTAAACCCGGACCCTAGAGGTGCAAGGTGACAGCGCTAACCACTACACTACAGCCTTCATTCAATACAAGCAACTAATTAATCCAGTTTATAACAACTCACGCATTATATAATTTATGTACAAGGTCACAGGAAGCCTGGAGCCTTTCCCAGGGGACTTGGAACAAGGCAGGGTACATACCTGAAAGCAGTACATTACAGTAGGGAATTTGGAAACACCAATTAGCCCATTGCACGTCTATGGATGGAAGAACATGGCTTGGCAAGTTTCCTCTGGGTACTCCAGTTTCCTCCTACTGTCAAAAGACATGCAGATTAGGCAAATTGCCTGTATTGTGTTAGTGTGAGTGTGTCTGTGTGATGAGTTGACACCTTGTCCAGGTTGTACTGTGCCTTGTGCCCAATGTCTCCTGGGAAAGGCTTCAGGCTTCCCATGACTCTGTAAAGAATAAGAAAAAATGAATGCACTGTACTATTTGTTCAGCTCGGCTAACTACCATCAATATGGCATCTAAACTATTAATTTATTTTTGAACATTTAAACAAAGCATGGAAAAAAGCTAGATGCATGAAAAATAAAAGTCTGAAAGAATTTGTGTTTACAGTGATTGCACATTTACAGTTTGATTCACATATATCACTGTTATGCTAACTTGTATATGAGTTTTAAAGTAAAACAACTGTCTATCTTTGGCTGGTGCCTGGTGTTTGTACAGGTAAGTTCCATCACAGGCATATGTCACAGGCAATCCTCACAGAATGTAACAGTATTCACCGTCCTCATCAACTTTTTTGCCATACTATGAGCATGTCAAAGTCATTCCTCACAGAATGTAACAGTATGCAAGCTCTGTCTATGGCCGAGCTCATAGCTACTGAAACCCTTGATCAAACTGCAGACCATCTACAGCGACACCACACACTCCATTCGCAGGTAATGGGAGCACGCAGGCATCAGGATCTGCACACAGGCTATGATGATGTTGCCTACTGTTTAATATTCTTTAAGAAACGCCTGTGACGTTCTTCCATCCAAAAAAGTCTTTAACCCAATTTAATACGCTCCCTCCAAATCCCATCATGTGTATTTTGATTCTAAGGTATTTTCAAAAGCTGGACATTTTAAGACAAGCGTTGAGATCGTCTACTAGTGTTCCTCGTGGAATAACGGGTAGAGTTTGACAAAAGTCTCCTGTGAGCAGAACAGCTCCTCCCATTTTCCTTTCATCTCACAGATCCCACATCATTTGTCAAGTCCCATTTTCTATCTTACACTTGCTTGATACCTCTGAGCCTTACTTCACCTAAGTAGTTTTTATGCCCAAAAAGTCTCATAGTATGACATAAAAGTTGATGAAGCTGTCTACTGTTACATGCTGTGAAGAACACCTACATTGACCAAACAAACACAAAACACTACATCTTTCAGTAGTTTTATTAGCTCCTTGCACAACTGTTGTAACTTTTTTTAAATAAACTGTAAACGATAAAGCAGGAAAATCCTAAATGTGCAGGACATTGGGTCCTCCATTGCCAGGGATGGAGAACCACTGACTAACAAGCGTGATCCTGACAGAACAACCCTTAGTCGGTTTTGATTAATAATTTGACATTTGTTATGTCTTTAAAGTTTGAGGCATTTTGAACATATGATTTGGAAAGAGGCATATGTGTTAAAAAATGGAACTGGTGGTAAATAATGTTGTGATGATTAAAAAAGTTCCCATGTACTCTGCCACAAGATAGTGAGCCAATGATTGTTGACTAATTTGAATTCCTGAACCATCATGCACTGCGATGCGTTTTTTTAAATACTTATTTATAATTTTATATCGAATTTACTATGCCTGTTTTTTCCACATGTTATATTTTTTCATATTAATATGTCTAGAGTGCATATACGTTATAAATTTTAGTTACCTACCCTTAGCGCAACGCTCTTTAGGTTTTTGTAGTATATATTCTTGTGTTATAGCCACTCTTAAATGCCCGGATGAACCTCGGTGGTCCGGGGTGCAGGCTTCAAACCTGTAGCTGCTTAGCGGCAGAGTGGTTCAATTCCACCTTTCGGGCGAAAGAGTTGAATGACGTTTTTTAATAAGAATTTAATAAATACTTCGTTTCGTTAGAGATCACGTATTGCGTCTGTGAGTGTAATGCGTTTTTTTTCGTTTTAAAATGGTTCAAACTGGTACTAATTGGAGGGTGTGAGTATATTTTCTAGTTGGTCTGTACAATTCAGTTATATGTGTATCAAAAATATTAAAGTATCTTCTTATTGTGAATCCACTTCACCCGGATGTGTACCTTTCGCACAACCAATCAAAATGCCTGTTTTGTTCTACGTCACCGGAAGTGATCACGGTTGCCCTTGACAGACATGCGTGTGTGCTCCAAGCAGCCGGGGATGCTTAGAGAATAGATCTGAAAAGCTGATACAAAACCTGTCAGATTATTCACCTGTAACTGCTTTTCCTCAGGTATGCTTCTACAAAGCGCAATTGCTGTTGTTTAAAATGCGATCAAAGAAATTATTGATCACTGCAAATCTTTTGCTTATTAGCTTGATAGCTGCTCAGACATCAGCACCAAATGTTTACACTCAGTGTCTGTCTTAAGCAGGATACAGAGTGGCTCTAGATGGCTTTGGTTCATCTCTGAGATTTAAATATTTTTTTTTTACGCATTTGTACTTGTTGGCTGTTCAATTTTTACCAATGATCATTGAGGCAAAGCAGCTTTACAGAATACTCAATTACTGGCAGCTCAGGAGCAGGATGAGTAGCTCGACAGAGAGAGAAAGTGAGATAGAAGTCAGGTATAGTCACAGTCCCATAGTGTATAAGGTGAATGTACGTATATTATGTGCAGAGTGCAAGCAGGGACTCTCTGTCTGTTGGACTGACAACATAACTAAAAGGGAGTTGTAAAGAGTAGTAAAGCAACCAGTCACTCCACCACAAATGATCACTCAGTGATCTTTTAAGAAGAAAAAGACCAAGTATAAGAGCAGCATTTTATTTACTGATTTTATTTATCTTCTGTGTCCGATATTACAGGGTTGTGACTATTATACGAATATCATAAGTCAGAGATATGTATCCAGGATTTCACATTCTGATTTTTTTTTTTTTTAAATTTTTTTACCCAAATAAGTTCCTAAGCTCATTAAATGTCATGTTTATTGTGATGGAACGTTTCCTTGTTTTCCCTGGTGTGCAGAATCCATATTTCTGTAAAGCTGCCTTGTGACAATGTCTATTGGTTAAAAATATCAAGTATAAAACATATAAAAAGATATAAAATACTTTGCGGTATCCAAGACATTGTAAAAGTGTCCACTGTCCCTAAACCTGTTGTATTTCTCCTCTCAAAGCGAGATGCCGTTACACAAATACCCACCTCGCCTGTGGGAAGCCTTAAAGTTAAAGAAAGGGATCTACGCCCGTCTGCCTCAGCATTACCTCAAAACCCTCCAGGACACATCGCCCCCGACTCCGGTGCACTGGAGACCTCTGGGGGTGAAATACAGAGCGAACCCGAAAACAGGCCACAAAGAGCGGGTTCAGGACGTACCCATTCCTGTTTATTACCCACCGGAGTCACAGGATGGCCTGTGGGGTGGAGAGGGCTGGATATCTGGCTTTAGATACGCCAATAATGACAAGGTGAGTTTCTGGATAAAATTGGGGTATGATGAACATGATGATTTTAAGAGCATGTTGAGCATCTGATATCCTTTTTACAGTAGCATGAAGATATTTGTTGTCCTGTGCATTTCTCTCTGAAAATCAGCGTAAAATGGGTCGTTCCAGACATTGTTCAGAACAACAGCGTACTTTGATTCAAAAGTTGATTAGAGATGGAAAAACATACAAAGAAGTGCAGAAAATGATAGGCTGCTCTGCTAAAATGATACCAAATCATTTTTAAGCTTTCAAATGGAGGTTACAGTTCGCCAAAGAATACATTGACTGGCCTAAAGAGAAATGGCGCAATATTTTGTGGACTGATGAAAGCAAGATTATTCTTTTTGGGTCTAGAGGCCGCAGACAGTTTGTCAGGCAACCCCCAAACACTGAATTCAAGCCACAGTATACTGAAGACAGTGAAGCATGAAGGCACAAGCATCATGATATGGGGATGCTTCTCGTACTATGGTGTTGGGCCTATTCATCACATTTCAGGGATCATGGATCAATTTGAGTACATCAGAATACTTAAAGAGGTCATGTTGCCTTATGCCGAAGAGGAAATGCCCTTGAAATG
>JAOVVA010000052.1:10166288-10204882 GCA_028565275.1 Leiocassis micropogon | reverse complement strand
TAATGGCACTTAGTTATTAACCTAGTTAACCCAGTGTAAGTATGTATCCAATGATGTAAACTTTAAAGCACTTTTTTAAGTCGTTCTGGATAAGAGCGTCTGCCAAATGCCGAAATGTAAATGTAAGTGCAAGTTAGAACCAAAGAGCGAACGTGAAATTCTGCATGAAAATGGGCAAATCTACCACCGATACGTTTGACATGATTCGGGACGTTTTACGATGATGCTGCAGTGCGTCGTTTGAGGTGGTTTTAGGTGCATGCGCACTTCAAATCAGAATAACATCACTGGAAAACGACGAGAGATCAGAAGATTTTCAACGAGCTCAACACCGATAATGTTGAAACCATTTGGCAACTTGTGCATGATGATCATCAATGAACAATCCCCAACACTGCTGTCATTGTCGGTGTGTCATACGGAACAGTCCAGGCAGTCCTCACATGTGATTTGAACAGCTGCTGACATAGGAGCAGAAGGAACATCGCATCGAAGTCTGCTAAGAACTCCGTCACCGTGCCGTGGTGACTCGTCCTTCATGTTGAGGATCATTAACATTGACGATCTTGGGTTTATGGGTACGACCCTGAGACAAAGCAACTCTCTTTACAGTGAAAGAGCCAATCTCCCCAACTGAAAAAGGCGAGACAGGTGCATGCTAAACATCCTTTTTGACATTTGCGGCATTGTGCTTCGAGAATTCATCCCCAGGGGCCAATAGTGAATTTTACTACGAGGATTTAAGGCGTCTGAGGGAGGATGTATGGCAAAAGCGACCGTGTCTGTGGCATGCGAATCTCGAAACTTTTTGATACCCCCTCATACAATTCAGTCAATTTTTTATTGAGTCCAGTTCGCACTTTAAACTATTTAGAGAAACTTTTAAATGTTACATTTCCTAAAATAAAGAATTTCTTACAAATATACCACTAGAAAATGAGCATGAGCAGTTGGTGCTATACCGCCACCTACTGGACTGGTGCCAAAGCTCAGCAGGGGAAAAAAAATATCGCTTTATATGAGACATATTTAAAAAAAAAATCATCAGTGCATGTTAGATGATTCTAGTAGTTTTTAATACTTTAAAACTTGTAACAATATAGTTGCTCAAGACAGATCAGAAAAAAGATGTCATGTCACACTTAACTTCAGAATAAATTTTTCTATCAGACACCAAAGCAGGATCTGTGCTCCAAGTTTGGCATGGACCTGAAACGCGCCATGCTCCTGCGCTTAGCGCGCAAAGACACTGAGCTCTACCCAGAAGATCTGGCTCGCAGGGAGAAGATCTACAACAAATACAAGGTGCGCAAAAAAAGGAGTAGTAAGTAAGTATATCACTTTTGTTGGATGTGGTTCACTGATATTTTTTTGTGTCTCATTGTGTGTGCTGGCTTGTGCGTGGTGGCGAAACAGCAGTTTGAGATTCCTGCGGAGGAGGCGGAGTGGGTCGGCCTGAGTCTGGAAGAGGCAGTCGAGAAACAGAGACTTCTTGAGCACAAGGTGACGAGATTGTGAATAAGAACAGTATTTTCCCAATCCAAGCCATAGTCTACAGCATATACACCTCTGTAAAATATTTTTACGTGTCTTTTACAGTCCACAAAATTATAAATGACTGCGACTGGAGTTTACTTAAATGCTTGGTAAAGTTTCATTGTAAAAATAGACAGTAGAAATGCTCACTTTATAGTGAAAGTTAGAATGATTACATGTACAATGTAACGAGAACTGTGAGAACAACAGGATTGGGACTAAACAGCTGTGTGTCCATAAGAAAACCACTTGTTGGTGTATCTAAGCAGAAAAAAAGGCTTTGTAAAGGCAAGAGAGTATGCGTGTGAAGGGGCATGGTGTCAAATTACGCGTGCACACATAACGACAGGCTGAAACATAGAGGGAGAAAATGGATCTTTAATCTCTCTAATGAGACTTGCTTTTGCTTTACACCCGCACCGTACACACACGCATACAGACACAAAATAAAATATGTTTTACGCACACACACGCGGTCACAGTGTTCTAGTAAACAGTACAATCGTGCACGGATGTTGATTATACCAGTAAGAGCCGCGCACTAAGACCCAGCAGGGGAGATGATTACCCACAATTCTGCAGCTCAAGAGAGAGAAAAAACATTGGCTCAGTTGTAATCACGTGACGCTTGACCGACGCTTGATACTCGGTGCTCGTAAACCAAGACTTGTTCGTTTTTCAAGTCAAAATTTAATAAAAATCTTTGCTCGTCTTGTGGAACACTTGCAAACCGCGTTACTCGCAATCCAAGGTTTCATTGTATATTAATACCTCTGTTGTTAATAGAAAAAAATTAAGTAATCATTTTATTACAAGTTCATGAATTAAATTTTGGAGAAATACTGTCTGTACTGGTGTACATGTTTTTCCCGTGCTTGGTGGGTTTCCTCCAGGAACTCCGGTTTCCTCCCACTGTCCAAAGTCATGTAGATTAGGCTAATGGGCATTACCAAATTGTACATAGTGCCCTGCGATAGATTCACACAGCCCAGGGAGTACCCAGCCTCGTGCTCCAAGTCCCCACGACCCTGTCCCCCCCATGAAAAGCAGTATAGAAGATAAGTGAATGAATGAATATTTGTACATTTACAACCCAAAAGCCCCCAAATCTGTCATGATGTAGTGTGTGAATCATGTGCCAGTTGCTGCTGGCCTGCAAACAAGAGCAAAAAAAGCAAAAAAGGGGAAGATATGCACAAGCTTGGGGAAGATAAGTTCATAAACAAACAGGGTTTGTGTTTTATTTTAATTATTTTTAAGTAGTCTGACTTTAAAGTTTAAGAGGGTTTCTTTAAAATGTCGGTATTCCAGCTGATTAAGATGTTTTGTGGACTGCACACTGATACCGATACTATATGTTTGCATTCTTAACATGTAGCCTAAACTATTACTATTTTCACACAGCCCAACCCTGATACTAACCACGCACAAGAAAAACAGGAAACCAGATACCAAGTAACCGAGCTGGCAAACTGTGTTATACTGACTGTTATGTAAAATAAAATCTTGCTTTATAGCATTATGGACATTGAGCTCACTTAGGCGTAGAGGTTCATGGCATTCATGACCTTTGAATGGACAGCTTTATGCAGTTGTTTGGTCTGAGAATAATATCATGCAATTTGTTCAGATCATGACCAGTTAGTCAGAAATCAGAGGCATCCAGGAGCATACCATAATCTTTGCCTAACCTGCCTATCTTCTTTGTCACGCAGGATCCAGAGCCACTTTACAAGAGCCATGTTGAGAGCCTGGTGAAGGAACTGGCCATGCAGAAGCTCACTGAACCCCAGCTTGTGGAAAAGAAAGACTGATGTGAAGATAAATGAAAAAGTATTTATTGGGGTTTTGCTTTCTGCTGTAATTGCTTACTTTTGTACCGACGGCATTTACGATATGCCAATATCCTGTAAATATCTAACTTCTAGTCAAACAATAAATAAACATTTATGAGGAGAGATTTATGACGTGTGCCTTTTTTGTGCGTTAGATCAACCACTTAATTCTGCCAGCAGGTGGCACGGACTCAACTATAGTCCCTGTCTCAGAAGAAATCTTCATACCGTTTTCAAACCACAATGCATACACAACACACACATGTATCTACTGTAAGTGTATTAAAGAGAAGTCTGTATCTCAACCAGTGTTTATATGTATATCACGCTAAAAGGTTAGTAGTTGGTACAATATGACAAAGTTTTATTTTAAATGACATCTCTTAAGATTGTACCCTCAAAGACAATAAATTAGAAAACAACTTTAATGTGGACTATTATGCAAAATTTACGTGTTGAACATTCCTGCTTTTTGTCTTTTTTCACTTTTTTATATTGGATAATATATATATTTTTATATATATATATTACTTTATATTTATTTTTTATAAAATTATGCATAATTATGTGTTGTGACTGATTTGAATGATAGCTACTTTGCAGGTCAATCCACTAGCTGTCTGCTATGAATCATTTTAGCTAACCAGCTAACCGGAATCATGATAGTTTAATTTACCACAAGAAATGTAGGAGTTGATACAGCATAATGTGTATGGTATGAATGGACACAGTTCAATCAAATGCAAACTAATGTTAGCATATAAATTGATATCCTCCTTGGTGTTTTAAGCTAAACTAAAGCTAAGCTAAGTGGTAACTAAGGTAAATAGGCTTTTTCAACCATTCTACTCATTTGCCCATTTATGGAATAATCAGGGATTAGGCGGAGTCAGCTCCTGCCAAGATGGTGACAACCAGAGCTCCCACAGTTGAGCTTCAAAATCTCTCTTCAGAAAATATATGGTTGATGTTACAGAGGGTTTTTGTTACACGGTCTGTGCTCAATTACATAGACGCTGAAACGGCGCTTTCGCCTTGTGCCCTAAGCCAGCTGGGATAGGCTCCAGGCCCCAATAAACACACACTATTGGGAGACCTCTGAGACCTGTTTTAACTTGTTAAAGAAATAGAAAAATATGGTACATTTAAAGAAATTATATACAGTCTGAAATTCAAATCAAACACTATAATCTTAACCAATGTTCCACTACACATTGTGGTTCCATGGCCGACTCAAGTTATTTAAAGAACGGTGTCATTTCCGATCTAGAACAGTAATCAACTCTCATGTCAGTATTGATAATACACTAATACATTAGAGTTAAAATGACATTGTAATAAGCAGCAAGGACCGGCGTGGCTATGATGTCCAATTACCACACAAATAAGTGGTATAAATAAATATCATAACTTGAAACGTTGCACAATACTGGATTTTCCCACATGGGAACTTGGCCCAAGTTTCCTTTAAGAGCACGACAGTGACATGATGGAATCTGACTTTGCAGCATTTCTTCTGTCCGTTCATTTGAATATGACAAGAAGGGGAAGGTCAATGAACCTTTTAATCCTGTCTGTTTCCTGTCCAAGTGTGTGTGGGCGATTAATGAACAAATAACATGTGATTGAAGCATGCTTCTATTGAAATAATTACACATGACAATTTAAGCAAGATTTTGGCCTGGGCTATATTTCTCAAGAATGAGGATATTTCATAACCGTTGGTCTAGTCCAAATTTAGCAATGATATCACTTGTCCAAAAACCAAAGGATCTAAATCAAGCCTTTAATAGTAGACACACAGATGCGTACAATATTTCCAAAAAGACATGATAGTGCATTTTGGTCATGGTTTACTACAACATAGTTTACAAACAATTATTTACGTAGATGCATACCAGTCAGTCCTTTACTGTTTCCAATCTGCTACGTCCTTGTGGGGTTTTTTTTATTTTTACAATATATACAAATTGTTTTTTATTTTACAGAATGTCAAATCCTAAAACGTCAACTACTTTCATATCATTGCATTTAATGCTATTAGTTGACATTCTAAGTGAAAGATGTTCCAAAAACAGGCCCATTGTTTGCTGTGCACATGCTCTACAGGGGTGTTATAGTGTGTGTGTGTGTGTGTTGGGGGGGTGTCAGGGGGAAGTGAGACTGACTACCTAGGGCACTTGTAAGCTTGGAATTAAGCGTGAGACATATGGATCAAGAAAGCAAGTAGGCCCAAAGAGACAGCTTATGTACAGGGCCCAGAATTCTGTTCTACACCCCTGACACTGTGTATATAAATATATATAGATGAAGGTGAGAATTTTGTGTTCTGCTCTAGACAGGTTAACACACAAAAACATGAAGCCTGTGCAGTTCATAAATGACCAACTTGACAATTACTCCTCAGGAACCTTCTTTTCTCTTTTTCTTTAGAGAGAAGAACTACCTACTACCTAAGGTCCTGTGCATCTCCCTGACATGCATTACATCACCACACAGAAGGGCATCTAGCTCATGCTTAAGAGACACTACTCACACGCTTCAAAGTAGAGAAAGGTCACAGTCTGAGCAGCCATTTTATGGGATGTATACAGACATAAAGTTAAAGCTCATTTTTTAGACTGGGCCTTTTCCTTAGATTTGTCCTTCAGGTTCAAAGGGTCCACAGGTCATTTTGAGAGCCCTCAGGGATGGCACATGCACATGGCATTCAGTGTGAATCTAAACCTACGCTTCACTTGTACAGACTCAGTACTTATTTTTGACTAATGAAAATTGAGGAGCTCTTTTTACTTCTCTACGCTTATAAGTGTCTTCAGAGTTCTTCACGAGTCGTCTTCGGTTTTGACCTGACGTAAGAAAATGTCTTGCAGATCTTGTGGAAGTTCTTGGTTGTAAAACGGGTCAACAAACGAAAACATAGAAGGCTGGCTAGCTTCCATGTGATTTGGGTTTGTTTCCGTGACATTGGAGTTAGGATCCTGGCTGTTCAATAGCCAGAGAAGGTTCTGGGGCTCCAGGCATTCGTTGATGCTCACTAGTATGCTGTTCATTGTGTCTGGGTCCAGGCTGACACACGTGTCATCTCCCCGGAGACTGTTGTCAGGATAGTGTATCTCATCCAGGACTTGAGAGAAGGGGGCCTGACTCTCATCCTGGGCAGGAATTCTGCCGTCAGATCCTTCGGCGCAGAATGTATCAAACTGCTGTATAGGACCTGCTGTGCTCATCAGCGCATCTGGAGCAAAAAAGTAAAGTTGGATGCATCACTGGAACATCAATAAAACAATGAGTGCATATTTAAATTCTGAAATACTCTACCTGCGTTGACACTGCAGTCCTCGTTAAACTTGCTGGATTTAATTTTCCGTTTGCGTTTGACCTCATACGGATCTACACACCAAAAAGCAACAAAACGATGAGATGAGAGTCAGAGAATGGTATTGCATTTCATTTCTTGATCTATTCATCTGTAACCATCTGGTATAGCTGGCTGGTGGAACAGCATATCTTAAATTGTGTGCAGCTTCAGTATTTTCTCTGGCAGCATTTCAGAAAGAACTGAAAACTGCACAGGAAGCCTTTAATCAGGGGAGTTAAAGGATGTGTTTCCACCTGTTTCACTTATAATGTTTAATAAAGGGGAAAAAAGTTCAGTAAACGTCCAGATTTGTTATGTTATGCTAAATTAAAGAGGGAACATGATGCTCTGCTGATTTTAATGAGCTAAAACCTAACCACTGAAATTATACAGGCGGTTGAGTGTCGCTGGTTTAGATATAAAACAGATAGTTTTACACTCAGCCGTTTTAAACTAATGACTAATTTCACCAGAGATTCATGAGTAACTCTTTCCCCTGTTACTCATCCACCCTGGACAGAAAAAAAGCACACACTTATGGGTTAGGATCCAGCCTCCGGATTATGTACACCTACAACTACCACATTAAAGCTTCATATTTTGCATTTTTTAAGACATCAATGATATAGAAATTGTGCAGGCAACTGTTCTTTCTAAGGTTATATAACCACCATTCATTGTCTATAACCACAACTATTTAAAAAAATACAAAAGTCCCCACAATGTTTCATGTTGCAGGAACTATGGGTCACGTGCTGACCTGGATTGTGAGGCAGGTAGGTGAACTTCACCGGCTCACTGTACATGCGATCTGAAATACGACGGAGAGACACGTTCACCTCAACCTCTTCGCCAATGTCCTGCTCCTGATACGGGGGTGACTTGAAGACAACAGCGATCTGCCGATGCACGTCGGTCTGTGCGAACTCAGCTTTAGCTTCCCAGTTGCCAAAACTGAAGATGATCTCAATGTCATCTGTAGAATTCCAGCACACAAACAGACATTTTACTTAAGTGAAACAATTCTTACTGTTTCTATGATATACCAATTGTGATGTGTTCCCCCCGTTTCATCATTTCTGTAGCAATGGTGTTTTTTTTAACGGGCTTTTACGGCATTCAATTTAATTCTTTTAACAATGATCACGGTCGCAAAGCAGCTTTACAGAATCTAAAGCATGGTTTGAAGCATGAAGACCACACCATCGGCAACCCAGCCAATTATGGAAGCAACCAAGCATGAAAAGAACATGCAAACCCCACGCACACAGGACCAGAAGCAGGATTTGAACCCCCAACCCTTGAGGTGTGCTAGCAAAAATGTTAGCAAATATATATTATAAAATAATTTCCATAACAGTCTTTGTACGGTGTTACTTGAATTGAAATGAAAATAAATAAATAAATAAATATTTACTCAAATAATCAAATAGTTTACTATCAATACAATTTTACAATAGTGCTGGTAACTGGACTTTCCAGTTAGTATACAGGGGAAACCCCTTTCACTCTGCAAGGTCAAATCAATCTTTTTTTTTTTCCAGATGCCTCTCTTGCTAGTGCAGAACCTGAAAAACAATGGCACAGTACTGCTAGGAAAGCTAATAGCCTTTAACCTAATAGCTTAGCATTACCTGTGAAGAGCCTGAGTTTCTTCAAAAACAGCAATACCTCAGCAACACTTCTCTATTTATTTATCATATAGTTGTCTTTAATGCATGTTTGAACCAGACTAACATAGAATATAACCTGTAGAGAGTACAATCGAACAAGGTAAGATGTGCTTAAACTGAAACTCAAAAGTGACTAGCAGGAATGCTAACATAACAGCAACCAGGAGTATCTCATATTAAAAAAAAATCCAATCATATTTTTGCTTCCAAAGACCCAGACTTCCCTATATTTTAATGTAGTTTTAAGGAATAGTTCTCCAGGCTTCCTGAATACTTTTTGGCTCTTATTTTCAGTTCAGTTCCTGTACCTGACCAGTTTCAAATTAATGTTGTTTGTTAAGCCACACAATGATCTATGAATCATTCAAGCATTTAAAAAAAAAATACATCCAACTGCATGAACCGGTAAAAACACAGTGGCAGATGATGACAGATGATCAGGGCAGTTAGTATCAAATTAGTTTTCATTTTATTTGTCATAAAAAGCCAAGGAAATGCAGTTAGCATCTAACCAGAAGTGCATAAGTAGCCTACCTATGCTACCATAATGCTATGGGTTTGGAGGTACAGGGGTGTGAGTGTTTAATGTACAGAAGGTGCAAAAGGTTTTTAAAATGTTTTTTAAATAGGATATACTATGGTAATATAGAGTACATCTGTGCAAACAATGTGCGGTTGTGAAGATGTCATTTTGTCGCAGAGCTGTTTTCCACTGTATTAGACTGTGAACTCGGTTTTGTTGAGGATTTTATGAAATTAGGATTATTCAACATTAGGACAGCTTTACTGGACAGCCATTTTCTATCATCAAGCTTCCACGTGAATAAAGAACACCTGTACTACTGCTCATTTAATGCAATTGTCCAATTATCCAATCATGTTCCAGCACAACGTAAACAAACACAGGTATTCATTCACAGGAGCTTTAATTAATGTTTACATCAAAAGTTCATATCAAAATAGAGGAAATGCCCAGATGAGCTAGTTTTAGTAACAGAAAATGCTTATCGCCTCTGATTTTTTTTTAATGCAAAAGTGTCAAAAATATTTTGCGTTGCAGTTCTACTTATGGAAACGTTTTGATGATGAGAGGTCAGAGAAGGACTAAAATAAGGGTTACAGCAGCTCAGCCCCGTTTTGTAATGACGTCGAGCAGAAAAACACCTCAGAATACACAACCCTAAAGTCAGTGGGCTACGACAGCAAAACACCATATCAAGTTTAAATTCTGTCAGTTAAGAATAGGAATCAGAGGCTACAGTGATGCTTAGTTTAGTCTGGGAGTAGTTTTTCCAGGAAGTAGAGTAACTCGAACACTCAAAATAATCACATCAGAATGCTTAAAATGTAAACCGATGAACTAAAAAAAGCATAAGACCACACTGGGTAACACAGCTGGTCACCGGATAGAGAATTGTTCACCTGGTCACCATCCAGCCTTCACCTGTCCAGATTGAGTCAGCCTGAGGTCAAAAGAGGATCAGATTCCTATATTTGGCTGATGGAAATCAGTGGTCTTCTGCTATTGTAGGCCATTCACCTCAAGATGTTTTTTTCTGCTCACCATAGTTGTACAGAGTACTGATTTAAGTCGTCCTTCCAATCAACTTACACCAGTCTGGTCATTCTCATCTTACCTCTTTCATCAAAAAGGCTCTTTCACCCACAGACATTTTGTTTACACAATGTTTTTTTCCCCCTACTAGACCATTCTATGTAGACTTTTTACTGCTGTGTCTAAAATTTCCAGGAAATCATCAGTTTCTAAATTGCTTAAACTAACTAATCTGGAACCAACAACCATGGCATGGTTAAAGTCACAGAGATCACATTTTACAAAGTGGTTCCAGGCCCTTTTATGCTTTTTTTATTTTGTACTTTTATTGCTTATTACAAAAAAAGATAATACTGGGTTCCTAGGATGACGTGGGAGTAGTGCTCACCTTTTTGCACTTTGTCGCACAGCATGTAGATCTCTGTCTTGCCTGTGCAGGGACCTTGCACAATATTCAGCCTGTTAATTTTCAGCTCTGCTGTTGTAGTAGCTTCTGCTCAGATGCAGACAAAAATAATCTTAGAATTACCTGTTATAGTAATCATTATTATTATTTTATATAGAAATGCTATCCAGCCATAACAATGGTAGTAACATTGACTGGCTTGGCTCTTGTAATTATTTTTTTATACAATTTTTTTTATATAATTATTTAGTTTTAACAACTAGTTTATGTATATATGTATGTATGTACACAGTGAACTCTGAGGGGAAGGTAGCAAACTGCTATTTTGCATCTTAATGTCTTAGGTAAACTAAACAAAAAGTAAAGTCTGAACTGCATATTTAAAAAAAAAAAATCAATGATGACACACAGAGAGGGGCTCAAAAATGTATACACACTTTAACAGTTGCTCTTTTTAAAAATTTAATTGAATTGTGGCAGCAATGTTTGCTCTAAAGATGTCAGCAGTTGCACCATTGTTGATACCATCATGTGACTATCAGAAAAGCGTATATTTTTCATGTTGAAGTGTGTATACATTTTTTGGGCCCCTCCTAATATCTCTAATTATAAGTATTATCTGATTACAATGTTGAAAGACCCATCATTGGTCTTACTTTTGTCATAAATGGGGTTAGATACCACAGGGTAGAGATGGGTCCTGTCCCCATTTTCCCTCTCTAGCTCACACTGGAAGCATAACCGAACCACGTTCATGTCCATGTCCTCAATACTCTTCGAATGGCCAGCTATTTGCATGAAAGAGATACAGAGAGCATAACACAAATCTCTTACAAGCTTTATTGTCCAAATGGTATATGAACATCTAAAGTCAAAACAAGTCACATGCTTTGTGGAGTTATGGTTTGCATGTGATTTTGTACAAAATATAAAAATAATACTTACTGCTGAACGGATCGATGTTTTTCTTCTTCCTCCTCGTCAGAGATGCATCCAGTTCCTTCCTCCGAACACACTGGATGCCCAAATTCATAAAACTGGAAAAGACATATGAAACCTTATACGTTTTCACTAAACAGAAAATTTATATATTGCAGTAATACATATTAACATCCTTCCACTGAACAGTCTGTCTTAATTCACATTATAATCCCCCCAAGATAACAATGAATATTCAACTGTATCTAAGTTATCCTAAACAGTTCATCTGAGTGATGTATAACAGTTTGTGTAATATTCATCAAGTAAAAACTACTTAAGATTACATGCCATTCAGAGTTCTTTATATTTACTTAAACAATGCCAAGCAATCATCAGTAAATATTCTGAATGAAATTGACTGAAGGTGCTGGAGTGTACCTGTGACGCCGTGTATTGTGAGGGTTAAAGCTGATCACACAAATGCCATCTGAACAGTCTTTTCCAACCAAGCAGTGTGGGTGTGGGCGATGAGGGAGGTCCTTTGTCACAAGAGACACTGTGACTGTTACATTTTTTATGTTTTCAATTGGGCCTCGA
Organism: Leiocassis micropogon; assembly: GCA_028565275.1. Classification (NCBI taxonomy): domain Eukaryota; kingdom Metazoa; phylum Chordata; class Actinopteri; order Siluriformes; family Bagridae; genus Leiocassis; species Leiocassis micropogon. Next base: position 10,192,998 of record JAOVVA010000052.1, on the reverse strand, counting down.
AGCTATTTGAAAAAAAAATGAAAAGATTATTAATTAGGAATAAACCATTATTACCTATACAGTGATGTCATATTCCAATCCAGAGTGCCATATATGGAAACCCAACAGTTCAAAATGAATAACTATCTTCTGTTTGTTTTTTCTGTGTGGTACTTCCCTCCAACAGACCACACCAGTGCAGCGCCTTCCACAGTGACACTTTCTTTTTCGTACCTCAAAGTTAGCATTTAGATTAACAGCATTCACTCAAACCAAAACAGGGACAAACCCCTTTATGTTTGGACTAGTCGGTACATTCCAGAAACAGCTACAGCAACGGTCTCAAATATTATTTGTACGTTTATTGCAAGCAAACTGTTCACTTGTGCAAAAATGCACACAAACTCCCACATGGGTCAAGGGCGTGTAAAGCAAAAGACTGATGCTCTGCGTTATGAGTCTGTGTTGACTCATAAAAAACACCTGGCTTAACGCTAAGTCAGAATAAAGAATAAAAGTCAGAATAAACAAGGCTGCATCTTTTACCTGTCACAAGGTAACTAATCTCAAATCACAAATTTTTAAATGCATCTTTAATTTACTGGCTTTCTTCAGAAAAGACAAGATAAGCCAAAGCTAAGAGCCTACATATCCCACACAAGTACAGTTCAAATGTTATAAATGTTATATGTAAAGTGCAAAGAAAATAATAATAATAATAATAATAATAATAATAATAATAATAATAATAATAATAACAACAATAATAATTTGGTGTGTAATGTACAAGAAGACAATGACAAAAATGATAACTTATTAATATTCACACACTGGTGTGTCTCTTGACCCACCTCGATGGCAGGTAGCGTCTTGTTGACATCAGTGCTTGAGGATCCTAGGATGCTACCAGCCGATCGTCCCTCACACTCATACCGGAACCTCATGCCGCGCTCCTTGGGCTGTTCCACTACCACCAGCTCTGGTTTATCCAGCAGCTGCTCCAGCTGTTCAGTGTCCCTGTGGTGAGGACGCACAGTTGGACCCACTGCTGAAGCAGTGTTCCGCCGCTGACCTCGAGAGCCACGAGATGATGAAAGAGCTGACATGTTGCCTGGACCGAAGATGTCAAAATTCTACCAGTGGGGACAGAACAAGAAAGAGTCATTAGTGCGATGCAGAAATGTCAAATATAACCCCCACACATCATGTTGTTTGGGGTAGACTTGATTTAATGTGAAACAGTGCAAGAGAAAGCACTTAATCAGACTAGCTTTTATGTCTAAGCCCTGACATACTGAAAAATATTATTATAAAAACTGTTAACCAACAACAAGTCTTCAGGTTATTCTTTAGTTTATAGCAAGAGGCAGATAAAGCAAAAATGTGGACAGAGAAAGTTTTTGTGCAGAAGGAAGAGAAGCAAGAAGAGGAGGAATGGAAGTCAAATGGAAAAAAATAAACACTTCTTTGAACGGAGTATTTAGGTCAGAATTTCAAAGTCACAAATCAATGGCGTAGCAACAAAGCATAAAAAGTAGTAGCTAGAAAACGGAAAGAAACAGTTTGTTATGGCCAGGCGGCTAAGAGAGTAACGGTTCTGCATGAGAAAGAGTAGAAAACGTCTGGACATGCCTGAGGAAGAATGCAGATGGCCTGCACAAAGAGCAGCTAACAAGAGCCAGGAGGAGCATGGTGAAGAAACAGGAAACTCATGCAGAAGGATCAGTGACCAATAAGAATGAAGAGAGGAGGAGCTGTTACATTCAAGCTCTTTTTGCCAGAAGAGGCGCACATGAGGCAGGGATAATCAACTGAAACAAGGCGTCAGATTACAACCCTAATGGCTCTGCTATAATGCAACTTCTGTTCCATATTTTTTCATATTCTGATCTACCACAAAATCACAGATTCATGGAAGCATGGAAATTACACACCTGTGCCTATCCAGTGGGACTTTATAGTCATTGGGAGCATATCTTAATTTCTTTATTATATTTTTGTGGTTTTATTGTACCATACCTCCTGTTTAACAAATCCTTTAAATTTTTTACATTATATTATATATTTACAGCGCTCAGTGATAGGTTTCTCGTCTGCCATGTGGAACACCCAGGTTTAATTCCCACCCAATGCCCAAACCTCTGTCACTGGATGCAGTGCTGGTGCCAAGCCCGATAAAATGGGTTGTGTCAGGAAGGGCATACGGCGTAAAACATATGCCAAGTTGTTGTGCAGATTAAATGGTCCACTGTGGCGACCCTCTGACGCTAGCAGCCGAAAGACTACATAGATGCTCTTGTCACAGAGTGACATATATTTATCTCATTATACACTATATATCAGTTAAACGTTTTGACACATCTTCTAATTAATCAGTCCTTCCTGATTTTTATTTCTTTCTACAGTTTAAAACAATGCTGAAGGCAGCCCAATTATTTAACAATCTCCTTAGAACAGTTGATGTTAATATGTCTGCTACTTATGTTCTGTAAAACCTTCATAATGGCTCCAATCTGAGGTGCTGTTAATTGTTGATACCTGAGGCTGAAAACTCTAAATTAACTTCTTCGCTATAGCACAGGTACGTTTTAGTCTTGCTTTTTTGGGATGGTCTCATCATGGTACCTGATGGATTTTCCAAATGCACTTTACAATACAGGTCTTGCAAGAACTGCTCCAGAACAGCTGACCTTCGTGTCTTAAAATAACACTGTTGTTGTTGTTACTTAATTACCTAACGCTATATGTGTTATTACATAGTTTGGAAATTTCCAGTATTTAGAATGTAGAAAATGAATCAGTATACAAAAAAACATTGACTGAGAAGGTGTGTCCAAACTTTTGACTGTCACTGTACATTGAGAGTTAAGGGCCCAAGAGCAGTAGCTTGGTAGTTTAAACTCCCTTCTGATCTGTAGTTTAACAGCTGAGCGACCCACCCTCCACCCACCACTGCCTTTTTGTTTGTCAGTTGTACAGCTGTATCATGGAAGACTGCATGTTGAAAAAAAAATTGTGTAGCTTTCTCTTTTTTGGTAAAGCTTTTGGTTTAAAATGTACAAAAAGCAAAAGTGGACAAAAGAACACATCACACCTTTATATTTTAAAGGTTGTCCAGCAGCAAAAAAAATGGTATTATAGTTGTTTGCTTATCAAAGATCAAATTATGCCTGACAATAACTAAAACATATTAGGTCATTGTTCTTAAACTCTCTGTAACAAAGGACCCTTTTAATATATCTCTCAATACGGTATTTTTTTCAGCAGCATTTTTGAATATATATTTTATATTTTATATATATTTTTTTACAAATTATTTAGCTTATTTATCAAAACATTAGCAGGTTCTATTCCCAATACTTTTGCAACAGTCCGAGAGAACAATAATCATAAGAACTCAGTGACAAACCAAATAACTGACACTTTTACAAAGATCTTTTTTTTGTGTGTGTAATTTTCAAAATTGAACTACTTAAAGTTATATAAAGACCCCCTGGATTTGCTTTGCAGACTAATTTTACGAGGCAAATACAATGCTTTTACTAACCTTTGATGCTGTACATCTGGGGACCAGCACTGGAGTAGAACTGCATCCAGGTATTATTGCTGGGGTTTGAAGCTGATCATCAGAGTCTGCAGGTGGAGGAGGAGGACCTGGGAGACGGTCTTTAGCTGAATTCTCCAATAGGAATTCATCTATGATCTCTATAGATGGATAGATGCCAAGAGGGATTGTGATGGAATTTTTTTTTTAAGCACAATGCTGCTTTGCCATTGTAATTTCGTAATTGTACAGAATTGTATACTGTAAATCTTATTCACTCATCATCTCTATCAACTTTATCCAATATACAGGGTCGCAGGGACTTGGAGCTTATTTCAGAAGTAAGGGTACACCTTGGAAAGAGGGCCAATCCATCACAGGGGCGCACACCCACACGCTTATTCACACACTATGGGCAATTTGTGAATGCCAATTTGTGGATGCCTAATCTGCTTGTCTTTGGACTGTGGGAGGAATCCAGAGCACTCAAAGGAAACCCACCAAGCACTGGGAGAACATGCTTACTCCATACACATAGACCCATGGTGGTAATCAAACCCGGACACCTGAAGGTGCAAGCCGACAGTGCTAACCACTAAGCCACTGTGCCGCTGCCATTGTCATGCACTGTGTAAAGATTAATAATTTAAAAAAAGATCCTTCAAAGGTTCTTAAAAGACTCATCAGATAATTCAGGGCTTGGCTATTATTACAGATACTACTTAGAATCCTTTCTAGAGAGAGAAAAACTGATTCTAGTGATTTCCATGGGGTTAAATGTGTGTAGAATCAGTAGAAGCTTCATGTGCTTTATAAATCAAGAAAGACACGAGTTTTTTGTGTGTGTGAAAATTATGTATCCTTTAAAAAAATACAAATGACTTAATAAGAGGACTCACCGAAGTCGAAATCTAGAAAAGAGAGAGAACAAATAAACATGAATTACAGGCATGGACATCCACAGACAGGCTACTAAAACGAAACTGAAAGTTGTTTATGCTATAATACATGCAATGTCATGTCGTTCCCAAATATGGAAACGCCTGTCATCCAAATGTCAACAACATGAGCGACCCTGAAAAAAGCCCGCAATTATTAATTTGAGCCTACATACATGTGTATTTTTTACGTGTATATTCTTCACACTGCTATGTGAGGAATATTACGCAGCCTCTAATTTCACGGTGTAAAATGGCGGCTCAGTATAGTACAGTATGATGTCGATGTAAACAGAATATAGGCTTCTGTTTATACGTTTTGTATTAGTGCCAGTGAATCTAAGAGGAAACTGACAATCGCAGATCGCCATTTTTCTCCGCGATCACCTTCTAAGTGTATTACAACAGTAACGTCGCAGTCGGGTGCCACAGTTACTCCTAAACAAACAAAAAGTCACAAACTTACCATCTGGGCCCGGCGTGCCGTTAGAAACAGTTCCGTTCATTTTCATGGCAAGGTGAAGTCAGTTGAAGAAGATTATTATTAATATCAATATTTAAACGCCTCCAAGCTTCGTCTGAGGTCCCGGAGCGGCTGCGCTCGCGCTACACACTCATTTCCGCCTGCTCCGCTCGTCCAGCTGTATTAAAACAACGTACGCGTTTTCAAGGCTGTGTGTGTGTGTGTGTGTATATGTGTGTGTCCGCGCCAGATAAAAAGAGCTTTTGCTTCTGCTTATTTTACACACACCTCGTGCCAGTCGAAGTGTCTCACGGTTTGGAAGGTCTTTCACTTTACCATCACGTTCAAACCTTGTCCGTGGAAATTCCCTTACGTCACCCCTGGGGAACCCCCTAAAACTGTCGACATGGTAACGTCCCAACAGCAGGTAGAGAACAAAGTGCGGTTTCACACTTTACGCTGTTAAAAAAGTAATAATAATAATAAAAAACAATCGTAGCGATAGTGTGCGGTACACTTCTACCAAAAAAGGCCGACTTTAAGTGAGAAAGAATGTGACGTCATTTGTTCGTTTTGAAGTTATAATAGGGGGTATAGTTAAATATTCAATTCGAATAAATTACTATCAGTATTCGAGGTTACTTGCTTTTGTTGCTCTGTATCCTTAATGAGTCACAGTAATTACTTAATATGGATAGTAATAATTAAGTGTGTTAAATATTCTGTCTAATTCCTGACTTTTTGAAGCTCTGTGGCGGGAAAAAGACTAAACAAAAACTACAACTAGCTCATCTAACACTGCTTACATCTCAGTAGTTCATCGTCATTGACATAACGCACTGCTGAGCTGCACAAACCATGAAGGTATAATGGGAGAAGAGATGACATCATTTCTGCCTGCATACACCTGAAGACTGGGGCGCACCCTAGCGGGCAATGTTGGCTAACTCAAAACAAAAAGTCATTGCTCTCGGTTGTATAAGTACAATTCAGTAGTTCATTTTTAAAATGTCCCATATAAAATGTACATGTAGTAAAGTGAAGATATAGAAGTTTAATTATATGTTACGTTATTTGTATTGTTATTGGATTAATTTCTGGGTACAGTATTTAGAAAACATATTTATTATTGTACATGTGCACCAGAATTTGTAAACTTTAACTGTAATTTACATTTAATAGTTTATTTAAACATTTGTGAAATTATTATTATTATTATTGTTTTTTCTAATTATAATAATAATTAGGTAATAGATAACTTATTCAGATTCAACATTGTCGCCTCGCACCTCCAGGGTCGAGGGTTCGATTCCCTCCTCAGGTCTGTGTACATGGAGTTTGCATTTTTCCCCCTGTGCTTGTTGGGTTTCCTCGCACAGTCCAAAGACATGCAGATTTGGCTAATTGGAGTTCCCAAATTGCCATGTAAATGACCATGTGGGTGTGTATGTGTGTGATGAATCGGCACCACGTCCAGGACGTACCCCACCCCCTGCCCTAAGTCATTCATGATTGAATGTGTAAGTTCTCCAAATATTACTATTGTTAGTAATTATTATTATTATTATTATTATATTAATATAATTTATGAATTGATCATTATTGTTTTCAAACATATAGAATACCCCTAAATAATTTAATGAAATTGTTAATATTATGGAAATTAATATTAAAATATGAACTATTCTGTTAATCATGGTAGTTAATTTTATGATGTAATCATAAAATTATTTATGATTGTTTGCGGAGTAAACAATTGTGTCCGCCTTTAACTGAAACGCACTGAGCGCTATGCTTGACAGTTGCGTAAGGAGGACGTTCAGGACTCAACCAATGGCTGCGCCGCAATGAGTGACGTGACCTGATCAAACATGATCACAGGGTTGCCAGATAAGCAGTCGTTCCACGCAGCACGAAACCGGCTGTTTAAAGGTTCGCTGTTTTGACAATGAACAGATTTAAAATCTTAGTCACATACGTTATAGTACAAAATGACATTTAATGTCATTAAACGTTAAAATAACATTGCTGTCATTAAACAGCAAATTTCAGGATTTTACAAGGCTAGTAGAGTAGGATCCGCAACCAAACTGGCAACACGATGAGCGAGGCAAATCTGAATCGCTTGTAAGTGCGCTGTGCAGAGTCTGCTCCTCAGCAGCATGCCGTCACCGATCCCCGTGACACGCCTTCTCCCAAGAGACTTCGGTCTCAACCTGGGCGTCTGCAGCAGCCCTCTCACCAAACAGCTAGGGCACGCGACTCTCCGTGTGCCGGTTAACGCCTTTCACGGGAAGCTCGCGTGCAGACTCTGGTCTTCTGTGATCCACTGGCGTGAGCTCGGTGACCTGGAGCCCATCGGCTCCGGTGGGTTTGGCTTGGTGTTCAGAGCTACGTACTTCGGGGAGACGGTGGCGGTGAAGCGTGTCAAGTGCGCCAAGAACAAACTGGCTTCGCGGCAGAGTTTCTGGGCCGAGCTGAACGCGGCGCATCTGCGGCACGAGAACCTGGTACGCGTGATCGCCGCCAGCACGCAGGACAATGGCGACGACTCCTTGGGCGCGAGCGGCGACGGCGTCATCGGCACCATCATTATGGAGTACGCTGGAGATGTGAACCTGCAGCAGGCGATCTACAGCGCCGCCGAGCCGCTGCGCCCCGAATCCTGCGTGCGTTACGCAACGGACATGGCGCGCGGCCTTTGCCACCTGCACGCCCACGGCGTCGTGCACCTGGACCTGAAACCCGCAAACGTCATCGTGTCCCGGGCGGGCGTGTGCAAGCTGGCGGATTTCGGATGCTCGTTAAAATTGGAAGTCGTGTGCGATCGCGATGCCTCGGCTCGCCGGATGGAGATCGGCGGCACGTACACGCACCGCGCGCCCGAGCTCCTCAGGGGAGAGGACGCAACACCCGGAGCGGACGTCTACTCCTTCGGTGTCACTTTTTGGCAGCTACTCACACGTGATCCGCCGTATGAAGGAGAGCGACAGCACATTCTGTATGCCGTAGTCGCCTTCAACCTGCGACCTGACCTAAACAAGCACGTGTTCAGTCAGTCAGAACCGGGTCGCTCGTTTAAGGAGCTCCTCAGTCGGTGCTGGAGTGCGGAAACGAGTCAAAGACCGAGCGCAGAGCAGCTGCTTGCAGAGCTCTCCGAGTTTCCACCATGAGCACGAAAAACCCTACTCGTGTTTAAAAGAGTAGGTCTAATATAAACCCGACTTGTTCGACCTGTTGCACTATTGTTAGCAGTCCCTTAAGACACTGGACTTTTTTGTCATGTTTTAATATGATCTTAAAATATTCTTTGCAGTTACTTTTGGTATAATTAATGTAAATAAGTGTTAGTAACTGACACTTATATAAATAACTTGTTTGTAAATGTGCATTTGTTTTATTATTGTATTTCAAATGGATTTGATTAAAACGTTTCATGTACAGTGGTCTTTTAAGAGTATATAACTCGGTGCAGCTAGATCTTTCCTCAGTTACATTTAAAACTAGTGGTTGTGTGCTAATTGGCATAGTGGAGTTCATCCTGTTACTGACACACACCTGATCCAACTTGTCAGCTGATGTGCTGGTCCACACAGGGCCTGATCCCAGCGCCTCTGCATCCTTTCTTTGTAATTTTGAAACTCTGTACAGCTTCCAGGTCTTGGATCTTACCTGCCTCTATATGAACATATTAAGACTGGTTAAAGAATCTTACTCTAAATCAGCCATAAGATTATAATGTCTTGTCTAATATTGTGTAGTTCCCCTTTTTGCCACCAATACACCTTTGCCCCTTTGAATTATGGCCTCCACACCACCTCTGAAGGTTTGCTGGCATATCTGGCACCTAGACAGTAGCAGATCATTTAAGTTACTTCCGATTTAAGAGAGCAGTTATGTGGTCGTCTTGGTTCTAACTTCTCCATCACATCCCACAGATGCTGGATTGGATTGAGTCAACCTTTAACGTTCCTCAAAATGTTTAATATTTTTGCAGGATGCATTATTCTGCTGAACAAGGCCAGGGCTGTGAGGAAACACTATTGCCATAAAGGGGTGTGCTTGGTCTGCAACAATACTTAGGCAAGGTGGTACGTGTCCAAGTAACAGCCACGTGAATGTTTCCTAGAGCATTACACTGCCAGCTTGTCTTCTGCCATAGTGCATCCTGATGCCATCTCTTCCCCATCTACTCAGAGTGGTCTGGAGCAACGCAGCCCCCATATGCAGCAAGCAATAATTATTTTTTCTCAATAATTCTCTTTGCGACAATGACAATTTGTTAAAAGCACTATACAAATAAAATTGAATTGATTTTGAAGCTGCATTCTATTGTGTATTCCGACACCTTTATAATCAGACTCAGCATTAACTTATTTCTCAGGATTTTGTGCTACAATAGCGCTTCTGTGATGTCTGATCAGACCCAGTAGTCTACCTCTCAAAATCTGTACATTCGAGGGAACTGTTTTACTAATATAGCCCACCCCTTGACAGGTGACACTAAAAGTGGTGACACCACTTCCCCTGTCAGTGGTTTTAACATTGTGGCTGATCTGTGTATCCTGACAGAATTACTTTTTAATGCCAGTTATATCTGTACCCCTCACACATTTATGACCAAATCCACTGTAAGGTACAGTTAAAATGTGTATGGACACAAAACTAAAACTAAAATAAAAAGTTCTGCATCACACCTTTAAACTGCACTTACGCTTTACTAAAAACGAGTGATCAATCTTTAATGTACCAAAATAAAAGGCCAACAATTCAAATTTTAAAGGGGGGAAAAGCAAGACAAAGAAGGCATTTTGTCCCAAAAATATTCAGACTACGCATGTCTTCAGAGCTTGCAGCTGTATTTAACACGCCACAGTGGGTCCTGCGTTGGAGTGTGTGAATGTATCTGAAGGAAAAAATTCTGATGTGCTCAGGCAGTAGACCAAAGTTCCTGCTCTCGTTTGTCAGTTTGATATCAGCACAATTAGATTTCACAAGCTGACTGTACAGTATATGAAAATACAAATGAAACTAGTTGAGGCTGAAAAAAAGAACAAATGTTATGAATCACCATTATTAACATTAATAATGTTAATATAATTACTTTAATACCTAACAAGGCTGCATTATTTTTTTGTTGTTCAAGCTTAGAACACCAACCCTTAAAAAATTCACAGTCTCCAGTGAGTAGTATACAGGTTCATCAGCTCATATTCTTCAGAAGTTGTGCTGCTTTCCTTACACACTACTCACCCCTGTCCTGATACACAGCGCTCAGGCATGGAATGAGAAAAGAAAATGACAAAGAATCCACAAAGGGGAAAAAAAAAAAAGCTTGCACTTGGCTTCTTTTTTGTCTTCTCCATTCTTATACATTACAATATGTACTGCAAAAGCCCATGTGCGCTAACAGGACTTGCTTACTCATTAATCTTCATAATGGTAGTGCTAACCAACCCAAAAATATACAATACAGTACATCACGTTTTTACTTCACCTTGACTGCAAAATGTGGGAGATTGAAAAATATTAGGAATTCTACATTAAATGAGATTTTTCTTTTTCTGTTGCAAATCTCATACAAAAAAGAGGAAAGATGAACTGAAATTTCACGCAGTGTCCTTTATAGAATACCGATATTCCAGTTCGCTTTCCTGACGATTAGACATAAATTCAGCTTTGAAGATGTTTGATACACCTTCGGTAGACAGGGGAGTGTAAAACACGTTAATCATTTTTCTTCTCCTCTTCTGGTTTATCTGTGATGGCGGCGCTGGCTGTCTCTCCAACTGACGCCTGAGCTGAGTTTTCACTGTTGTGGTCCAATCCACTCGTGCCGTACTCATTGACACGGTTGGGATCCACTCTGTAGATCCACCTCTGGTACAGGTAGATGAAGAAAACTACATCTGTTGAAGGAAATCAGGTCTTAATACAAGAGCAAAGAAAACCTCAACAACCTGAAGAAATCAAGAAGAGTTCATACATACCATCTCGAAGACAGCCTATCCTGTACATCATGGGCATTCTGATCACGAAGGCAAACAGGTCATCTATGAATGTGTTTAATGCTTTATAAGTGAGCATCCTCCACGGAAGGTGCGCCACTGACTTCATCTTATAGTTGATGAAAAGCTGCGGCGTCATTGTAATGAAGCCTGTGTTAAAAGAAATACATAAACAAACTAAGTCTTGCTTTTACATAATACCATTCCTGACATTTTAGTTTAGGTCAAATCTGTTTGTTCTGTTTTGGATAAAGCGATCAGAAGGCTTAATCGCATGTATATCGACCAGGGTAGTCTAGTAATACCATGTTCAGTGGAACTAGGACTGGACGAGTATACATATTTTTTGTAATCATCATTGTGATGGTCATCATGAAGAGCTTAAGTTGGGAATAATACCCTCAGTAAAAACCTCTTTATCCACAAACAGGAGCAAAGCAGTTTGGTTTAATACCTTGTGTTTATGCGTACACAGGAGGACCACAGACCAAAAACATGCTCATGTGTACAGCCAAAACACTACTACAAAATCCGTACTGCTAGGCTGAATACCAGAAAACAAAGGTAAGGAATTGGTCATGAAAAGCTGAGGCCTAGTCTGGCAGCTCGGTTTTAAATTAGATGTCCATCAAATGCGTCAAGCGGACTTTTTAAACAGTACTTATGTAATCTCTGATTTAAATGAATACATTTTACACTTGTTGGCTAAATGTCCATGATGTAGGGTATGCGGTGCAAGTGATGTGATATTAATATGATGTGATAATAATGAATGTTGCTTATTACCCTAAAATAAGATTTTATGAACTTTAAATTTAGTTTTTATAGCTTTAGCATCTTGTATATAGTTCTGCATTGTTGTGACATTATTCACATATTCCAGCAGCAGTACAGTTTACACGCTAGTTCGTCGATCACGGATGGCAGATGGACAAATTTTTAAAAAGGGTGCGCAAACATACTCTATGTTTGACATTGCTTCTACCTTATTTGGATTTCTACTGTTAAATGTAATGTTACCAAGTGCTCAAGTGATCTCTGTTCACAATTGTTTTGTAACATCTCTTCCACAACGTTGATTGTTCTGCATTATCCTTCCAGGTTTTAATATTATATTGTATGTGTTACATGAACACACACACACATTAAGTCATGGAAACTTGTAACACATGGAAAAAACACCTTTAAACATCTCTGCATGCTCCAGCAGCCATGTGAAGTTGTTTTATTGCACACACGTTCTTCTTGTTTCCAACCCCACCATCATGTCTGCGCGTTAATGCATGACTGACTAGTGTAACTGACTTCTTCTCAAAGCTATACTTTATTTATTACAATACATGTAATAACAACCCCATTTTAATACCCTGATGAAATAGTTAAGCAAACTGTGTGTGATAAGATTTCTAAACTAGTCTTTTGACATTCAGGCTTGCAGCTCCAAATGGTCTGCTCATCTACTTCTAATCTGTCTTGGATATGTAACTAACATTTATGAAGTGATCAATACGGAACTTATTGAATCTGCACTCACCGAATGTTAGCAAGAATCCATAGAGCATGCTGAGCACCCATGAGTACCAGCCTTTGTGCTCTACATAGATTAGGCTGTAAACAGCATAGCACCCAAAGAGCGGGTACAGGAACCAGGACAGGTACTTAAAGGCCATCTAGATAAAAGAGCAAACAGAAATCAAACTTCTTGTACGTCTTTAAAAATCATTTCAAATGTCTCCACTGAACAGCTCACTTACATCATCATAGATTTTAGTTGAAGATTCGACGTATGTAGACTTGTCTTTGAATATCAATCGTGGAAGTACTCCTGCAATCTTGTTCTCTCTGTCCAGCTGAAAAGACCGGAGACGAGATTACACTAGAAATAGTTTTTATTTAACAGCAGAGAGTGCAACCTGAAACAAAAAAAAACAAAAAAAAAAGGTTGTTGCCACTCACCTTGACGTCCATGACTTTGGTGATCTTCCAGAAGTCAATAAGCAGCCCAATAAAGACGCTGACCTGCACCACAAAGTTGGTCTCGTTATCCAGGATGTAGAGGAGCACCACAAGGGACTGGAACACGCCAAATATGATGGAGCGCACAGACAGCCCCTCTAAAGACTGACGACTGTTCCAGAACTGGATATCTGAGTGACAGAAAGGGGATGATGAGAGAAACACAAAATAACGGTCACAGAAAAAAAAGGAGAATTTTCTAACTACTGCATTCTAAAAGTTAATATAACCATATGTTAATAAGCACAGTCACTGATTATGTACAATTCTGCCTTAGAACTATGATATACAGAAAAAAATATTTTGCAGTATTATGCAGATTGAAATGGAAGATGTAAAGCAGGGGACAAACTGGATCTAATGAGGGCAATATGGGTGCGGGCTTTCACACCAACCAAGCAGAAGCCATGCCTGTTCAATTAGTCGTTTTTGGCCTTCATTAAACTATCGGGCGTTGGTTCTGCTTGGTTGGAACGAAAGTCTGCACCTACAGTACATCATTGCCCTTTCTAGATCCAGTTCGACACCTCTGATGTAGAGAGATTTTAAAAAGATACATTAGAAACAACCAACTGGAACAAGTTTAACCCCCCAAAAATCCTGCTGTATGGTGTTACATTTGGGCTCATTCCTGAGTTCTTATCTTGCACATGCGTTAATTGTATTTTCACACCGTCAAACCGCCAAATACTTTGACCAGATCAGATCTTGCCAACAAAATCTACACACAGTGTTCAGAACACATCCAGTCCAATAAAACCAGGTTATAATAAAAATACTTGTACTAGAACTCTATACTATAGAGTGTATCCCATTTCTATATACACATACTTATTTTCACTAAAATTTGCCTGAAATATTATTACCAAGATAATAAATTATTTTTATTCATTCATTGTTGTTCAGAGGAAAAAAAATTATAAAAATAAATAAATAAATAGTACTGACCTCTGAATAATAGTGATTTAAAAAGTGTGTACATCATTAAATAAAATACATATTCCTGCCTCATATTGGATTTAATCGGATTAAATGTTTATTATTTTTTTTAAATGTTTGACATTATGAATGTTTTCGTATAACACAATTGACAATGGTTCTTTGCTTTAATGTCTACAAGTAATTAATGGAATTGCCAAATTATATTTGTCTCTCTTTTTGTTGCTAATCCATTGCACAAAGAAATCCATTAAAAGGGTAACCATCCTCCTGGTCCTAACCTGATTTCTACTGCATAAACAGTTTGGAAATCGGCCCATGAAACTCACCATTCTTGAACGCCAAGAACTCAAAGATGCTGTGCACAATTGAGACGACGATAGTCAGGCCTAGTAGGTAGGGATTAGTCTCGAGCAATGCCACCTGTTGAGCAAAATTTCATTTAAAAAAAATCTCCAGTGAGCAGGAATTATGACAAGAATCAGAAATATCAGGTCGGACCTTGACAGAGTCCTGGTCCTCATCAGACTGCTCGTACGTGTCCTCGCTCAGAAAGTTCCAAGGCGAGCGGGCATTCTGAGCTGCATAGAGCTGCCAGCGCCATAGAGACAGCGGGCAGTATGTCAGGCGCAGGGGCAGCGTCTTTAGAGTCTCATTTATGGGGTAGTAGTCTTTCTGAAGGTTCCAGTAATCGTTGAAGTAAACGATGGGGTAGTAGTCACCACTCACTGCATCAAACTGGACATCTGAGAGAAATAGAGATAATTTTTGGTACTCAGCTTTAAAAAGATAGACAGGCTGCTGAGGATGAGAATACTTACGTTGATCGAGGGGTGGAGGCACCGAGCCTTTGACCCAGGCTGTGTGATCATCCACCATGTTGATAGTCAGGTTGGGATGCCAGTGAGATATGATCTCCACTGGACCATGACTTTCTGCACGCTATAAACACACAAACATTTTTTTATTCCACACGCTACATTAACAGGTAACTGTTTTAGGGTTGCACTGAACCAGCTGATAGAGTTTATATTAACACAGACCTTAATCATCTCAGGATCAGCCTCTGTCTCTCCTGTCAGCAAGTTCTTTGTCTTCAGAAACTTCCTCCGCTTGAACTTGTTTAGCACTGGTACAGAATTAAGCAAGTATGCAGTTATTACCCGAGTCTCAGCACTGAAATCGTGCCACTTATTATTGTGAACTCCAGTTTGGCTGACTCACTTCGTGTAGCATGGACGGTGGCCAGCCTGCGATACTGGCCTTTGCGTTTTGGATCTGGATGAAAGCCACTCTTGGTGAAGTACACGTGGATGTATATAGAGCCGTTCTTCTGCAAACTCTGTATAAGAAACTCGAATTAATTGCATCTAGACTGGCAATAAATATATCAATATTCATAGGATGAAGTTAGCCCTGCTTTCCAGATTTAGTTTTAATTCACACAAAATATCACAGTGGACAACTTAAGATTCCATTAAGCACAATTCATGAGCAGCTAAAGTGTCTGTGGTTAGGTTTATATACGATTGTCATCAGTCCAAACAACTAATTTGAATGAATTCTTTGTGTAGCTGAAAATCTGTGCATGAGGATACAGGGGTATTTCCTTTAAAACCCACTGCCTCCTTCAGCTTTATACAGTAGTAGTGTTCAATATGTACATACTTGCACCAAATTTGAGATGACCCAAGAGTGCAGGAGAGGATGTTAACTCAGGATTGTTAAACAGTATCAGCACTCAGGGCATGTTTACACTTTACACAAACTTATGTCTAAGACAGAAAATAATCTCTTTACTAGTCTCTTTTACAACAAATCCATTGTCTGAAACAAAGGTGTGTGTTAACATAAGTATGGTATCCTTGAATCTCTAGTTTACATGACTATTATTGTCCTGAAATACTCTTTACCTCAGGTGTGTCCAGTTCCAGGTGATGCTCATAGCAGCCATCCCCTGCTTCTCCCGTGGTCCAGTCTCCATAGACCAGATCCCGCTGGAACCAAAACAAAGCTTCTGTGCTGTTGAAGTCTGAAAATACCTCCTTTTCAGATAAATACACATAAAGATCCTAGGAAAAAAAGAGAACACTCATTGTTGCTTGTGTCATTATTAAACACGTCTGTGTGTCATAAACATAGCACAGCCTAGTGCATAACAGTGAATCAGAAAGCAAGCCTCCATGGGGGGGGGGGGGGGGGGGGGGGGTCCCAAAGCAAAAGCAGTCCTGAAATCAGAAAGTCAGCATTTCTATTCACATCTAACTTCAGGCACATCAATGCCAGATAAATTAAGCATTGCAGAACCCAAGCCATCTGGTTCACAGCCAGAACAGACCTTAACAACAGAAAGGACTGCACTGTAATACTTATGTTTATGTTTCTAGCACAGTACCATAAGGGTGTCCTTGGGGAAGAGGTTGCGGCTGGGCACTCGGGGTGCGCCTGCAGGGGTGCTGGGGTCAGGGGTTGATGGTCCTCTGCGAAACCAGCTGCTGATGGCCCATATTATGAAGATCCTGAGAGAGGCACAATTAAACCAATGTACCATAAATACTAGTAATGATCCAGTTTATCAGCTGATATTTGCCTTGTTACTTGTTACAAATAAGATTCTCAGTATACTATTCTCAGATACCGTACGTATGTAAGTATGTATGTATGTACATACGTATGTATGGACATAATTATGTATACACATAGATAGATAGATCTAAAGCTCTAAATCAAAGTAGCTTGATGATATTGACCATGAATAACAAGAAGTAGTCCACTAGGACAAGTGCTGCTCTAATTAACAACGTTATAAATTACTGCTCCTAAATGAAGATTGTGTTAATTCCCAAACTTGTCCAACTGCTACATGAGAGAAGAACTCCAGGATGGTAGCATGCAGTCTGAACTATTTTTAAAGTAAAATGAAGGGTTATGACTAAGGGGTATGATTACATAACCAAAAGAACTGGTGATATAACTGAGCACTGTTACACCGTACATCACTGTCACTATACAAGTAATTTGCACAGCTTTTCCTTCCAATCTGCCAGAAAGATGATCACAAAGCTTCCTGTCTTTGCAGCAGGCAACTCACTGACATATGAACTCACCGGAAAAGGACGCCCTTAATGACTTGCCAGGCGTTGGGCTGCTGCTGCTGCTGCTGCTGCTGTTGGTCCTGTGCAGTCACACCTGTCTGTGCAACCTGGCCTGAAGCAGCTGCACCATTACTGCTCACCTACACAAACACATCATATCTGTTCATGAATCATCGATCATCATTACAACGGTTTAAGAAACATCTAACAATATGGTTATAGTTTTTTGAACAATAACTTTAAACAATACATAATCATAATTAAAGATGAGAAATAAAATGATTGCATTGCAGTGCATAACATCACTACACTGTCTGCGAAATTGATTTTTTAAAATCATTTCTAATTAATGGATGTTTATATTTGAAGTTGTAAAATGTTGCCATTCCTCTACAATCCTACAGGTGGCATGCTCTAAACTATTCACACATTGGCAGGCATTGGCACAGCATTCTGTGTGAATGAAGCAAATCATTTGTTAAGTTTGTTTAGAATTGAAAGAAAAATAACTAATCATTAAATATATTGTATCAAAATATTTATAAAATCATAATGCTAACAGAATCGCAAATCGTATCAGCTGGTCCCTGGTGATTCCCAAACCTAGGTATTAATACCATATCACATTAATGTTTAATATGTGTTATAAAGCCTACTGAATCAGATAAAGTCAAGATATGTGATTTTACTTTACTGCTACACCAACATCTGAAACAACATCCAATTGCCATCTGATCTTTAACCACCGCTGATCAATCCATCATCTACATTTCAGTAAATACATCCAACCCAGTTTTGGGACTGTAACAGGTTTAGAATCCCATAATGTGACATTGGCTATACTTATATGGACAATATTTCTTCAAACGGATTGAAATCATTCCGGTTAGAGATTTCAACTTAACTATTTACATGGCACTGATCTGATAATATTTGTGTTTACATGGTCAAAGCTTTCAAGATCTCTAAACTGTTCAGAATATAACTGAGTGTTGCAAAGTGGTCTGAGGTTAGGATTCTAAATTTTTCCGATAAATCCTGCCTTCTGCATTAGGACTGGTTGGAAGTCGTCTCATGTATGGTTGGTTAGAGGCTTTACCCAGTTGATTATAGTTGATAAATACAGGAAGAGATTCCTGATTAGGAATGAAAGTAAAATTCCCTCCATGGAAACTCATCACGTCACCTAATGTTACCGCACGTGGGAAAAATATGCACCGAAAAAAATTTAACAAGAGAGAAACAACATCTTCAACTGAATTGAGTTTACTTGGCTAATATTAGCTACTAAACAAATTATGTAAGGTTTAAGATCAACCCTCTGATTCTGATTTAAAATTTATTCTGATCAGGCTATATCGGGCCAGACTGTTCCGACTGAGGTGTTTTCATGATGCTTAGGATTATTATTATTATTATTATATGCTCCTGATTATTATTCAGATTTGGGTGTTATTCCAATTATTACTGCAATATCAGGGTCCATGTAAATGCTCCTATTGTCACAAGAGCAGAAGTCACTAACTATATTGCAAGTGTATTTGTAAGTGATAATCAGTTCAGCTAATCCTAATTGTATTTAAAAAATAAATAAATAAAACCACAATAAATAACATAACACAAACTACTCCGACTGTAATAATTCTATGCAGCTGATTGTTATCACGTTTCCTCACCAACAAGAATTTATCAGTCATACTATCTACAATTAATAAGAAACTATTATGAGAAACAAACCCTTCTTTAGCTAGGCTTAAATGTCCCGTGAAAGGTTTTATGAATAAATGACAGATTGGCACTACGTGATACACTGTACCGACAGTGCTGATATTTCACAAAAGGCACAATATACAAATGGAGGCTTTGACAAACAAACGCTTTATTGTGCGCTGCGACATCCTAACCAACCTCAGCTGGTGGAGATTAGATCATCGGTGATGTCTTTGGGCATTTACATGAACCAACAAATGAAAATTGATGCGTCATTAAAGGGTTTAAATATAACATTGTATTAATGGACAGAAATTTTATATTTTCTCTTCAATATTTTCTCAAGTTTTTTCTTCTGTTTAATTTTTAACAAAGGCCTAAACATTTATTAATGCTTTGTTTTCTAAAACAAATGGCAAGTAAAGCAGATGCTTCATTCTATGAAGTGGTTGTAGTACAAGTGTGTCATTCACACATAGAAGGGAAACTAAAAACAGATAAGATAAATGCTATTACACACCCTCACAACTGAACACAAATACACACAATGCTTGGAACAAATTCTAGTACTTGTGGTTCTAGTTGTCAAGAGCACACCTTAAATCAGCCTTAAATTTATAATACTGTTTCCATTTTTTCAAACGGCAGCACAAGTTCAGAAGCTTTAAAGCAAGGCTGACTTTCTGAACATTACGACGTCCCTCGTAATTATTACGTGATTTAGTCAACAAGATCGAGGAACTGTTTCGGAGTGTAAATGATTCAACATGAGTTGCTTCGGGGCTCATATCCACATGACTGGTGTAATCTTAAAATAAACCAGGAATCTTAATCATTAAATCCTACCTCACACCACGCAAGCAACAAAGGCGTGAAGGTTTCACAATCGAGATCCGCACAACAGTGCGCAAGGTCGAGCTGCAACATGTTAGTCAAAATAAATCATCAGTCTTGATGTGTACACTTGATTTGTTTACTTATCAAAAAGATGTCTTAATGCAAGAGCACAGCAAGCTCTATCTATACCTAGCTTCAACGTACCGTTGTGGGGACATGATGTAAGAATGATGCTGCAATAATGCCGTTATTATTACACCATAAAACTATGTTTCAACTGAACAAATGATTTCACTGGCAGCACACAGGCTAATACATAGACTACAAAAAAAAACAGAAATACAACGCAAGAATATCCCTAAAGACTTCCCCAGAAACCGTAACTACAGATTGCAACGCCGCAAAAACTGCGATCAGGCCACTTAGCAGTGTTGCATTTCTGGAATTCTTCTTCTACGCTTCTATTTTTTTTTGCATTGATTTAAAGGTTCTGACCATATCCTCTGACTTTCTATTTCATTTGTCTGTCGCAATAATTTCAGTAAATTTAACAGTTGTTCATGATCTATTAACTCTAACAAGATCAGGGTCATTCGCCATTGTTTGTAGTAAAAATCACTCGTCAGAGTATGGCGAAGAGACTAAACTATTCAGACATCAGGATGCAATACAGCATCCTGCGTGGTAGGCGCAAATTATATACCAAGTCTGTTTAGAATTGTAACAAAATCTGAAAGAAAGAAAAATAAAAATAAATTAAAAAATATATAGATATTTATAAAATCATGATACAAAAAAAACTGCCACCTAGGTATTGTGATGATAGTGTATGGTCTGGTCGCTGGCGATTCCCATCCTTAATATATAGTGTGTGCATTTATATTGTTCGGTTGTTCTGCTTTGTGCGTGTTGGGATCCGAGTGCACACAGCCTAGCTTTAACTAGTGCTAGTCGATTCCCCTGTTGGTTTTGTTTATTCACTTTAAAAGGAAAATGCGGCGGGTCACCAAGGACTTGTTTTGTAGCAAATTATTTCAATATCGCTTTAGAGATACTAGTTTATTTAAAATCAAATTCAGCATTACAAAGCTGTCAGACTTATGCAATTTCTGAATTTTATCCACGTCCTGGTCAACAGACAAAGGGGGAAATTGGTGCTAGGCTGGGTGACGTAGATATTCTCTCTCAAACAGTAAATTGCATCTATCTGTATCTTGATTAATCTACAGCAAACACTTGTGTACAAAGTATAAATCATTTAAGGGTAAGTTTTACTTTAATTTCGAACTTTGAGCAGCCATGCTGAAGTCGCTTTGCAAAGATGGGAAAAAAAGTTTGGATTTGGAAATAAAACCCCATGTTGACTTCTCTACATCCGTTTTGGTAATATTTTATGTCATGAAAGACACGGTCCTCATTTTTTCTATGTATTATCATTAAATTAACCCTTGACAAATGGGTGCTTTTAGAGTTCACAGTGTGCCTTAGAAATGAACTTGTATTTAATAAGACTACCATGGCCTCTGAGTGGCGCAGTGGTAAAGCGCTCGCCCTATTATCCGGAGATCGCTGGTTCGATCACCGGGTGATGCTGTTACCTCTCACAGCCGGAGGCCTAGACCGAGCTCTCTCAGAGGGGAGGGATGAGAGGTACTTTGTGCTCCCACATTAATCACGGCTCTACAGCCAATCAGGGGCGTCTGTGAGCTCGCGCACGCGGAAGGAGCGGCTAGCAGTTCGAAAAGATGCGGTTGGCTGGCCTCACGCGGTCCGGAGGAAACACGTGATAGTCTTCGGCCCTCCCGGCTGAATGGCAGTAGTAGCCTTAATGTGGGAGGAATTGGCCACAACTAAAATTAGGGAGAAAAATCGGGAAAAAAAATCCAAAAAAATTATTTAAAAAATAATAATAATAATAAGACTACCATAAGTTGATGAGTCAAGACAAGAGCAGAGTAACAAGATGTTGGATAATGAGTTCTTGTTTTACATCCCTGAAATGACAAAAAAAAGAGAAAAGAAATAAAAAATACCAAAGGATTTTCTTTCAGCCATTCTTATCTTATAGTTCAGCAAAATAAATCAACTATTAACATACATCATCGAATAAGACCGATGTTATGTCACTGAAAATAATTTTACAGTCCTTGTGTGAAAGAAAAACTTTAGATAAAATAAAAGAGAGAGAAAAAAAAACATGCGTAATACGTTCATACGGAAATTATTTTTAAAGTTATTTCAGTGGTTATTGGGATAAATTGTCGGATGGTGTTATAGTTTTGTAATTCTCGGGAGAATAGCATGTTGTGCTGCAGTCACGGGGGATACCGCTATTACTAGTATAGTTACAGAAGCTTCTAACAGGTGAGAAAAAACAACAGTAAAGGGCTTTAGTAGTGAGAAAGGTTGTGAATAAAAATTACAGCACAATCAAGATGACGCCATTGGACCCTTAAGCAAAAGCTTGATGCTGCCTTAGACTCATCAACTTGAGGTAGTCTTATTAAATACAAGTTCATTTCTAAGGCACACTGTGAACTCTAAAAGCACCCATTTGTTACTTATTGTTTATACCAGCACTGCCCTTAGATAAACTACAAAGGGGACTTGGTTAAATCTCTAACACTGACCATACTAATTGTTCTGAAATGTTAATCATCCACACTACATTTAACACTATGGTTAGCCGGCTAGCTCATTCCTTTTCCACTTGTCATTGTCCATAGCTGCTCCCATGCTGCAGTTTCAGTCCAACATGTTGCATGACTGTTTGACGTTCACTAAAGCAGAACACCACAAGCAGTCACTCAGGCCTGTAACTGTAAAAGATGCAGTTAAACTAGGTTTAAGGAGCTTCACAAACTTAAACTAAAGACACACCTTTGTTAAGGCATCCATGTTTTTTTTTAACTAACCGTCCATACCAAATGTCCCAAGGTGTGAAATGACATCATTAAAACATGCAAATTTCCCTTTAACAATTCCAAGTAACTTTGGATAAGAGTCAGTCAAATGAAGTAAAATGAAAATGTAAATGTCAGCGATCTCAAACTGTCAGTGAAAACAGCTATTACTTCTGACAAAATAAACAAGTACAAGTTTTTATTCTTACTCGCTAGTAAAGGCTGATGTTAAAGCCCCCAGATTGCACTGTAGCTATACGTCACAGTTGTGTAATTAAGTAGAAACTTGACTTGGGTGCTGAAATGATTCAAGAGCTAACAATGCAGTCAACTTCGCTTTAAAAAGGGTAAAACTGAATCATTTTCAACCTTAACGAATATGACAGAAGAACAGGCACTCTAATGATCTTTTTTTTTTTATAACTGTTTGTTTGGTCAGTCTTATAGATCAAACAAGCAAATATGGCTGTATGCTGATTGACCTAAAGCAATATTGCACTTAAAGGTTTAGCGCTGATACTGTGGGCTGCAATGTCGATATGATCAAAATGAATCAGACTTTGGGGTCTAAGAAATGATTGCGGGGCCCTAATATGAAAACACCTTTAAAGAGATGGTCTTGAGGATGATGCAGCATACTTGGGCATGGATCGAATCAAATATGGAGGCAATTGCATCTGAGAATGGATGTAAATCACTGTTTAGGGACTATCTTTTTGATTCATACATTTTGATTCATACACATTTTCTCACACATTTCATACTCATTTCTCTAACTTTCTTTTGATTCTGCAAAAGCTGCTTTGCGACAATGACCATTGTTAAAAGCGCTATACAAATAAAATTTAACTGAATTTAATTGTTTAGACATGACATAATCAGTGCCATCGATCTCCTCAGAATTCTTTGTGTGAATGTAGCATGTGTGAGTCTCATCTATAGTGCATAGAACATAGTGTAAAGGTTAATGAACCCTTTAGATGTTGTTGCAGACCTCATATTAGGAGCACTATAATTGACATGATGAACATACCAACAGAAGGGGAATGATGACGTTCCTTGAATAAAGCACAGTGCGACACTGATATAAAGGACAAAACAATCTTATAATCTTATAAGACAGGACAAAATGTCCAAGTGAAAGTCAGCTCATTAAAGAGCAGACAGGATAACAAGATCGTCACACACACATCCAGCTGAGAGACCAGAGATCCGAGGACTGAATCGCATCTGATTATCATATATGAAGCTTTTGCTAAATCCCCGGGCCTGTGATCTCACCCGCTCACCTGCTGTGTAGTAAAAACCACCACACACACACACACACACACACACCGCGCCAACCAGACTGACCTGTAAAACTAACCTACCCGCCTGACGATAGCATGCAGTGACATAAGACTGTACAGATCGGAGCTGGCGGTGAGGCGAGCAGCCTAAGCCGCTCATCTGCACTGAGCCTGCTGCTTAGCATCTGTCTCTCTGACAGTCCATTAGCCACCGAGCTAACACCGGGCCGAACTGGATGTCACCCTCAATCCAGTGCATCACACTGTCAACTTCATTAAAAAACATCAACAGTCACGTGTCCTCAAATTCAACGTAACAATTTACAATAGACAGGAGAGACACTGTCGGGTTAACAATAAATAACCTTTACTAGCCTAGCTACAATTTTTATTACCTCTCTCTTTTCCTTTTACTACCCGATTTCTGTCAAATACCGCCTACCGCTGATGGGTTGGTTGATTGTTGTGACTCATACAAAGCATTTTTATATTCCATAGGCTGTCCGCTTCTGCGCGTCTCCTACTATTCAACCGTAACGGAATGAACCGCACCAATCAAAACGCAGAAGGCGGGACCTTTACTCGGAATACAGGTGGGAAACTGCAACGCGACTAAACGCACAGTGAATCAGGGGAATCGTTCATTCCGACCGGCATCAATTTGGATTGTTGTAATAAAATCAACAAAGAGTTTCACCTGCTGAACACATAAAACAACTAATTTATTTTTTAACACGGAGGCTGGTGTGTTACGTCTATATTCGCTATTTCTGTCGCACTTACCTCGCCGTTGCTCACGGTGGATTGCTGTGTTGCTTCGGTCTCCTGCGCCGCCATCTTCCTTGTCTCTGTCCTACACTGTAATGTGGCGTTCTCGGTATGTAGCAGACGGTCTCGCGGGATTTGAGACTAACGTTAGGATACCGCTATGTGATCGCGAGATTTGTAAAAACGGCATATGATCGCGAGCTACTTCAAACTGCTTATTACTACATTCTCATTATTCAAGAAATAAATTTTACTTCAAAATCATTTTGGTATTACAGTAACTTGTGGTTGTGTTAATCGGTTAATTCAGGTATAAAAAAAAATACACTTCGCTTATTTAGTTTGTCTAGGCATGGAAATTAGTCAATAAATATTTTTCTCTTGTAGTTTTTTTTCCCTAAAACACCTGTAAACTTTCTACTGTTGAAGGTTGGAGCTGTTTAGATTCAAAAGCAACAGTTTGCAGGCAAACAGTGCCATTATTTTCTGCACTAACTTGGAACATATTTTGAATCTTTTTGACACCTGACTGTAAGTTACTTTAAACTTATAGTTGCTTTGGTTTAAGCATCTGATTGCAGTCAAACAGTGGCATTTTTTCCACTAGGTTTGAATGTATTTTGTCTCAGCAGGCATTAAACATGAATGTACATAATGTAAGTTATGAAAGGGGTATCAAAAAGTTTCTAGACTAGTTCTGTAAAACAACAACAACAGATGGCAGCACAAGACTGCACTCAGTGTCACAGGCAGCACCGACCTTCATATTGTAAGTCAGTGTGCCAAAATACATCAGCCTGTGTACATCAGGAATTGTGCAACTGGTGCTTTACTGCCCATGTGCGTTACCATGTCTGCTATTAGAACATTAGAACGAAGAGCGAACGTGGAACTCTGCGTGAAACTGGGTAAATCTGCCACTAAGTCGTTTGACATGATTCAAGACGTTTACACGTGACGAAAATTTGGACGAAAATATGGGTATGACGAGACGAGGCAACAGTCTTCACAGTGGAAGAGCCCATCATCTCCACAATCGAAAAAGGAAAGGCAGGTCCACAAATTAACCAAGTGCACGCTCATCGTCTTTTTCGACATTCGCAGCATTGTACATCAACAATTTGTCCCCAGGGGCGAGAACAAATTTCTACTGCCAGGTTTAAAGGCGTCAAACGGAGGACGACCGGATCTGGGGCACGCGATATTTGCTCATCACCAAACATTCCGGACCCTTGATCTTAAATTGAAATCAGTTCTGGACCTTTGAATATTGAGTTGGAGAACCCATAACCTAGACCCAGGGTTGTCACTTTGTCTTACGAAGAAAACTTGACACAACCGACTGACAAAATGACTGACTGCCTCAGATTCAGGTTAGGTTTATTTTCATCAGCAAACTGTTAAGTATAGCATGTGTGATAGTTATGCAATATAGATTAATAAAATGCAGATGTTTTATGTAATCAGCCATATGAAAAACAGGACATGTGTCCTGGGAAGTGCCATGTATTTTCTGAGAAAGAAAAAAGGGACAGTCTGGCAACTAGGAACCAGAATATACCTAGAAAACCAGAATATCTGGAGGAAATCCACCAAGCACAGTGAGAACACACATTCACACAAGATCAGATACAATATTTGCCTTGGAAGTGTGAGGAAACCTATTAAAATGTGAAATATAAAAGTCATTATCAGGAAAAATGGTATTAGCTGCACTGTGTTCCAATATGAAGAGATTCATATTATTATTTTAAGATTTCCACTTTTACTTACCAGTTTGCATCATATGCTTTATGCTACTCTAAAGCGCCATACTTTAATGCTCAGCACTTTATTTGCAGACATACAGTGGGAGAAATAAGTATTTGATCCCCTACAGATTTTCTAAGTTTGCCCACTTACAGTACAAAGAAATGAAGGGTCTATAATTTTTATCATAGGTTTATGGTAAAGGATAGAGATAGAATATCAACCAAAAATCCAGTAAAAGCACACGATACAAATGTTATGAATTAAGTTGCATTTCAATGACGGAAATAAGTATTTGATCCCCAAGCAAAACATGACTTAGTACTTGGTAGAGAAACCCTCGCTGGAAAGCACAGTGGGAAGACATTTCTTGTAGTTGTTTACCAGATTTGCACTCATCTTGGGATGCATTTTGATCCACTATTCTTTACAGATTTTCTCTAAATGTTTAAGGTTTCTTGCCTGTTGCTTG
>JAOVVA010000052.1:10153999-10166188 GCA_028565275.1 Leiocassis micropogon | reverse complement strand
ACACACACACACATACACACATAGTGAGTTTTGTGTGAAGGAGTTTATCTGTGGAGAAAAAAAAATTAAAAGGCGATTTTAAGCATTGGGGCGGCATGGTGGCTTACTGCTCAACACTGTTGCTTTGCACCCAAAGGGTTAGGGGTTTCGAATCTCGCCTCCAGCTTGGTGGGTTTCTTCCTGGTACAGCGAGTTCCTCTTACAGTCCAAAGACGTGCAGTAGCCTGATTGGTGTTTCCAGATTGCCTGTAATGTCCGATTCTGTGTGTGCTTGTGCCCTGTAATGAGTCGGGACCCGAGTCAGGATGTACTCTGCCTTGTGCCTCAAGTTCCCTGGGATAGGTTCCAAGCTGCCCTTTACATTACTATGGATACAAAATATAGAAAATAAATGGATTTTCATGTGTAGTTGTTTTTTTAAAGAAAAAAGTAGCAGATAAATTACTGTACCACCTGAAGGTGTTTTTGAAAAAGAAAAAGTGGTGTCATGCCATCTCTAAATAAGAGATTCTCAGAGTATAAATAAACTTTGCTTCCAGTGAATAAAATGTCCCTGGTTAAGTTTTAGTTTTTTTTTTCTAAGTGGTCCAGTGATATCCAGCCTTAATCACAGGGGGCTGACATGATTGAAGGGTTTCATTCCAACAAGAGACTGACTGGTGTGTAATGCACTGACACAATTTGTGTCTGTATATTTACTCCTCCATATGTTCATGTCTTTATTTTTGTATTTGGAGTTAAATTTTTATTTTTATTATTATTATTATCATTAAATACAATCCCTATCTCTCCTTTCTCCATAAACACTAAGCATGGTCTAAATCAGATTTCCTCAAACTTTGCTACGTACTGTATATCACTTAAGGCATTGGTCCTAACTAAACATTTTTGGACAGGTAGTAATATGCTTGTGCGTTTCTGAGATATTTATATACAGGACTGATGAAATGACTGCAACACAGTCGATGTAGTTACCAAGGATGTTTTTGAATGTGATCCTTCTTTCTTCTGCCAGCATTATGTTGCAGCAACAGTATTATTATATAAACAGTAGCAAACCTAGTATTCTGATTTGTATTATTATCCCTTTACTGTACATTATCTGTTGATTTTGGAATAATGAATTTGGTTGCATTGCTCATTGTAGCTGACTTATTTCCACTAGTTTAATGAGTTCAAGGTCATACCTTTTAAACAATGCAGGAGTACGCTGGCTTGAAAACCTGCCAACCTAGCTGGCATTTCATGGCTAAGCTCAAACAGACACTAAGTTTTAAAAAATACACTTTTAGACACTATATGGCTGAAGGTTTGTGGACACCACACCCATATATGAACCTTCTCCACAGAGTTGCCACAACGTTGCACACAATTGTATAGCATGTTTTCATATGATGTGGATTTTCTCTTCCTTCAAACTAAGTAGCCTACTCCAAACTGACTTCAACCATTAAATCAACCATGCAATAAATACCATTGGGATGAACTGAAATGCTGACTGCATCCCAGGCCTGCTGACCCCACATCAGTGCCTGATCTCACTGAAGCTCTTGTGGCAGAGTGAGCAATTCTCCACAACATGGTCCAAAAGCTAGTAGAAAGCCTTCCTAACGGACTGGAAATCATCAAACAGCAACGAAATGTGAACGTGGATATACAAAAAACACTTACGTGTGTGATTAGTTAGGTGTCAACATGCTTTTGCCATATAGTGTATTGTTCAGCATCAAGCACTATGACGTCACCATGATGACATCATCACCTCGCTAAGATAGTGTTGAGGTCTCAAAATGCAGATGTCAGTGTGCAGGGGCACTATTGTTTTTCTATTATTATTTTAATCTTTGTATTTCCACTGAATTTTTGATACTGTAGCTAAACAATGCTGTCCCCAGAAGCTAGAGCTAAGTGTTAGTTGAACCCAGGTACTCCATAGGGAATGTATTAAAGGTTTTATATAAAACATATTCGTAAAGGTCATATATGTCTTGTCTTGTTCCTGTTGTCAAAAACATTTCATTCTTAGCAAAAGGCTAAGTATGTGTTTATAATAGGTCAGAGTTACACTGCCCCAAGGATTAAAACAAGGTGTAATGTTTATGAGAAAATAATAAACCACAGGGTAGTGTGATGTGATCCGTTACTCCGCCAAAGTTGATGATTTGCTTATAAGGGTACATCCCATGTGTTTTGTTCCTCACAGCAATTTGCCAACTAAAAATTACAAATTTTATTTGGTAAAGAATAAAAAGTGTATTTGTAGTTACAGCTAATGTGGAACGTCCATGCAAAAGATCGCTTACTTTAAAGCAGCTGTACTTACTATACCCCTACTTTTTTATTTTTAAGTCAACACAAAAAATTTAGCTACTTGCACGAATGTTTTAAGCATGATGAATTTATCAAACAATCCATAATCTAATGAAACGTCCTAACTGTCTTTCTTTATATACACTTTTACACAACACTGCTTGTATTTGGGTTTTTTGATTATTTTATGTCCAGTGAATGATCGATCACAAAACTTAAGCAGTTCTAAGTGCTATTAGACAAACATGCAAGAAGTAAATAAAGACACATAGGTTAATGATAAAATGTGTTCATGTATACAAATGTGTTTAGAATAAATCAGACCATCTTAAATCATTCATAGAGGTAAAAATTCCAAGGAATTTTCAAAGAGGCTGGATTGTTGGTCAGTCTGAGGGGTGGACTGTCCCACAGACAGATACCTAGAAGTCTTGAAGTACCCCCTTATGCTGTTGAGAGATGTACATTTCAGTTTAAATAAGGGGGTAAAACAGTACCGAATCAAACCTGGTCGACCTGGGCCTTCTGAAAGCCACTTCTGTGCTGTTTAAAGATGCTCTCATTCTGTACTTGGTCAAATAGTTTTCCTACAGCTGCTACCTGCAACCTGACTTTCTTAGGCCTTGCAAATGTTGCATACAATTTTATCATAAAACTGTGTCTATGCACACAACGTTATCAACATGATCATTAGCTGCATTTACATGGAACCTAATATTGTACTAATAATGGGAGTAATAGGAATAAAGTACATCATGTAAACACCTCAATCGGAACAGTCTGACTTGATCTGGCCCAATCAGAATGAGAGGGGGCATGTAAACCTTTGATAATACTTACAGTGGATAAATATTAGCCATGTACACTTGATCTTGTCAGAATAAATATATACTTTCTTTGCACGTTTGCCCCACATGGTGGTAACATTAAGTGACATGACGAATTTCCATGAGGGAAAATTTGCCTTCATTCCTGAAAAGTAAACTCTGTGAAAACAAACAACTTTACTTTCATCCATCCACTGGGTTTCTTGATGAGGAGGAGGCACTGATTTGCTCACTATTACATACATAGGAAGCTTCTAAGCAGTCGTATGTGAAGCCAAAATAAATAATCTTAAATCCATGTATTATTTTAACAGATTAACTGGATCATCTACCATACTAGAAACGTCAATTTATCAATTCTTTCTGACCAATCAGATTTGAGCATTCATCAACTCCTTGGTATAAACTGACACAACACCCTTGTTTTTTGCTGCTTGATCATCTTTGGGGGAAGGAAAGAAGATTTAGCTGCTTGTGCACTGTACCAGTGAGTGAGTGACAAACCAGTGAATAGCATGGCTTGTTTTGGCGAAGGCTCCTGTCCACCTCATTGTCTCTAGTGCTGTACAAGCAGCATTTAATTATTATTATTCATTGCAAGAGCAGCGTCTTTTAAATGTTTGCATAGAGTTTATAATGAACTTTTTTTTAATGATGAGCAAAACAAATTGGTGTAAATTTAAATAAAGTCCTGGGAAGTCAAGTAGGCACAAGTCTTTTTACATTTTTATAATCAGAGCATGGGTAGCACTATGTTTCTTGGTCTTGCCGCTTTTGGGTCGCCGGTTCGATCCCAAAACTCGGGTTACTGTCTGTGTGGATTTTCTTTTCACGTTTTCTTTTTCACGCAGGTGGCTGGATTGTATACGCAAGGAGTAAACTGTGGGTGTCCGTTCATGGTGCCCTGTGATGAACTGGTGTATCTCATTTCGTGTGAGGTCTTGCCCAGAGTTTGCAGGATAGTCTCCAGCTCTGTACTGTGACCCTGACTAGGATACACATACAGAATAATCTGAGTGCAAAAATAAAACAGTTCCACATTCCTCTCCAAGGTCTTTTCTGACATTAAGTATCTAGTAAACACTTTTTTTCAGTTGCACTAATGTTTTGTTTATGGATGTTTTTTTTTTTTTTTTAAATCTCCTTACTAATTAGATCACTCGGATTTGAACATCAAACAATTCTATTCGTACATATCAGTCGGTTGGTAGTAAATTCTCGGTTGGCTAAAATCTTAACGTGATCATGTTAAAGACACAGCTAAGGCGTATAGCAGCCACACGAGGGCAGCGTTCACTGACACCGCGCGTAAACAATCGTTTACAAAAGTTTAAGACGTTGAGGCGACGGTGTAATGTTTTTATCGACGTCGTGAAGAATATTTGTTGTTTATTTGCGTGTGTTTTCGAGTGCTGTAGATAATGCACGCGCGATATCGGATGTAGTGTATAATAAAGAGAATAACTGTAGTTCGTATAATTGTAGGGCTGATATCATTTAGCCTGCTCAATCACTCGTTTTTTTTTTTCTCTTCTTCTTCTGGTGCATGCAGGCTCCTGGGCTCGGGGGCTGAGACCGTGGGGCTGTAGGGTAAATGTCGCGTCTGTGGGTTCTCTTTTCTGCAGTCGGTTCTTTCCAGACGCTTCTTTGTACCGGAAATGTGGAGGGAGGTGATATTGTAGCGAACCGGGGCACATGTTGAGTTAACGGAGTCTTCCGCCTCTCTCCTCTCCTCCTCTAGCCTCCATTCCCTTCTCCTCTTTTCCTCTCTCGTTTCCTTCTCACCCTCCCATAGTCTCTCCCTCTCCCTCTCTCTCTCTCTCTCTCCCGTTAGCTGGTAGATTCAGACTTGTAACTGCTTCCACAACGCGCCTCTATCTCTCTATCCCTTCAACTATGGACTTGAGTAAAATGGTAAGTTCTCGCCTCGTATTTCCTCGGGATCTTGGTGTTTCATGGGGAGGGGGACGCTGTTTCATTTGGTTGTTACATTGTAGCAAACAAGTATGTTTAGCTTTTGTGCCTACAGTTTGACCGCTGCTGGCGCGCGCGCCGTTGTTTTTTTTTTTTTTTAAAACCTCAGTCGGGTTGTTGCTACATTGTTACGTGTGTGTATGTTTGTGACTCTGTGTTTGTGTGTGTGTGTGTGCCTGAGTGTTTGGTTCGGCATTTCTCATCATCAGAGCGTGTTTTACAGAGCAATAGCCAGCAGGCTAAACGTGGGCCGGCGTTATAAATGCTATATGGACGTGTGTGAAGCATATGTGAGTGTGTTTGTGGCTCTGTATATATATATATATATATATATATATGTATGTGTGTGTGTGTGTGTGTGTGTGTGTGTATAGTGGTGATTGTAGTGCAGCCCTAATAACGAGTGGGGTTTTTGTTAAGAGGTCTGAGCTGCCTACTAATGAAACTTCCTAACTGGCTTCCTTTATACTCCTTTACACAACACTGCTTGTCTCCGGGCTTGGATTAGTCTGTGTCCTGTGAATGATCAATTACAAACCTTGAGCAGTTCTATTGCTATTAGACAAACATGCAAGAAGTAAATAGAGACCCATTGGCTTGTGATAAAATGTATTCACCTAAATGTGTTTTAGGAGAGATCAGACCCATCTTAAAGCATGCATAGAAGTGAAAATTTCCAAAGAAATGTCTGATTTTCAAAGAGGTTGGATTGTTGGCCAGTCTGAGGGGTGGACTGTCCCACTGACAAACACCTTGAAATCTTGAAGTACCCCTTTCTCCTGTTAAGAGAATGTATTTCAGTTGAAATAAAGTAAACATTAACCGAGTCATTCATGACCTAGTCAACCTGGGCCTTCTGAAAGCCACTTCTGTGCTGTTCGAATATCTGTTTAGAGGATGCATTTTCATTCTGTACCTGGTCGAGTTGTTGCTCTTAAAGCTGATATAGACAAGTCAACCAAAAAAAAGGTAATGAATTGATCGCTACACCTGATTTGTTTAAAAATGTAATGTGTACATTTTATCATAAAACTGTATTTGTTTGTGTGTGCTACGTTATGATCATTAGCTCATTTATACTGACCCCAATGTTGTACTAGTAATCGAAGTATAGCCTAATTGGAATAAAATACACCTACAGCTGATAAAAATGCCTCAGTTGGAAGTCTGACCTTATCTGGACCAATCGGAATGAGAGACGGCCTCTAAACCATTGATAATATTTTTTTTGCTTCTACTCCTGATCAGGAAACTCTGTGAGAACAAACTACTCTCCCAGACCTGTCTTACTTTCATCCACTGGCTCTGCTGCAAAGGAGGAGGCACTGATTTGCTCACTACTTAACACATAGTAAAGCTTCTAACCAATCATACCCAGGTCTGAGTTCTTGTAATCAGTCATAATGCAGAAGGGTGGATTTATCAGAAAAGATCGGAAGCCTAATCTAACCTCAGAATTGGAGAAAAATCCTACTACTTCTGTTATATTTCTGGCTGTTTAAATGCATCACAGTGCACAGAACCATTTTAAGCATGTCAAAAAAAGGTATATTCTGATTACGTGCTTTGATCATATAAACACGCTTCTTATGAGGTCAGCGTCCATGTAAACCATTAAATCAAAATGATTTTAGTTAGATTGACACCACCTGTTGCGATTTAAGGTCAGTTTATTGACATTGATTAGCTTTTAACACCGAATTGAATGGATTTTATGTTATTCATTAAAATAATTCACTAGCAATTTTTGCTAAACAACTATTTCCTTTAAATGAGGCACATGTACTTTCCCTGCATACCTCTGACTCTAACTCAGTTTGACTACAGGCAACTTGTCTGTATAATACAATGTTGGCACAGTCTTAGCCAATTTTAAATAAAGAGTATTGACTTGTTCGACTTCAGTATTTCACTAAAATACTAGCTAAACTTTAAACAAGCTTGAATCTGCTGGGTTAGAAGAATTTGCCAATATTCAAAGTGTGTGGTGAAATAACACTGTGAATTTTTTATGCTCGATGATGCAAAAAACAGCGGACAGAACTAGTTCCTCTTTCTGTATGATCTTTTGCTGCACAGCATTGGAAATAAACCCTAATTTGACTAGGTGGTCCCTGGTTCGATCCTGAGCTTCATTTGCTCCATTTGCCTGTGTTAGAAAAAACATACCTGTGAGTGGATTTAGCTGAATCTAAATTGAGCAAACATATGTGGTTTATGCTGTGGATCATTTATAACCTGAACAGAATAGAACAGTTACTAAAGATGAGTGAGTAATTTGGTTTTTGACTGACAATACAGCAGCAAACCCTGTAAGCTAGGTCATGTTTTTTTTTTTTTTTTTGAACAAAGAATCGCTTCGGCTCTGCTCCATGGCCTTACTGTGACTCCCATTCGCTGTCATCTCATCGCCTATATGTTGCCTGGCTTTTAAAGGTATTCCTGCCATGCACTATTTCACAGTGGTATGAAAACATGCAGTGGCTGGTGTACGTTCCCCAACTGACTGACCTGAGCTCAAGAAGTGATCAGATTTACTTGGAGATTTTTTATATAATTCTAGTGCTACTCTGGGATTTTGGAATTGTTACCGTTTTTCTTCCTCATTCCCTGAGGAAATTCTATAACAAAATACCTAATGATGTTGGTATTATCTGAATAGATATTTTGGTGACTTGCAGTTTGTCGCAAAAAAAAAAAATCTTTGAGTGCTCTGACTCATTGAATTTTTTTTTATTTAGCATGTATCATATAATTTAAACAATCCTTCAGGCTGTTTAAACAGGCTTGTGTTGTATTATGACATGTTATAACTTTAAGCTGATAATTGGTATGCTCTAGGAATATGGGTTCATAGAAGAAACATAGAAACTTCCTTACTTCTCTTGATTACTGATAATCATTCAGATGCGAGTATTATCATGGTAATAATGTGTAATAGTGCTATTATAAACATATTTAGAAGAGACTAATCCTATCTACGTAAGCCTTTGGTGAGGATAAGTTAAGGTAAATCATAGAGTAGTCAATACAGTTGCTAGAGCAATTACTCTATTATTCTTCTTCAGTTAAAAAAAAAACTATTTTTCTTTAATACACATATTCCAAACCAAATAGTTTTAATGTTCTCTGGCCTTAATTCCCCATTGAAATGATCGTAATGGTACGCTCTCTGCCAGAGAGTACATCGTCATCTACTGTTATTGAGCGATCACTCTTTGTATTGTCTTATGGAAATGCATCGCTACTTGATACTGGAAGTTCTGGTCCAGTTGATCTCTTGGTTATAAAGGTGTTATCAGTAGCTATGTTTACAGTACACGGACAACGATTCTTCAATCAGATTGAGATCATTTCTATTAGAGATTCCATCTTAACTGTGTTTACATGCTTAAAGCATTTCATCAGAATAAAACCTTTATATTTTGACTTGTACAGAGTGGTTCTGCTCACTGTGTGAAGTGTTTCATATGCTGCGGAAATAACAGAAGAAGAATTTTTCTCAGTCTTTGAGGTTAGGTTAGGCTTCCTATCTTTTCTGATAAATCCCACCTGTTATGTTTTTTATTGGTTAAAAGAATTCAGCCTCGTGTGTGATTGGTTAGATGCTTTATTATGTACAAGGTGAGCCAATTGGTGCTCCTTTCTCATCCAGTGGACGAAAGTAAAGACAGAGTTAAGAGTTTACTGATCAGGACTGGAATTAAAATTTCCCTCCTGGAATCATGCACATAAAGAATATATTTATTTGACAAAAGAGGAACCATCAGATCAATTGTTTACATGCCTAATATTTATCTATTGAATGATTTATAAAAGGTTTACACCACTCCTCTCATTCTGGTTTAAAATTCATTCAGTCCTGATTGAGGTGTTTACATCATGCAGTTTTATTATGATTGAGAAATTATTCCCACTATTAGTGGAGTATTAAGGTTCCGTGTAAACGCACTCAGTGATTTGTAAGTCAGAACACGTTTTGCTCTTTGTTCTCCCTATTTCAGTAGAGAGTCTGCTCAAAAGCAGATTTTTGAACCAGATTTCTAAATCATCAACATTCAAGCCAATAACTGAAAGGCGTCTCCTTGTGCTTGTCAATTATTTTCCTGACCTTCTCCCACCAGAATTGCTATTATACAGATAGAGCTGGACTGTACTATACTTGTTAGTCATGCTCAGTCAATTAGAATTCACCTAAGGCGGCACACTGCCAATCAAATAAGACCTCTAAATTATAAGCTGGCTCTGCAGCGGTGGTTCTGTCCGGCCTCCATGCCACACAAGCCTTAATGGAATGTTTGCTATTTGTTGCCACATTTCGACTGCTTTCAAAATGCATTCCGAACCAACTTTGGAAAACTTGTTGCTTTTAGATGAACCTATCAGGGGAATCTGTGGGGATGTGGACTGAATAATCGGAAATTGAAACTAACCCTAAACATGACAGGCAACCATCTTAGAGTTTTTCTTTTCTTTAAAAGCTTATCCAGCCATTGAGCAAATGAGCTGGCCTTAAAAATAACCCCACACTCTTGTGTACGGAGAGATGCTTTTGCTTTGCAAGCTCATAAAACTGACCCACATGGTTTATTATTCCATTACAGGACCATTATCCTGTTCTGGTCCCTTTGACTTACTCCCCAAGGCCATATAACGTGTATGCACGTCTGCCGACAAGTCCTCAGATGTCTGTTGTCTGTTTGTTTAAACCACACTGTGAGTGATGTCTATTTTTCCTCTGTGGTTAATACATGCAGACGTTTGATGGTGGCCTCTGAGGGTCCTATGGCCTTTGAGCCCTGAGCTTGGTGTTCTAGATGTTTCCGGTTGATACGAACTTACTAGCAGTGATGCAAGTTAGAGCTTTTGACTTTTGAATTGCCTGTCTTGTTTCTACTTCTGAAACATCACAGTGTCGACTAGGTGTACTTTGCGAGTCAATGGTGCAAGTTTTAAAAAGCGTGATTAAGGGGTCCGGAGCAGCTTAGGAACACAACAGCTGTCTTTCAGTCAAGTGACCTTTTTCAGGCAGGGTGGAGCAGTAGCAGGAGAGAGTACTGTCTAAAATAAACTCTAAAAGAGGCTAATAGCTGACTGGCAGTTCTACATTGCAGCTCACTAAAGTGTGTGTGTGTGTTTAGACTGACTGAGTGGTGTTATTTAATAGTGCTGGGTTTTGTGTTCGCCAAAAACTGGTCTCCAGATTTGACGTTCCTAAATGAGGGGAGTTTCAGGAAGTGCAGGGCTATTTTTAGTTTTTTTTGTTTTTTTTTTAACGTCATACACAAAACTTAAAGTCTCAGACAGCCACCTCACTCATTACTCATTATCTGCACCATGTCTGTGTTTGTGCACGAATGAATGCGGGAGCTGATGAGGGAATTGTTTGGTTTGGGTCAGAAAACGGAGGTGTTTTTTAGCCAACAGGAAATGGGCAGGAGTGGGAGTGCTGAGATCCATTACATTTTCTGACATTAAACAATTTAATGTATTATCTCACAAGACACGTTTAGCTAGATGCCCACATTAATAAAAAAATTATGATGCTTAAAAAAATCATTTAATGTAAAAAAAAAAAACAGGCAACATATTACCCATTGCTAGGAAAAGCTATTGCATTATCATCATGTGTGTGCAGCGGTTGTGTACCACTCCTAAAGATGAAGTCACATCTTTCAGACTTCCTGATTACTTCCTCATTTCAGGACTGCTTACGGTTTCCTGAACCGTTTTTTTTGTTCCGTTACTTCGCAGTTTGTACAAATATGATGAAAGCACTAGAGAGTTCAAAATCTCCTAGATAAAATTTTTCTCTCTTTGGCAGCATTCAGATTTTGAAATGAAAGGCATAGAACCTGTTGTCAAAGTAAATGTGCAACAGGAAATAAAACTGTTAGCGTAGGACACCCAGAAAAGAAACGAGATACCATCATGACCTTAGTGGGATAACCACAAGAGGAAAACCACAGATCAACCCTTGAGAACCGATAGCATATAGTTAGCTAAAAATAATATATAAACAACACATAGCTCAACTGCTAGATGTGTGTTCGGGTCTTAGTAGAGGTGTAATGATGCATCATGACATGACCCATCGTAGCGTGATGATAAGCAATGTGGAAATGTGTGATAACAGGATGCATGTCATGCGGTTACACTGTTTGACGGTTCTAATCTGTGCATTCTATAAAGCTAAAATGATGTATGGATATTATGCTGGTCACCTGATTACATTCTTTCATACAGAGAGAGATCTTTCGGGGGGAGATCTGCAGTTGTGAAGCCTGATAGCTTTAGATTGCTATGAGCACCATGCCTTATATTCTATATGGTCCATGGTAAAAAACCTGTAAAAGGGGCTTTTCAGTAGCATTCAAGCAACATTTAAAGGTTTTGGAAACCGGCCAGATTAGCCGACTTTGGAGCTTTACTTATTCATGCTATGAAGCTTATTATGTTGCACTCGATCAGTTTTCAAATCCAGGTGCAGATGTTCAGTGTTCTTGGCTGGGTAAATCGGTCACCTTATCATAATTTCACTGGATAGCATTTGGACCTGATCTGGAAACTAAACATGGCTGAGCACTGACAGGAGATATTAGAAGCATCTGGTGATGCACAGCAGTGAAGTATGTAAGTTTCCGGATTTCTGACCTGGTTACCAGTAGAGTTGTGGCATTTAATCAGTTACGCAATTTAATTTAGCTTTTGTTGGTCTAATCGATGAATTGACTTGATACAAATCAGACAGTAAACATTGGTTCCATTGAATCAAAACTTATTTGAAAATCGCAATGCCAAAACATTTAATCGATAGTCTATATTATTATACTCACAGCTCTACAGTGGATACTTCACTTTTTTATTTATTTATTTATTTTTTTTATATATATATATATATTTTTTTTCCAATTTTCTCCCCAATATTAGTCGTAGCCAATTCCTCCCCGTCACTAGGGGGCTCCTACATTAAGGCTACTACTACCACTCAGTCGGGAGGGCGAAGACTATCACGTGTTTCCTCCGAACCACGTGACGTCAGCCGACCGCATCTTTTCGAACTGCTTGCTCACGCACC
>JAOVVA010000052.1:10122237-10140378 GCA_028565275.1 Leiocassis micropogon | reverse complement strand
TTGTTCTGCTGTGTGATTGGCTCTTAGATTAATCCATATCGAGCAAAAAATGTCTAGAGCTTATCATCGTTATTAAATTTATATATATATATAAAATAAATCACGATTCGATATGATATCGTTTATCGGCCCAGGCCTAGTGTACATTGTGGTCAGAGTGCAAGCGGGGACTCCAGCATGTCTAGCAATTAAAGCTTTACTAAAAAGGACAGGCAGACAAACCATCCTGCCATGCCACCAACAGAAAACCTGGGAGATCACATGACAGAGGGAAGAGCAACCACTTTTACGCCACCGACAGTTTCCCAAAACTCTTCATGGCCATGAACGCCCAAATCTGCACTTTTACCTGAAAGAAGATCCATTTTACAGCTGGGGGGGCTTTACTGTTGCGCTGTAACCTTTAATAACCTAATTGAACTTTGGATTGAAGCAGACAGTAATAATACAAAATTTATCTTGGAGGTGAGACCATTCGGTACTTTAATTTTATTAATACAAGAGGCGTTTAATTCAGACCTGCCCTTGTAATGAAATTTCTTATCAACGAGGCCTTAAAAGTGATTGACATTTACAGAAGACTTCAAGTATGGTGATGAGACTCTTAGTCGCAGTAAACCATCTAAATGGTGCAAATGTTTCAAAGATGGTCATATTCCACTGCAGTTACAACATTCAGTGAGTGGATCGCCTGATCCATGAAAATTGACTGATAACTTGTCACCAACTTGTGGAATAGACGCGTCTGTCTGTGGGCACCGTCTGTTTACACAATCATTTGCAAACGCCACTTGCACATGGAAGTCACTTGACTGGGAGTTATTGCCACATCCCCCAAACAGTCCTGAGCTCGCTCCAAGCCATTTCCACATATTTGGGCCATTAAAGGAGTTTCTGTGAAGTGTTTCATATGGGAAGCAGGCAGTCTGATCATGGGTCCAAGAAAACTTTCTGCTTTGATGACATCCAAGCACACTGGGATAAATGCATTCGTGCATCAGGGGATTCTATAGAGAAATAAAGGGAGTTTTTAGTCTTATAACTACTGTGTATTTTGCATTATTAAAAGTCCTGGTTTGACTTGAACACCCAACATATTATTTTTAATTGATAAAAAAAAAAAACTGGAATGTAGTATCGGTGAAATTGGAGCGATCTGATCAGACACTCACTTTTAGTAAAGACTGGACTAACTGGACCTGTGTGTGTTAGTCTCTCTCTGTTTCTCATTTTTGTGTGTGTGTGTGTGTGTGTGCGCATTCTTGCAGAAAAAGCCCAGGCGAATGAGCAGCGCTACACAAAGTTAAAGGAGAAGTACACTGAGCTGGTTCAGAACCATGCTGACCTCCTGAGAAAGGTAGGAAGTCATGTTTTATATGAACACTGCACAAATCAGAACATTCAGTATTTTAATGTTCTAGTTACACTGGCTGGTTGTGTTTGTGTTTTAGAATGCAGAAGTGACTCGGCAGATGACGGTCGTTCGGGCAGCCCAGGATGAGGTGGAGACTGTGAGGAGGGAAATGGAGGAGCGACTGAAGGCAGCTCAGGAGGCAGTCAGCCAAAAGGTTGGGCATAGATGCATGTCTGAATACACTCACAGGAACCCAGGATCCCTGTATCCTTGTGTGGATGCCATAATTTGTTCCCACTGCATGTCTGCTAGTATCCTTGCATTCATGTCTCATACCTCCATTTGTACATGTATGTATGTCTGTGTGTAGGAGAAAATCCAAGCAGAGCAGCTCCAAGTGCTCCAGGCTGACCTAGTTACCAGCAGAACAGAACTAGAAACCCTCAAAGCCAGCATGGCTTCCTCCCAGAAGGTGGGATCCTGCTCCTCTTTTCACATCCGCTCCATCACTCATTTACGTTCTCTCAAACATGTCATTATGCCTGCTGAAATTTCTGCTGAAAGCTTTTGGGAGCAGTTTAGCTTAGTCATCACAGCATCCTTGTCGTGGCTGTCACTCTAGAAGAGTGAAGCAGTGATAAGTGAGACAGCTGCCACTGACTAATCTGAGAAATGCACGGCAGATGAATGCTCCTCAAAATGAGCTCCAGGTTCAGATGTAACACTCGCCAAGCCATTTTTTGTCAACT
Source organism: Leiocassis micropogon (assembly GCA_028565275.1). Lineage (NCBI taxonomy): Eukaryota > Metazoa > Chordata > Actinopteri > Siluriformes > Bagridae > Leiocassis > Leiocassis micropogon. The sequence continues at coordinate 10,138,275 of JAOVVA010000052.1, read as the reverse complement.
TTTAGCTAACCTGTAGCAAACCTCTGGATAATTTGATATTGTGTGTGGAACAAGATTTTCCTTACCTTAGTGCTTTTCAGTAGTCTGGTCTGTAAGGGACAAATAAATTCCCACAGATCAAGTTATAGCTCAGGTGTATGTGTTTATCATAACAAACAAGTCGGGAATCAAGTGTTCCCACATTTATTTTATAGGATTTTACCAGTGTTTAGGAAATACAGAAGGTAATGTTTCATTTTGGACTTTAATTTAAGTTTTAACTCTAACTTTGACTTTAACTTTTAAGTTAACTTAATAGTAAGATATACGTTACTATTAATAGTATCCATTGAGGTAAAACAGGTTATATATGTCTTTTTTTTCTTTTTTCTCTCGTCTTCAGTCAAGTGAGGAGCTCATGCTGCAGCTGGCTGCTCTGGAGACTGAGAAGGCAGGGCTTGTGGAGACTGTGTCACAGAAGGACTCGGAGTTGGCAGGTCTGGGGGCAGAATTGGAGCGAGTGCAGAGCAGTCTAGCGAGCGAGAGGGAGAGTGGCGTGAAGGCTTCTGAAGCTCTACAGAATCAGCTCAATGAGAAGGTGAAAAACTGGCTGTGTGTTGAGCTTTACAATCCTGTGCAAAAGTCTTGATTCACCCCTCATTGCTTCATCTTTTGCTTTAAGAGTCAGACTTTTTTGTATGTTTAATGTAGTTTTGAGGAATAGTTCTCCAGGCTTTCTGAGGAATGTTTTTGAGACATTTTTTTTACCTCTCATTTTCAGTCCAGTCCCTGTACCTGGCAAGTTTCAGCTGTTCTTTGTTTAAGTCACACAGTGACCTGTGGAATCATTAAAGCATTAAAAAAAAATCTAATACATGAAGCAGTGAAAAACTGGTGCAGATGATGAAAGATTACCAGGCCGGTCATTAGTATACTGGTGATGCTGAATGCTGAGTGTTTGGAACAGGCGAGAGGGGAAATGAGATTGCTGCTTAGGTTATTTAAAAAACCAAATTTTTTTACTTTTGTGCTTTAGGCACAATGCAACCTGTCACAGTAAAACATTTATTCCCATTAATTTAATCTACATCATGATTTAATTTAATGTAATATAAAGAAATGCTCAAGTCTTTTGCACAGAGTGCTTTATGTTTATATTAAGTCCATTTACCATTTTAGTTTCACAAGAAGCATAGATTGGCAAGATGTTGGAGTTTGTCCTTTTCTGACCGTCTGTGTAGGAGAGTCGTGAACAAGCACTGGAGAGTGAGATTGTTTCTGTACGTTGGACGGCTCTGAGGGCAGCACTGGAGGAGGCAGAGAGGGTTGTCCAGGACAGTCTGGCCCTGCTGGATGACCCCGCACACTTGAGCTGCAGCAGCTCCGCTGGTGAGCACACAGACCTTTACACATAATCTAAATATTTGAACCTTGCATTAACATTCATGTAGTCCTTACTGCTGGCACTTCATCAAGTGGTTACATTTTTACTCAGAAATATACAATCTAAAAAAAACCCTTGTCTAGCAGAGAGAGTGATTGTGTGCGTGTGCGTGACTGAGAGTTGACAGACGGGCACTTTGTCTCTCTTGTGTTTATTGGCAGGGCAGTATGCAGTTACAATATTGGGAATGAATCATCGAGAAGAGGAAAAATGTTAACACATTTAGTTGAATCAAATGGTTGACTTTCTTTTTTATCCATCTCCTTCTTGCTGTATGTAGATTATCTTGTGTCGAGGTGCCAGACCGCCTTAGAGTGTGTGGACAGACTACAGTCCGCCAAAGACAGCTTTGCATCCGACAGCACAGGTGGGTTGTAAACAGTCTCCAGGGAAAATGTTTGACCTGCTGTTTCATGTGGTTGGAAGGTCAAGTTTTAAAGCCCGAACAAAAGTTTTTTTTTTTTTAAGTTTTTTTTTACAGTATTTAGGATTAAATAATGATTAAGGTTCAAGACTACAAATTATACATTTCTGTTTTTGACACACAGCTAGATGACTGATGAATGTATTATTTTTATTAATTGCTCATATAATTCTGGACAGTGACATCATTTGATCATAATATTCTTTTCTTGTGTGATAGATGTGTCCGAGCTTGTGCGGGCCGTGGCTCAGCTGGCTCACCTGGTGGGTGATACCATTGCACAAGGCAGTGCCACTGCCCACATGGTGTCAGTGGAACAAGCAGACGGTGAGTGGATGCCACAGGGCACCAGCATGCCCTTAAATTACTTGAAGTAATGACGTGTTACGAAAAAACTAGCAGAAAAACAAAAGCTTCCTACACTCATGACAGTGCAGCATGTGTATTACACAGTAAACATTAAAACACTTCAAATGGAGCCTGCCCACTGTATTGTAATGTAATTCATTTTAGAAAGATTTATCGTTATTAATTAGAGGTGTCCAGTGCCAAACCTAGCTTCCCCCAACACCATTATGAGTCGTCCCTGATGTAATCTGGGGCATAGGGCGTGTACTAAATACAAACATGTCTGTACTGCTGTCTGTTTGCACTCTGATTTCTCTATCTTTTTCTGTTCTTTAATCTTTCCTCTATGTATTTGTGCATGTGTATGAGCAGCTTTAACATCCTGCGTGAAGACATGTGGAACCGAGGCTCTGGCTCTGATCGCTGAGCTGAAGGAGCAGGACACGCTGGCTACAGCAGGCAGCAGTGGACTCAGAGCAGCTCTGGGCAGTGTGCTGGACACGGCACAGGTAAATGCCCGATCTCCCTGCCAACCTCCCCTTACCAACTGAGCCAAACCAAAGGACACGCTACGTTTTCAAGATGTACAAAAGTGCCATCTCCAATGATCAGAGAATCCAAGATGTGTCATGTGGTTGATCATTTCAGGATCGTTTATTAATATTTTCCCATTCTGGAAACTCTGCCTGTAATGTGGTAGAGTGCTGCTCAGTTCAGTTTGTTCTTCTTAAAATTCACCTTACATTCTTACAGTGGAAAGTCACAGGTTATAAAAGTGTGATTTATTTATTTATTTATTTTTTCGCCCTCTGCACATTCTAGCTGCAAAGTGAGAATAAAAAAAAACATTTTATGAGCAACAGTCTATTCGGCTAACCTTAATGAGTTATGTACACATTCTTTCTCAGTACAGCTAAATGTATGGTCAGTATTCTATATATTAAGCACATACTTATACAGTATGTGTATAAACAGCACTACTCATTTAAAGGTAGGAAGTTTGTTACTGGGTGTACTACTGATCCCATTATAGCTTGTCGATTTAAGGCGACTTGATTAACTTAAAGAAGCTTGGATTTGAGATGGAGTAGGAATTCCAAGTTGAGAGGCATTTTCATTTATTTATTTTTTATCAAGGTCGGAACTTTAATAACTACAAAACAATGCAGAGACCAAGCTAGTCATAGTCTCTCTCCTCCTGCTTTCTCTTGATTATCTCATTTCTCCCCGTGTGTGAGAGTAGAAGTTGCGGCCGCGGGGTTTGGAACTGCAGCAGGGAGAGCTGGGAGATCTGGTGGAGCAGGAGATGGCGGCCACCTCGGCAGCCGTGGAGTCAGCCGTCTCCAGGATAGAGGTGAGCTTTATATCACTGAAATATTTCAGCTTAGTGAAATGCAGAGTAAATAAAAAAATAATAAACTTCCTTTTTTTGAATTCACACTTCAACAGGAAATGCTGAACAAGTCCCGAGCAGTCGACTCTGGTGTCAAAATGGAAGTGAATGAAAGGTAACACACCACCCGGCGACATAAATCAATAATCTAGCTAATATTCTAGTGTTTATCCCTGTGTCTTCGCCTCTGGGGAAAAATCCTTTTTTTTTTTTTGTGAAGTTGCTTTTACTTGCCAATCTTGGTTGATTTGAAAAACAGTCGACACAAACTGAATCACTTTAGCAGAGAACTGAAACATGTATGGTGACTTCCTGTAGGATTCTGGCCTCCTGCACAGACCTCATGCAGGCTATTAAAGTGCTGGTGCTGGCCTCTAAAGACCTGCAGCGCGACATTGTGGAAGGAGGCAGAGTGAGTGTGGCTTTTTGATTGATGTAATACTATAACTACAGCATATTAGAGTCTTTGTACACTTTAAATTAAATTAACTTCTCTCTTCAGGGTGCAGCAACTATAAAGGAGTTCTATGCTAAGAACTCGCGCTGGACCGAAGGGCTGATCTCAGCGTCCAAGGCTGTGGGCTGGGGAGCCACTGTGATGGTGTAAGTTTGCTGCGATGTGTGTATAAGGTCGCTCAACAAGCATTTTATTTCATAACTGTCAGATTTCTAAAAGTGTGTGGGTGTGTGTGTGTGCGTGCAGTGATGCAGCTGATCTGGTGGTGCAAGGCAAAGGGAAGTTTGAAGAGCTGATGGTGTGCTCACATGAGATAGCGGCTAGTACAGCTCAGCTTGTAGCTGCTTCGAAGGTACAACCTAACTCTGTATGACTGAAATATAGATTTAAAGCAAGGGTACTGATCTCTTTCCCAATCACTGACCCACTCTCACAGGTGAAGGCAGACAAGGATAGTCCCAACCTCGCTCGTCTGCAGCATGCATCTAAAGGAGTCACTCAGGCAACTGCACGCGTAGTGGCTTCAACCAAGTCTGGGAAATCCCAGATTGAGGAAACTGGTGAGTGTGTGGCACTTGTTGACACAGGTGGAGCAAGGTGTTTTTGGTCCCACAAATCCCTTTGCTTCCTTTCCACATTTAATTATACAGAGACACAAAAGCAAACGAGACATTTAATAATAGAGCTGTGCAATTTAATTATGTACTTTAATACATTTTTTGTTGATCGATCTAAAAATGCCAAAACTAACAAATGGAAATGGTCTAAAATTGTCCATGTACTTAAAACATACCACAGCTTTTGCACAAAATATAAACCCCCTGCATCTTGTGCATATACTCACGCGGCGTTGCCAATCAGGGGTGTCTGTGAGCTCATGCACACGGAAGGAGCGGATAGCGTTGTCCTCCGAGTGCGTTACGCCGCCCCCAACGGTGCGTGAGCGAGCAGTTCGAAAAGATGCGGTTGGCTGGCATCACGCGGTTCGGAGGAAACATGTGATAGTCTTCGGCCCTCCCGACTGAATGGTAGTAGTAGCCTTGATATGGGAGCACCCTAGTGACGGGGAGGAATTGGACATGACTAAATTAGGGAGAAAATCAGGAAAAAATTTTAAATGAAAAAAAAAAAAAATGGCTGAAACATGTATGGTGACTTCCTGTAGGATTCTTGCCTCCTGCATAGACCTCATGCAGGCCCATGGCTGCAAAGGTATAAAGCTTCATTATACAAACCATGAAAGAAACAAGCATTTAATTCAGGAGTAATTTTGTCCTAAATGTAAATAAATGGAGAAAAAAAAAGATTATTTACTAATTTTTTTTATTAGATTAAGTAGTTATGTAATATTTAATAAAATGACTAGTATAAGAATTACTTAACTATTTTAATAAGTAATACTTCTTTTTTTGAGTTTATGGGCTGTTGGTACAATACTGCCACTTGCTGGACTGGAATGTGGAGCAAAAATAACCGCTTTTTACAGGGTATGACATTTTACACAGATTTCAAGATGTACAAAAGTGCCATCTCCAATGATCAGAGAATCCAAGAAACTTTGCCTGTAATGTGGTAGAGTGCTGCTCAGTTCAGTTTGTTCTTCTTAAAATTCACCTTACATTCTTACTGTAAGAAATATAGCAGCTTGAGGCGAATAAGCATTAGTGCTCTTGAATCGAATCATTGAATCGTCTACCTATGAATCAGCTTTATTTAATAAACCCGAGGTCATGAAATGCAGCATATCTAGATCTATTAATCTCATTTCTTTTAAAAATAACAAGTAGTGAATTTATTCAAGACTTGCTGCAGTTGCCAATTTTCCTTCAGCTTTACAGAGCGGTCATTAGTGTGGGACATTTACAGCATTCTTGCTGATCCAAATCCAAGTTAGTATACAAAACATCATTTCAGGTTGTGCATCTAACCACAGAATCTGTCCCTGTTGTCTTTGGTAACATGTTTATTTGTATTGTTCAAATTTGAAATCTGAGACTTGTACTTCTGCGTACTGATACTTCTGTGACTTCTCTCTGCCATTTCAGACACGATGGATTTCAGCAGTATGACACTTACACAGATCAAGAGGAAAGAGATGGACTCCCAGGTATATATATATATATTAACCTCTGTGTGCGTGAGCGAACACTATGTCTAAGCTTTGCTATCCTGCAGGTGCGTGTGTTGGAGTTGGAGACACAGCTTCAGAAAGAGCGTGAGCGTCTCGGTGAGCTGAGGAAGAAGCACTATGAGTTGGCTGGTGTGGCGGAAGGGTGGGGCGAGGAACAGGAGGGTAAGGCCTCGAGAAATTCTCAACATCAACATTTGAGTAACAAAGGAAAAAAAGTCGTAGGATTGAGCAGTGATGAAACTCTTTTTTTTTTTTTATCAGTATGAGCAAGTAGATCATGTTTTTATCTGCTAATTGTAAAATAATTGATGTAGACTACTTAAAATAACTATTCTGATAGCAAAAAAGTTTTCACATGTTTGGTGCATGGATTTTTTTTTTGTAATTTAAATACGTTCATCAAATAAATATTGATGTAATGTGTGCATATCAGATGAACTGCTCAGATGGTTTATTTGCCTAAACCCAGTTAATGAAAATGTCTTCCTTATTTGTTGCTATGGTAACCACTGCTCAGTTAAACAATGAGGACTGATGGCGATCAGCTCAAATAATCGAGCTCATGTGAATGTTATGACTACAACCAGCGAATAGTGAAGCGTGCCTAATTAATAGCTTGTGTAACCGAGCATGTAGGCGCATGTTAATGTCTATATTCTTTCCTTTTTCCTCACAGGAACAGGATGAGGCGTGCCCCCAATGCAGTAGCCCTGACTGGGCTTTTGCCTGCTCTCTGGCACTCGCTTGTTCCTCAGCGTCCCTCCCCCTTCGCTCTTCTTCACTCTATTCAGACCTTTTATCTTTTAATACTGAATGAAAAGCCAAATAAAAAAGGTGCTTTGACTTTACCCCCCTCCTGCTCCTCCGTCTCCTCCTCCTCCCCATGGAGTAAATACACTTACAGTAGGTGCAAACGAGGAAACAATGTCACCTTAAGAGGAGGATGAAGCCTTAGCAGCAGCAGCAGGAATGTATTTGGAGCACCACCCAGTGGGCAGAGGGAAGAATTGCACCATTACTGGCTGGTCAGCCTTTTTTTTTTTTTTTTTAAGATTATTTCCCTGTCCACTACCTCCTTTTAATTTAATTTTTTCAGTCACAATTCCAAGATGACGTGCGTCACACAGGACGAGCAGGAATTATTGACACTGTGCCGCGAGCTTCCGGATCGCCCGCTTCCCAGGCAGCAGCAGTAGTGTGTGACTTCCACCACCTCTTCCAGAAACTCATTCCTCATGCTGTGGGAACGGACACACACATACACACACACAACAAGCTGCTGAGCCATCTCTGAATTTTCCCTTGCCAACCCTCTTCCCTACGGTGGCCTTGCTCTGGGCTCTGAGCTCTGATAGAGTGAGTCTCCAGCCCACAAGTGAGGCTTCCCTCCGCATTAACACTAACGACTGTCTGAAAACCGAACTAAACTCAGCTTCTCCTTGTCTTGCTTCCTCGAAATGTATGTGTTTTACATTTTTTTTAATTATTATTATTATTTTTTTATTCCTCCTGAGCAGTAGTTTTTTCTCAAAAGTAGCCTGATTGGGCTTTTAAAATGTTTAGTCCACAGATTACATTTTGCTTACGGGGGATGAGATGAACTCCTTTGTCCAACTGTGTACAAGTGCAAGTGATCTGAGAGCTGTGACATCAGCCACACAAATTTCATGTCCATGGCTGCAAACGAATTGACTGTTTTCATGACGTTCTGTTGCAAAACGAGCCTGTTTGACAGGACTACCTAGGACTCTTCTCCATAACTTGAGTCTCCTCAAATGACTGTTTTCCTCGGGTGCCCTTAGACAACATTAGTAGCGCCACTGGTAGCCTCTTTTTTTTTTTTTTTTTTTTTTAACTCGCGTGTCAACATACCACCGTATGTTGACTTCCACTTCCGCCTCCACACACAGGAGCATTAGCACATGCGAGGAGAGACCTCTGTGCCTTCCAAAAGGTCAAAGCTCACATTCCCTCAATAAACCTTTAACGGCTGTAGCCTTTGACAAACGGTAGCCTGGTTTTGGTGATGTCTTACGGAAATACTCTACGGCGTGACGATGTCGGACAACTTCTTGTTGGAGCTTCCAGCACAGTTTCCTCCACATGGAGGACGCTCATAAAGAAAAAGGACACGGTGAACGTTGAAAAAGGAGGCTAATGTTAAAATATAAAGATGTGCTAGCCCCCTCTCGCTAAAGCAATCTAGACCAGATAGCCTTGTAGACCACCACTGTTTTATGAGCACAGCCTACAATTAGGCCCAAAACGAACCTGGGTTCATTATTTAAGTTTCATGTGTTTGTCTGTAATTACCTCATCTCCCTCATGGAGTGACGCAGGTGCTGAGATGTGTGCATGTAACAGAAAGCTATTGTGCTAATACACCATCGTCTGACTGACTGACTGTGTGTATATGCGTGTGAGTGTGTGTTTGTTTCAGAAAGCCCCAAAATGTGTTTCTATAGTATGTCTTTAACACCTTCACCATGTCTTGTTGCACTGCTTTTGCTGTTTTTGGAAAGTTGGAACACTGGTTATTTAATTGAACGAGTTTATTGTCACCGCCGCTCTTGTCTTCACGTCTCACCCTTTAGTCTTACCAGCCTTCCAACTGCCTCTCACTTTAGCCAGTCAGACGGTATATGAATCCTTAGTAACAATTTTTTGGACAGTATCTTTGTATGATGTACTAAAACTTGAGTGTTTTTATTTCTTTTTTTTTTCCTTTCAATAAATATAGTAATGTGTTTAAGTGATCAGTCGTTTGGCTTTCATCCTCTTTGCCTATTTTTTAAGTTCTTGTTTTATTCCCCTGATCTATCCTTGCATTTTTGAAGTCTGGTATTCCGGTGAATTAATTATATCCGAGTGACTGTCATTTTGCTGTCTGTGTTCAGTCTCTGTGCATGTTTATGCTCGTTTCCTCACGTCTCCCAGAAAAACATTTTTAATATAAATTGCTCCTAGGTGTGAAGGAGTGTGTGAATGTTGTTCCACGATGGTACTCATCACAATCAGAGATTATGCCCATGCACCAGTATTCCCAGAATAGACCCTGGATCCCTATATGTGGACAACCCTTCCAACCCTCGAAGATATTGGAGATGAAGATGATGTAATGAATTGTTCAGGTATTAAATAATTACTAGGCAATCCTTTGTGGTGTTGAAGAAGGTGTTGCAGCACAGTCGCAGCTTGTTAGGTAGATGTGGACCGAGTGCAGTATTAGCTGTGATAGCAGTGCCAGTCAAGCAGAGAGGGGTAAAAAGGGCCTTGCAGTGGCAGCTTGGTCCTGATGTTTGGATCGGTGATCAAGATTCAAACACAGACTCCTCTTAGAAAGCAATGACAATATCAACTCAACCACACATACTGGAAGCATATGTTTCTGTTCATAAAAAAATGTTCATAAACTGCAGCTTTCTCTTTGTTTTTTTCTTCTGAAGTGTTTTGAATCACCACCAGGGGGCACCAACAGCTACTTCACGCAGGATAAAAAAAAAAATTCTACCCAAAATACTGCTCCCTGTAGTGTATTTCATCAACTTAACCTCCTCTAGTGCATTGTGGGATTTCATAAGTGTGTACAAAATGGCACAATTCCATACTATAGTAACTACGATACAATTTGCTAGTTTATAACAAATATACAATAATGTAACAAAAAAAAACATGTCTGCTGGTGCAACATGTGGAAGTGGGGTACCTGGTATGATTAGCAAGTAATGTTTTTTTTTCTTTAATAAATGTCCGCAGTCTTGTTGTGGCGTAGTGGTTAGCAGTGTGACCTTGCACCTCCAGGGTCGATGGTTCGATTCCTGTCTCAGGTGTGTGGAGTTTGCATCTTCTCCCTGTGCTTGGTGGGTTCCCTTGGGTGCTCCAGTTTCCTCCAACAGTCCAGAGTGGAGCACTTTTATTTGTATAGCTCTTTTTAACAATGCACATGGACACAAAGCAGCTTTCCAGAATTCTGCATCACACTGTATTGACAGTCAGCATAACAGGTTTTAAGTCCTACTTAGATATGACTCGCATTGCTTTTTTGCACCATAAGTTTAATCCTCAGTAGACAACATGAGTACTTTAGTTTTCAGCAGATACAGAAGATGTTTAATATTTCACCCACATCCGACTTTTCTTCTCTTTTTCTTTATATAAATCTTTGTGTCACTCAAAGACCTCTGTATTGTTCACTATGCTGCACTTCTTTACTTTTCAGCATCTGGTTTGAAAATGTAAGCAGGGCTGTGTAAGCTGTGCTGCCTCTCTAAAGCATCACACAAAATCATCCACAGGAAAACTAGGACTTGCAATGTCTTAAGGTACAGACTTGGTGTGTAAGGGCCACTATAAATTAATTTCTATCCTCTTAAAGAAGATATTTAGAGTTAAAACAAATTGATGTCACTGAACGGGTATCAGTTGCACTGTTTGCAGGGGCAGATAAGAGAACAATGCATGCTTTTCCTACTTTTTGCATTTTTGTTTTGTAAAAGATGATAGGAATATTGACTCTGAGAGATGAGGACTCTAAGAAAAGGAACGTAACATCCAAGGAAAGGATTTAGAAATACAGTGTGAATGTGACTTGAATAAAAAGAATAAAAAACATGGTTAAAAAAGAACAAATAGCTGTTTTTTTTTGTTTTTTTTGGTAAAAGATCTTAGACTTACAGTAGAACAGTACAAAAGTGACTACAAGAGGCAGCCTCTCCTTTCCACCTAGGTTTTGCAATGCATTTTAGCAAGTGAAATATCTTGAAAATAGTTACATTTATCTACAATTTCTTTAGGTTTACAACAAACCAAATATCAATGTTATGCTTATTTCTAATAATTTTTACTTACATTTTAAGATTTGATTAGAAATAAGCTTAATAATCTTATAATTGATTTGGGTCTCCATGGATCAGACTTGTTTGTCCGGTGAATCCCATGGATGCTCAGATTTTGAGAATCTGGAGGTCGGACCAACAACCTTGCTCTCTTTGCCTGCTAAACCCCATATGCGAAAGGCTGTGATGTACTGGGTGTTTTGACATATTTCTATTGTGGCCAGCATTGGCTATTCTGTGAGATTTGTACTGGACGGGCTGGCCCTGGATTCCCGCAGGCATGGGTGAGCCTTGGGGACCCATGTTCCTGTCCACAGTTTGTTGGTGTATTGTTATGGCGAATCAGTGTATATTACAGCATAGTGAATTTTTTATTTTTTTGTATATTTCAGCTTGTTGAGATCACAGGACAGAGTCAATCATGATACAACTACTGGAGCAAAACCAGTTAAGGGCCTTGGTCAAGGTGGCAGCTTGCTAGTGCTGGGGCTTGAATGTCCACACTTATGATAAGCAACCCAGAGCTTAAACCATTGAGCTTCCACTGCCCCTTATTCATATTTCTTGTATCCCTATTGCCATGTTTTACCACCTTTAGCAAGTTTATTTTTAAAGTTTTGCTGTATGATCCTGTTACCCATCATAAAACCTAATATGCATCGACTGCAGTCTCGTGAAACACTCATTGTGCTAATGGTTTTGTTTTTCAGCAGACTAGCCTCTTTTCCAGCTAATTTATCCTGCAGTGTAACAATGCACCGGTAGCTCGCTATGACTATCCATTCTACAGTGCTTTTTCTTTCTGTAAGCCAGAGCACAATGGAAACTGATTTATTTATTTATTGTCTATAAATTGTCTTTATCCTGTGTACAGGATCCCAGGAGCCTTAGGGCACGAGGCAGGGAACATCCTGGATGGGGTACCAATCCATCACAGGGCGTACTCACACTACGTGTGGAATGCCAATTAGCCTAATCCACATGTCCTCGGACTATGGGATGAAACCAGAGTTCCTAGAGAAAACCCACCAAGCATGGGAGAACATTCAATCCCCATGTACACAGACCAGAGGCAGGAATCGAACCCCAACCCTGCAGGTGCAAGGCAACAGCGCCAACCACTTAGCCACTGTGTCACCCTAAACTGATTTATAAACGCCCGAATATGTTTAAACATATTATGTTTGAATCACAGGGTCATGTACTCATATTGATGCCAAAGGTACAAATAGTGGTTTTATGAACAAGCAACAGGGTTGAGTGATGCATTTGAGATTAATAGTTGCTTCGAAATGGAACAGAGCTAGATTTGAAAACAGTTCTCAACACAAAGTGAAAAACTTTTATAACTGAATAATTATTGTGCTCATTGCTAACCATTACATTAACCTGGACAACTCTTATAATTTTTTAAATAGAAGAAATTCAGAACCGGCGAGATGCTTTCTTGGAGCCGGAGCCAGCCAAACTGAGCCAACAGGGAGAAGCATTTCAGTCAGAGAGGTGTCCATGATCCAAAAACTCCTTTATAGTCGAATGGGAAGATAGATATGACTCTTCAATAGAAGGACGAAACGCAAAGGCTCACTTGCCGAACAACACTTCTCAAAGGCCATGAAAAACAAGATTCTATGACCTGATAAAACCAGGAAGGAAGGAACACTACAGCCTGTAAACTAAGCACCGCATCTGAAAGAAACCAGGCTTATCATGTGACCAGTTCCATCCCTACCCTGAAACACAATGGTGGCACTGTCCTGATGTGGGGAGGATTTTCATGGACACACTTTATGCTCAACTCTCTCCCTCCAACTGATTTAAACTGTAACCTTTAATGTTCATTCCAAGATTACTATTCACTATAACGCTTATACTGAACATCCTTCGAACACACTTACACTACTACTGTTTTATTATACTCTTTCGAATTGTAATGATTTATATCCATTTCAAAACCTAAAAGGTTCATCTCAAGATTAAGTGGTTAGTTATAACTGTTACCTCTGGTTTGCTCATTCAGGATCAAGATCTAGAGCTAGGGTTACAGTAGTTTGAAAGTTCACCTTCTAACACGACAGTGAATTGTGACACACAGACAGGACTGTGGCTTGGCTTCTGTCCTTGTCCTTGAGTGTCCCAGTCTGACTGAAAACCTCTGGAGGGAGCTGAAAATAGTCGTACACTATAGTGGTATACCCTGACAAACCTTGAAAAAAGTTCTTCGCCGGTCGCCAAATACAGCTGTTCCAAGCTTGTAGCATCAGATGCTAGAAAACTTAGAGCTGTAATTACTGCTAGGATAAACTGTTTTCATAACAGATTACAAATTCGGATACAATCATCCCAGTGTCTGACTGGCCAGAAATAAAGACTCATTATGGATTTGAACCAAAGCCTTCCCATTCCTCATCTAACACTGAGAGCCCTCTGCATTCATCTCTCACCCTGTACAGATGGCACGATGAAATGAAGAGCAAATACATCACCCACGCACCTTCCCACAGACGTCAGACAGACTCACTTCCTGAGCTGTGTGTGTGTGTGTGTGTGTGTGTGTGTGCCTGATAAATACTGAACCCAGACAATGAATAACGCCAATTCTTTCCACACACACACACACACACACACACACACACACTCTCTCTCCACCTCCGCAACTTGAGAAGATAGAAACCCAGTTGCTAGGAGACTGGATCTGCAGTGCAGCTCAGAGCCCAAGTCATGCGCAGCTGTAAACAGGAAAACGCAGTCCAGAGCCTGAGGAACCTCGCAAAAGTAGAGCACGCTGGAGTGGAGCACAGACAGTCGCATTATTATATTCAAAAATAAAGCTGAAATAAGTCTATAATTACAAATTTGTTAATATTTCCTTATTGAATGCCATACACTGATGGAAGTAGATCACACTCAATGTTACCTTTATGGAAAATATGATTTATATAACACAGTGTGTTACAAGGAGTATAAAAACACACAAACACAACGAACAAGGCAATCGACCATATCTTTTATTTTAATTTAGTCCAGTCTCAACCATTTTTATAAAAGAAACTAAGCTTGAAACATTTTCAAGAGTTAAAAAAAAAAGTGCCAAATATTGCACACCCATATTAGGGCTCCAGACAGAAAGCACACTATGAAATTCAAAGTCATAAATAACAAACCGTACATGTTTATTTACAGTCTGAAAACACGCTGACCAACCTAAATAGTGGTGCCTTCCATTAACATACATGTCAATGTACATGTTAAATATATTAATATCTGTCATTTGCAAAAAAGAAATAATGCAGAGACAAAAGCTGGCACTTTAGCTACTTTTAACCTCAACCCTGATCTTTATCTGTGCACACAAAGACTGTCACATGCAGCATTACAGCATTATTGGTCATGACTTTCATGATCTAGCAACAAATTTTGGTCATCTGGTGTCACACAAAGCTGCAAATGTTGGAGCTTTATGGTAATCATTGGAGAGTTCATGATTAATAGAGGTGAACAGAATGCATGCTGGAAATACACAACAATGACAGGAATATATGTGATACTGTATGGAATTTTATAATATAGTTCAACAACATATTTAACTAGTGGCTACATCTTAGCCAGCTCCACTCATATGTTCACCCAATGTATATAAGGAGTGAGTGAGTGCTTAGATACTTCTCAAAATACTTCAAGCTGTCACCCGAGAGCTGCATAAAATAACTTGGATAGAGATTCATGTCATTTTGTGATGTGCCTTTGTTGGAAGAGTAAATAAAATAATTTGCCTAGAATAATTAATATTTAATTTCCACATCCTTAGATTTTAATTAGCGATGCACCGATTTATCAGCTGTAAACTGGTACTGCCTGATATTCGCCTGGCATTGCCCTAAAGACAACAAAACCTGATGCTAGTGATGGATAGTTATCTGTTTTGTCGCGTCAGTTTTGCGCTGGCTAAATGTTGGGTTGGTTACCTGCAGCCTGGCGCAAACAACAGTACGTTAAACCAACTGTGGCATCATGAAAGGTCTCACAGGTGGAGCTACAATACCTCCCATAACAGTGTCAGCGAGGGCACGACTGCGCGATATGCTTTTTGTAAGACATTCTCTTGTGACGTAGCTAGAGAAGGTTCTACAGGCAAGAATTGTATTTTTTGTCTAATGGCTTTTACATTCACATTTAATTACATTTATTTTACGATTTACAAAAAGTTTTTGTTTGGCTATGTAAGTACCAGAGGTGGAAGGTACCTAAGTACATTTACTTCGTTACTGTACTTAAGTACATATTTATGGTAACTGTGCTTTACTTGCGTATCTTTATCAGCGGATACTTTTTACTTTTACTCCACTAATTCCTACAACAAATATTCAAACTTTCTACTTCACTACACTTCTGCATGGCATCGTGTTCAACAACCACAGTGGTGTGTAGTACTTGAAGTAGTAATATCGCCACCTGCTGGTTATTATGCAAAACTGCATGATTTGCCTTCCCTCTGTGAAATGCCTAATCATGTAGCAGGTGTTTGAATTCAGATGTGGAGACAATTGAAAACAGCGATGAAAACAGCACATCCATACTCAGAAAGCAGAGCGAGAGAGACTTTTTACCATTTCTTTAAGGCTATTATACACTAATACAAGCTCAGTACTTTCAATACTTAAGTAAATTTGGTAGTAAATACTTTTGTAATTTTACTCAAGTATAATTATAATTGGAGGACTTCAACTTTTACTTAAGTAATATTTTTCATAGGGTATCTCTACTTTCACTCAAGTACATGATTAGTGTACTTTGCCCATCTCTGTGAAGTACTGACCGTTCTTCTCATTGAGTAGGTCGGTAAGAGGCTAAAGAGGCTTTCAGTCATTCTGGACAATCTGTCTCGTGAAAGAAGGTTAGAATACAGGCTGTTCATGAATTTAAATGATAAAATTTGTGCTCACTGAAATATAGTGTGATGAAAGGCTCAAACTTTAAAACCAGGTGTTATATATATATGAATCACTTAAGCATTAAAACCATCTAAC
>JAOVVA010000052.1:10095893-10107264 GCA_028565275.1 Leiocassis micropogon | reverse complement strand
AAAATTTATTACAAATCTTTGCTCGTCTTGCGGAACACTCGCAAACCGCGTTACTCGTAATCCGAGGTTTCACTGTACTTAAATTAGGGTAAGCTTATAGAAGTATATGACCTTTAAAATTGTTACTTAAACTGTTTTTTGGTTAAAGCTTAAAAAAGCAAAAAACAAACATTCCTCACATAATTTAATACAGTGCGTGTGACAGGCAGAATTAAGGGCTGACGAAACACTGGAGCAGTGTGAGGAGAAGCAGCACACTCCTTATTTGCAGGTAATGGCAGCATGAAAGCATCAGGATCTGCACGTGGGCGGAGTTAGGGGTAACCTCTAAAAAAGATGTTTGACATCATGTGCAGTGCTCTGTTTGACAAAAACCCATTCTACATGTTAAGCATGGTCACCGTAGTAGAAAGGTGATGATTTGGGTGAACGTTTTTGTTTTCCTGCAAAAGGACCAGGGAAGCTTGCTATCATTGAGGCAATGATGATCCCTGCTTTATAAATATTTTTGCGACAAATGGCAAATATGTCCAGCAACTTAAGCCATCCCTCATGCAACATGACCACGATCCCAAGCACCCAAACAAACTAACAAGATGCTGGAATGGCCAAGTCAAAGTCCAGTCCTCAACTTCATTGGGACCATAAAATAGCTGTGGTTTTATATATTACTGAAAGGTTTGCATTTAGGATAAAAAAAAAAACTACACTTTACGGTCTTTTTTTTTGCTTATTTTTTTATAGAAGTTAATAAATAAAAATAAATAAATAAAACCACAATCAAAACAGGATGTACTTTCTATTTATATAACTGCTTAAAATTAACGTCACCCTTTTGGTCATGGCTCTTACCTCTTTGTAGCATTTCTGAACTATCTTGTCACTGGAGTTACCCCATACAGTCAGCTGCTTCCTATCATATTTAACAACCAGCTCAGAGACCTTCAGGAACAATACAGAATCATCCAGTCAGTACCTGTTATAAATAGCTTTTCATCAGTGTATGAGTGGGGTGTGGAAGTACAGACCTTCCTAATGAGGGTGTCATTATTGGCTTTGATGTCAATATTAATGGGGGTCTTTGGGAAAGCCTCAAATACATCTCTCAGCAGAGGGATGTCTTTATCGTCACCTCCTTCGATAAAGCACTCTGTACAGACACATGGCACAAGAATTTGACAAACAAGATATTATTTTTGGGCCCGCCCTTTTCATAAAATGAGAGATGACAGATCATACACAATAATTTAAGTTAAACAATATGGTAAACTATTTATCTCATGGGGGAAAACAATCCATATATTAGTTCTATTGTTTAAATAGTACTTTTTATCAAAAATGTGTCTAAGAAATATTGACAACTCCGATTAATATTTAAATCAAATGCAAACAAACACTCATACTGGAAACGATAAACATTTGCCCATGAATGCTGTTTCAATAAGGGGCTGCCCAAACTGTGTTATATTTTTTAAAAAGCAGAAAAGAGACAGATGATTGTTGACCTGCACAAACCGGTAATGGAAAAAATAAATGAGGAGTTAAAATGACCTTTTATCACATTTGCAGCTAAAAAAGAAAACAAAACCTCACATCTGGATGAAGAAGAGAAACAGACCAAAGATCACAGTTTTAGGATTGCACAGTTTAGCTGATTCTTGTGGTTACCAAGTAGATCGCTGGTGCTTTGGGGTTGTTTCTAAGAATGTGGTTCAGGTTTGTATAGATCATGGTATCATATATTCTATAAAGCACCAGAACATGAGTTGGTGATAGAGTTTTTGACTATATGATAAGCCAAAAACACAGTGAGGTCCACAGATATTTCTAGACAAAAGTATTTGCAAGTTCTTTATTTTGGTGATAAGTATGGCTACCAGATTTCAGACAGGTAGCCATACTTATCACCAAATAAAGGCAGCCTTTATTTTGACTGAAAAGGATTTGAAACTGAGTATTCAAAATGTAAATAAATATATTTGTGATTATGTTAGTTTCTTCAGTTGTGTTCAATTATATTTGGTCCTTTAAAGGGGGCTACAAAATTGTTCCTAAATACCCTTTAAATTATAGCAGCACATCAGATTCATTATTTCTTTTAAACTCCTATTTACTTTGGTCGACAGCTAAAAAAAAACAATACATCTGTAAATATCAAAAAAATTACTTAACTGAGTATACATAAAACATACAACCTGTAAATAGACACTCAAGGTTTTCTGACAAAATGCACATACACAAATGTACACCGTACATCAGCCATAACATTAAAACCATTAGCATTAAAACCTAGGTTTTGGGTTTCCCTTGAGCTCTGGCCCCTTGGGTCATGGTTCTGCAGGACCTCAGGGAGTGTGGTGTGGTGTCTGGCACCAGTATATTGGCAGCAGATTCTGTGGGTTTTGGTGTGGGGCCTCAATGTATCTGAATTTGTCTGGTGCATTCTATGGGTGCTCAATCGTATTGGAGTATGAGGAGTTTGGAGGTCAGGTCGGTAGCCTTGGGCCCTTTGCTTGATGGCCCATGTGTGGTGGACTATGGGAACCATTGACTTCTTTTGGGCAAGACATGCCACATGCCACATTTTCTGTGGGATCGGATGGAATGGGCTGGAATTTGGTCTCCACAGGTATGGGTGAGCTTTGGGTGCTCATGATTCTGTCGCCAGTTTGCTGTTATATAATTGGTGATAAAAGCTGTTCAGGTCACCTGGCAGTGGTGTTATGGCCGATCGGGGTATGCCCCAAATTTGTTGCTGTGTCTACTGTAGAAGTAAAAAAAAATAATAATAATAATCTGATTTCCAAAGAGGCTGGATTGTTGAACAAACTGAGGGAGAATTTTCCCAGAGAGAAATAGCTAGGAATCATGAAATACCCATTTCTACAGTTAAGAGAATTATAGTTCAATTTAAAAAAAAAAAGTAAAAAAACATCAACATAGTTATGACTTAAAGATGCATTAGAGCCAATGAGAATAATCCTCTCATTCCATGCACAGGATAGTCATGTCTCTTAAAGTTGCTAAAGAAGACTTAACAAAGTATTAATAATATATTAAAAGCTAAATCTTGCTTGCTTAAAATTTTTAAAAATTTTGGTGCACACATTTTTATCATATAACTATATGGGGACTATTTACTTCCTGCATCTCTGGGTCTGAACTGAAGCAGGAAGTCCACATGCAGAAAGCTAAGAACACAAAGAAGCTTAAAATATTATGCATTCTACAAATCTCTCTAACCTCTTTAGACATTATCAGGGGATAAAAAAAATACTGATCCTAAGGGTAGAAATGCATTTTAAACCAGTGCTTTGCAGTAGTAATTTGCAGTATTTATTTATTTATGAAAATTGGTAATCATCCCGGCTGCTGTACAACAGCTTATTTTGTACAACCAAAAAAATCCTTATGAGGTCAACGGTTCAGTGCTACCAACAATACAAAGGCATGTTTACACTAACACACGCTAAAGTGGTTACACTAACACACATGTCTAAGAGAATAAGTGGGCTTGTTACATATCTTATTCAGCTGAGACCACAGAAGGATTAAAACAGCTGCTGATGACCAGAGCAATCACTCACCTCGCTTGAAAGTCACACCAAGCTTGCACAAGTAAGGTGGAAGATCCTAAAGAAAAAATTAGCACATACACAAACATACATCATAGTGCAATCTTAACCATGTGCAGAAATCTATTGACATTAAGCCAGGTGTAAATACAAGACTGAACTCTTCCACTCACAGCATACGCAACATCCGAAATGTCACAGCTAACTCCAGTCAACCTCTTTAGGTTGGAGTCATGCAACACCACCACCTGCTCGTCCTTGGTCAAATGACAGTCTAGCTCCAGCATGTCAGTGCCAAGCTCTACAGCACTGTGGAGGAGGAAGAGGAGGGATACATGAGGAATGGAAAAATGGGAATGCATGGCTCAGCTACTCAGGAAAGGGAGTTATGATAGAAGACAGGAGATTTGAAGATCACTAAAAAGTGTTCTTAAATATGCATGCAAGCAGGGAATTGTGACCGGCGAGGAAACGCACTGTCTGAAGGCTGCCATGGTGTTCTCCAGGTTCTCACCTGCACCTGTGGGCGGGGACAAAAACAACAACACACAGTCGTTACTCAGGAGAAGTGAAGCGAGCAGACGTTATCAGATAGGAACTGCATGCAAACGGGTTAAAGGTCTTATGAAGCTTGCGAGCTGATAACACATTAGTTTTTAAAGTGCCAGGGATTTTCTACTGACAGAGAAATGAACCACAGGTCCCTGGGTCACTAGTGCACTGTCATATAGTATGACGACACAATAGGGCGTTTTTATCCGGATATGATGGATCATTTTAGCCGTGATTAAAAGTACCAGGGTATGTGTACTGTATAGTCTTATACAAACCAAATTAGAGGCCGAATGAAGTGAATAATAATAATAATAATAATAATAATAATAATAATAATGACAGACTCACCGCCGCGGTGTGAGATGTGGCGGCTGCGGAATGTCTCGCGCTTCCTGCGATGCAGCAGTGAAGGACATTTCAGCAGCAAGGCGGATGTTAGCACATAGCCCGTGACCGTGGATAAAACATACACCGCGGCACTCATACCTACAATGACCTATGACCAGAAATAAAATAATATAACAGACAGAAGCGAAACAAGGGCTTCGCTTAGCTTAGCTAACAACTTCTTCCAGGTTTCTCGCTAGCTCCTCGGCTACACACCGGCCGGTACCCTGCTTTACTTCGAGCTGTCACCGAACACAACACAGCCGATATAAATAGCACCTAATTTTTCAGCAACAAAAACAAAAAAAACCCACTTTATTTTGTTTTAACTTTATTCTGTCATTAATTCATTCACACTTTCCCGATCTATACGCAGCAGAAACCTGTCATGTTACGATAAATCCCAGGGGTGCCGCAGGTCCGCCACTCTTTCGCTGTTGTTTTATTCTACGCGCATTCGGATTGGTTGTGCATGAACCGAAACGGGTGTCACTGATTGGTCGAAACGTTTTACGGCGCATCAACCAATCAGCAGCGCAGATTTTAAGCCTCTTATTCTCTCTCTCTCTCTCTCTCTCTTTCTCTCTCTCTCTCTCTATCTACAGTATCTCTATACTGTACTAACTCGCTGAAGTATCCGTAGTTAACTGTAAAAAGTGTTTTTAGAAATAGTCAAAAGGTTAAAACTAAAAATGAGCTGATCAGCTTTAATGAAATCAGTTATATTATTTAGGGTTGAAGCCCACGTACATGTCTACCTGACTAAATTATTACTGCTTAATTTCTAACAAAGCACTCCCTGTTTAGTTATCGGATAAGAAGTCGAAAAAGTAAATCAGATAAGTATTAAGTTTTGTCTTAGAAAATATTGAGAGAAAATATTAACTAAGCTAGGTAAAAATATTCAGTTTATCTTTTTCAATTAATATCTATTGGTGCAGATGTTTATTTACTTTGAGAAAGTAATTTATTAGTAGCTAACTGTTCATAACATCGCTTTCACTTATAGTGCAAGTTAAACTTCAGGCAGATATTTAAGTACTGCAAAGGATTCATTTAATTTTGTCCAGAGGTCAATTTAACTCCCGCATACAGTTTAATGCATACTCAGTACACTGTTATAATCTGGCACAAAACTGCTCAGAATTTCCCTTCTACTCAACATTGTGATTTCATTTATGGTGCAGATTTAACCTCAGGTAAATATCGGAGGACTGGCAAAGTTTAATTCAATGCTGTCCAGGCATGTTTGCGTGAGGCTGTGACAAATTCTGGCTGGACAGACATACAGAGAATTTTCTGAGACTGGGTTTGTGTTCTCCAATGTGTGAAATATTTAAAGATATAACTGAATGAGCATGTTCTGACCAATGTACAGACAAAACCTTTCTTTTATTTATATAGATAAAACCGAAATTCTTTTTGTTTGTATGGACGTGTGGTGTTTGTAATTCTATGTCTTACAGGCGCCCCTTACTGACTGTAATAGTAGGGAGCATCACCTATGGCAAAAAAAACCCCCAACAAAATACGGGTATGTCAGGCCAAGCTCATAGCTCCTGAAACCTTGGTGGAACACTGGGGTAACAGAAGGCAGTGTCATCATCACCTACTATGTCATACTCTGAGGTGATAATATATCTACCGAAACGTAATGGTAGCAAGCGGGCGTCAGGATCTGTATCCTAGGAGAGCCGCGGGTAACCTTTAGTTAGACATAATACATTCATGGCGCTCAAGTGTGAACATGAACAAACTCCTCCTAGGGTACTGTGTTTAAAATATTGTTTCAGAACCTGCCCATTTTGGGTTTATACAGCAAATTGCTCTATTTCTGACACAGCTTGTCTACTTGTAAACTCAGTACCAACTAAGAATTTTAATGGTACTTTGTGGTCTGTCCATAATGAACCAGCTGGTAATTTAGCATGGCAGTGACATGCTATGAGGAAGAAGCCTTTATTTGTCACAAATACAGTATTTACAAATACAGTGAAATTCAATGAAATCTTTTCTTCTTCTTTTTGTAATTCCCAGCGTGTTTTTGTACAAAATTAGATCCCAGCATCATCAAGATACAGAACCCCAAGAGAGGGCTGGGGCCTATAACCCTGACCTGAAACCTAGTGGAGCCTTAACCATTAAAACACCACTGCCTCTAACCTAATCTACATTCATTCATTTTATTCATCTTCTACTGTATACCGCTTTATTCCATAGAGGGTCTGTACAGGGGCCTGGAGCCTTCCCAGAAGACTTAGGGCACGAGGCATGATACACCCTGGACAGTAAATGGAGGAAACCCATAAGGATGGAAAGAACATGCAAACTCCACACGCACAGACCCGGGGCAGGAATCGAACACAGTTTCCTTGATAATTAGTTTTTATGAAAATGGACAATTGAATGCATATTATTTCATCACACTCTAGTTCACTCATCTGGACGTGGAGCCTATCCCAGGAGGCTTAGGGCATGAGGCAGGGTACACCTTGGACAGGGTGCCAATCCATCGCAGGGCACACACGCATACACACACTCACCCACTCATTCACACACTACAGGCAATTTGGGAACACCAATTGGCCTAACCTGCATATCTTTGGACTGTGGGAGGAAACCGGAGTACCCGGAGGAAACCCACCACTCTCTAGTTTACCTTTCAAAATAATTGCCTCAAATATTGTCACACAAAATCACTTACAGAAAAATATCCTTGAGGCAGAAAAAAGCAACATATTATGTAAAAGATACATTTTCAGACAGATAAAAAGAAAAAAAAGAAAGCTTCTCGGTTTTGTATCTATGAAAAATAAACAGGTGTGACAAAGTCCTCAGAAGGACCGTGGTCTATTCTGCAGGATGTTTAGTAAAACTAAACATCCTGCAGTCAAAATTTATTAAAAATCTTTGCTCGTCTTGCGGAACACTCGTAAACCGTGTTACTTGTAATCCGAGGTTCCACTGTAGCTAATTTTCTTATAAAACTGCACTAATTGTACCTGAGACTATATTTTAAGCAAAAGATTATCACACCAGTTATTGACTTTGTTTCTTTAATTACTGTTTACTGATGTTTTTTTATGTAGAAACTTTTTAAAAAATACATCCTTGCTATTATACATACATCAAAGCAATAGTTTTTAGAATTACATTACAACATGATCCGAGTGTTCAATTTTATAATGGCTACCGTGGGGATTTATAATGCTGGATGGGACACAGAAAATGGTTTAATATATTATTTAATATCTAAAATGAGACAAGGTTATAAAAACTATTCAGCACTTATGCTTATTCCTCATGAAAATTGGTAATGAAGATCAATTGCCTCACGCCTAATGTTCCTGGCATAGGCTCTGAATCCACGGTGACCCTGACCAGGATCAAGTGATTACTGACTGCATTATGTTCATAGTACATACCCCAGTGTCCAGCTGTTCATACATTTTCTTCTCTGACTTGTACTAGAAATTAATCTCTCAAAGCTTTTATATAGAATGTGTACTTAGCATAGCTTGTAATAATTTTGATTGCTCCGAAGCCTGTGTTCAGAAAACCCATGTGAAGCAATAAAGGAATGATGCACTGGGAAATGCCTTTTGAAATACAGGCAAACAAGCAAAAAATTAAAAAGCAGGATACAAACATATTTCTACCTGTAATAACAATCATCAGTTTGCCTCTGTTGGGCACTTGAGCAAGGCCCTTAACCCTGTATGCTCCAGGGGGTGCCATATAATGGCTACATGATCCTACACGATCTGGCTGACCCTACGCTCTGACCCCCAAAAAAGCTATAATAAAACATAAGAAATCCCCCCAACAGAAATAAACCCATAATCATTAATTATTCAGTCCTAATGTAAGGATGTGTAAAAATCTGTTGAATCAAGAGCGACAATGAGGCTTGCTGTCATACTCTAATTTGACTGATAATAGGTTTGTTAAGCTGATTTATATAAAATATAATTAGATTCAATGCTTTTAATGTAGGATGTTACTACAATAGGATCTCTTGCTCTTTATGACAGGAATACATGTACTACCAGCATGAAAGCTGTAGGTAGCTGTATGTACAGCCACACTCAAAATTCTCAACAGTTCAGGGCTTGGAGTCCTTTTGAATTCTCCATTTCTATCAACAATTCATGTTATGAAAGAACAAAAAGCAAAAACATTTTGAAATATCCTGCCATTATGAATTTATCATGTCATCCACAAAATTAACACCACAGAACATTAACATTGATTGTCAATTATATACAGTACCATTAAACAACTGACATGATCAAGGACACCCAAGGGTCATTTATGCCTTTTGGGAGCAAAGGCTAGCTTGTCCTGTCTCTCACAAAAAACAAAGCAGCACAACTCGCCGAAAAAAGTAAATGCTGGCCACGATGCATTCCAGCCCACCACACACAGGGCACAGTAGGCAAAGAGCCCAAGGCTACCTCCAATCTTCCTATGTAGAGTCGGAGCTGCCCAGACGGCACAAGGGAAACCTACACGATCTGGCTAATTGGCGTATGCTACATGACATTATGAAACTGGTGTTCTGATGGCTTCACCTTTGTGACTTATTTTATAGCCGTTCGTTTACACAAGTTACAGCATAGTAGATGATCATAATGTACAACTGAGACTATTCGCCTGTTCACAGAGAGTTGAACCTGAGAGAATGATTAATTATTATCTAAACAGCATATGTAATAATTGATGGTGACAGAGATTGTAATTAAGCGCAAACCCTGTTCTTTTGATGATAAATTAAAAGCAGAAACATAATAAACCTATTACATCTAGTGTATTCCAGACATTAGTGTCCCAAAGGTCAGCAGATTTGTCACAGTCAAAGTTCATTTCCAGTCATAAACAAAGTCCAGACACACATCTGTTTCATTTACTAAAGCTGGTTTATCCAGAATGACTGTGGGAAAATTTTGTTTTTAGAAATGATTCTAAATTAACAGTTCTTCCAAAATAATCATAAAAATTACCCTGGTTGTTCTTTTCCTTAATTTTTGTGTCATTTTAAAGAAGCCTCAGATGTCTTCCAAATTAAAAGAAACCCTTAAAGAATGGGATAGTCTGGAAACGGATTTCCAACAACTCCAGGTAAGATTTTATAAATATGCCCAACTTTAGTGGTCTTTTGATCAAGTTTGAACATAACTTCCAATTACATGATTTTACCACATTTACTGTATATTTATTTCTACATTGTAAAACAATGCCAAAGGTATCCAAAATATGCAATAATCTCACTTGTCAATATAACAGTTGATAATGAGATGCGTCTGCTACATATGCTCTGTAAAGCCTTTATAACGCCTCTAATCTGAGGTGCTGTTAATTGGTGATTTCTGAGGCTGGCACCCCTAAATATACTTCTCCTCTGGAGCAGAGGTACGTTTTAGTCTTGTTTTCCTAGGATGGTCTTCATGAGAACCAGTTTCGTCTTGGTGTAACTTATTACAACAGGTCTTGCAAAGTAAAAGCAAACCTTACTACTTGTGTTGAAAATATGTTCCCTGGGAGCTTATGGTGAATTAGAGCCCTATAGGATGAACACTGGAAACGGTGTAGTACTACAAAACCAGTGTTTGTACTGTACTTGTCAATTGTATCCAGCTTAGATTGAAACAAAGATGAGATTTTGGCACAAATTGTAGCTTTTGGGGTTTTTTTGGGGGGAGATTATTTTTAAATGTGGGTGTGACTTTCAACATGTGAAGCACACAGGTGACATTCAGGTCAAGCCAGCTGCAGTAGAAACCATATGAACAGACAGATATGAACATTTTATGACTGCAATTCCTCCTCATCTTTTGACTTTTAGTTACCTATTATTTTTACACCTCTCCTGCCACTGCATAATCCCATAAACATCTTCACTAAATTATAAGTTTGTGGGGTGTGTTTTTTTTTTGCATATCTATTTTTAAAATCATGGGGTGACCAGGTGCTCTCTGAGCCCTACGTGAGTGTTTAGACTACTTATAGCAAGAAATTAGCCATGAACATGATACCACCCTTTACATCTAATGGTGACATCTACACAGACTGGCAGCCCTGGATTTTGACACAACTCCACCCAGAGGGGTAAAGGCCACGATAAACCATCAGGAGGGCTGCATGTTTTGCTCTTCTGTTATCAGAGAAAGTAATTGAATATACTAAAACATCGAGGGTTCAATTCTACTGTATTTAAAATGATTTAAGGTTAATTTAAGTTCTTTTCACTCTCCTGAGTGATAAGTAAAAGGTTAAAGGAACCAAGAATATTCAGTTTAATTTGTGGTTTTATAGAATTTATTCATGGAGTGCATGAGAATGTTAAGACTTAAATTTACCTAACCCTGTAAACTTTCTCATCCCATCTAGTGGATGCAAATGTGCTTTTCTTACACTCAATACTAAATACTTAAATTAATAAACCTATTCATTTCATTGTCTGTACTAAATAAATAACAGTAATTTTAAGGGAAAATGTGTTTGAATAATATGTTGGAGTTTTTATTTGTTAGAAGGTAATCTGAGGACATAATGTGCTGTTTAATTTTATTTTATAATTTTATTTTTACAATATAATAAATGCATTGTAATTTTTTTAGACAAAGTTTGGAAATAAGATATGGATAAACTGAGCAATATATGTATGTGGAAATCAGTCTGAAAGTACAAAAGAAGTATGAAAATCTAATTTTTTTCTGCATGTAACTGAAACTGAAATCCTTCATGAATCAATTCTATACTCAGCAAAAAAAGAACCGCCCCTTTTTCAGGACTGTGTATTTCAACAATAATGTTGTAAAAATCCAAATAACTTTACAGATCTTCATTGTAAA
>JAOVVA010000052.1:10078288-10091323 GCA_028565275.1 Leiocassis micropogon | reverse complement strand
CAGGTTTCATCTAAAGAACTTTCTCTGGTTGATAATTGCCTTAACTTTTTAATGAGAATCTGGATTTAAACCATTAACATACTTATTTTATTAATTAAAACATTTAATTCTCTTGCTCTCAGGAGACCCATCGTCTTTATCTTCAGAAGCTGGATGAAGTCTCCAAGCTCCAGAACAGCTTCGCTGCCTCTATAACTCACCAGAGGAAGCGTTTAAAGGACATGTCTCAGTCTCTGAAGACGTGAGAAGTGAATTTATTACGTTCTTTGTTTCTAATTCTGTTATAATTTCAGTTTTTCATAAAATCACCTGTCAGTGCTAAGCATCTCATTGTTGTCTGTTTTCTGCTCTTTCACCTATTTTTCCTATCTGTGTTTTTTTTTTTGCCTACAATTTTGCTTAATTTACACTGCAAGGTATATTTAAAATCCTATTACAGATACAGTAAAGGATTAACAAAAGAGGAAACCAAAGGCGTGAAAGAAATTAACGGACACCTTCGGCAGAGGCCTGCTGTTTTCCTTCAGATGGAGGCCTTCCTTCCTAAGAAAAATGGGTAACACAGAACTCCAGGCTAATACTATGACCATATTCTGTAGATTTTGCATATGACCTTTTCTCAGTATTTAGTGTTTTTCTTTTTTGTGTGTGTTTCCTAAAGGATATATCTCAGTCTTGTGCTTGGGAATGTGAACGTCAATCTTCTAAGCAAGCAGTTGAAGTAAGTAGAGTGATTATATACATTTATACAAACATCTTCAGCCCTGTACAACCCTGTAAACATAAAAATGTAGAGCAGTGGTGGCTCAATCAGTTAAGGCTGTGGTTTACTGGATTACTAATCAGAAGGTCATAGGTTTAAACCCCTAGATATAAGTCACTCTAGATATGGGCATCTTCCAAACACTCCAATATAAAAACTATCATTTACTACCTTGAATTTTGTTAGTGTTTAACGTACAAACTTGCACACTTGCTTTATAACCACAGTAAGCATTAATGTTCTACAGAATTGATGCTTTTTCCAATTTTTCCAATCCCTGTCCAATTATCAATTAATTTAAAAAAAAGAGCATCACTGTTAGATGCCTAAGGCATACTTGGCTTTATAGAAAATGAGCTCAGCTTTCCAAGTGCGCACAGTGTAATGAGAACATTACGGAATTTCCCCCCAGCAGCATTTCCTAGTCCTTGGGCGTTTACAGTACCTTTGGAAGAGAAATGCTGCTTCAAGTAGAATTTGTGAATTATATATACGTATATGTCTTGCCTCTAGATGAAAGTATTTACATTTAAAATTCGATAGTAGAATTTCTGTTTAGTTTTTACATTTCAACATAGTCATCTACAGACTGTTTTATAGGAAAGAGTCATAAACACTGAATACATACTGTATTTGGTATAAAAAAAAATTAAACAACTGTATTTTGCTATTCATTCAATGATTTTTATTCTTTGTAATTTGACTGTAGGAGTACCTACAAAGATGAATATGAGAAATTTAAGCTATATGTGACTGTAATCCTGTTCCTGCTAGGATTCATCTGTCAGTTTTTAGCCACCTACAGGTAAGAACGTATATTTATTCTTAAAGAAACTGCTTATTTGGTTTAAAAGTCTATCTATTAGAGGTGTCATTCAAGAATTTAGTTTAGTAACAGAACCTTTAGTAGTGATTTAAGACTGCTGTTTATTTTCTAAGGTTAAGGGTATAAGTAAGGATTTAATGACACCGAATAGTTTTCTAAAATAATGAAATAGAAACTGCCCTGGCAGAGGAATAATGAAACTGTATAACCAGGACCCTTAGAGGGAAGTGGGTCTTTAAAGAACCAGAACTAAAAGTGAGCACTTTTAGGAGCAGAACAGAGGCACAAAAAAGAAGAAAATATAAAATTTTAAGTTCAGTCAAAATTATCCACACTCGGATCATATTCAAACTTCTGTTGGCTGCACTTATCAGCGCTTTAGTTTCGAGGCTACCGTCTACCCAGTCAACGCTGTGCAGGTGTGAACGTGTTACATCAGTTCATTTGGAACCGTGGTGCGAGCAGAGATGGATGCCCCACTGATGTGCACGAAAGAAAAGCAGCGTGCACTGATTCTATTTATTTATTTATTTATTGTGGCCTGATAGTGTACCTGGTGTCGAAACAACTCACAAACGGGCATAAACAGAAGTGTTTGGATATCTGCAAACAAAATTTGGACTGATACTCTAAGGAAGGTCAACCATCAAATCAACCTAGCAGAAAACCATAAGCTGGTAAATTGGTGCTTACAGTTTTCTGGGATTCTCAAGGGCCAGTATTGGAACATTATCAGAAAAAAGGGTCAACAATCAACAGTGCTTGTTATAGTGACATGTTTATTGAAGAGCTGAAGAACTTCGGATTAAATGCAGAGGACTTGCATGACAATACAGTACATGGTACACTTCTGCCCACACTAAAGCATCCTCCCTATAGTCCTGCCTTTGCTCCATCGGACTTTCACCTGTTTGAGAACCAAGATTCACTTCTTTTTTCTTTTAATTTAGTCCTGTCCAATTCTTTTCCCCCGATTTTCTCCTCAATCTAGTCGTGTCCAATTCCCCTCCCGTCACTAGGGGGTTCCCACATTAAGGCTACTAACCTCCATTCAGCCAGGAGGGCCGGTGGCTGTCACGCGTTTCCTCCGAGCCACGTGACACCAGTTGACCTCTTTTTTTCGAACTGCTTGATCACGCACCGTTGGGGGCGGCGTCACACACTCGGAGGCCAGCGCTATCCGCTCCCTATAAATATAAAAATGGAATGGCGTAGAGCCGTGCACTAATACCTCTCATCCCTCAGCCAATCAGCTCTCTCTGTGTCTCCGGCTGTGAGAGGTAAACAGCTGAAAGACCAACAACTAAGTTGCACTCTCATGTTAATTACAGCAACACTAGCCAATTGTGGGTGCAACCGTATGTACTGTAGGTGAATAATCCTGTTGAAAAACAATGATTACAAATTTTTGTTTTGTTTGACCAAATACGTAGTTTTTGACTAACAATAAAAAATTAAGTAATGTAAACAAAACTATACAAGTTGCCCGAACTCGAGCTGAGAAAACACAAAAATCTTTTCAAATGTTCCCTGGAAACACTGGATGGGAAACCAGAAGGCATGGAACCAAACACCCCCTCACAATCCGGTGTCACATTGTCACATTTGGGCTGACTGCTGCTTAAAAAAAACTATTCTAATAACACTGCAATCTGTAATTACATTATAACTAATCTCAGTTTTTAAAACACTGATGAAAGTGATTATTCAGCAGTATTACACTCAGTTATATTTATAATTATAGTGATAGGGTTCTATATTATTATTATTATTATTATTATTATTATTATTGTTGTTGTTGTCATCATAATGATTTAGGACAGCAATAATGATTCTGATGCTAAGGAATATGATGCTTTATCATAATATGTTGTACTGTGTGTACAATGGATCAGAGATGAATGCATTTCTAAATTTCTAATAAGACTAATATATCATTTTGGAATAATTTTCGCTTCACTGTGTTGTTGACTTGTGTTATGTAGATTTGTGGATGCACTGGTGAACTTTGTCTTGGTCTGGTACTACTGCACTTTAACTATTCGTGAGAGCATCCTCATCAGCAATGGATCCAGGTTAGTAAGGGGCTCAGATCAGAGGGGTTTTAAATCTCTTTTGAAAATGCATTAGCTAGGGGCAGGAAGCAATATATAATATATTTAAATTGTATAAACTGTGATGTGTCCCATATTTGAGCAAAAAAGGACCAGTCTAATGATCATGCTTTCCACATTAGGATTAAGGGCTGGTGGGTGTTCCATCACTACATCTCAACCTTTCTCTCTGGGGTCATGCTGACTTGGTGAGTAATTCGCACAGATTTATCATGGAAGAGTGGACAGAGTTGCTTTGCCAAATTCAGTTTATTGACAGGAAGTGGAACTAGATGCAATAGGGAACTATGAATTATTATTCTTACACTAACTATAACTCTATGCTATAGTTAAAATAGTACAAAGTCCTAAGGCGAGCACAGGGCAGTGTTTAATTTGATTTATGATTATTCATTGATGTAAGGGTAGACCTGATCATGAACTAAATGAACTAAGATCTCAGATCCTTGGGGACCTCAGTACAGCCCAGAATAATCAGACTTTTCTTTTTTTATTTCCTACACTAATGACAATTTTTTTTAAGATCAAGAATTACAGGCCGAATGAAATGTAATGCTGCTTATCATCCTGTCGTGTTCTTTCTCAGGCCTGATGGTGAGCTGTACCAGATGTTCAGAAACCAGTTTCTCGCCTACTGCATGTATCAAAGTATGACATTTGCACTAACTTGTGTTTTATTACTGTTCACTGTGATTAGTGTTATTTACATTGCTGTCTTTGTAGGCTTTCTGCAATTCCTTCAGTACTACTATCAAAGTGGATGCCTTTATAGACTGAAGGCTTTAGGGGAAAGACACAACATGGATTTGACAGTGGGTGAGAAGAGATGTTGGTAATATTTAAGCCAGCAATGTACAGTACAGTATAAATTCTCTTTTTAATTCTTTGTTCAATTTATAGATATCATTAAATATTCTTGAAAATGACTGTTAGCTTAGTGAGACTACTCTGAGTGAAAAATTGTTCTACTTTATAGAAGGATTTCAGTCATGGATGTGGCGAGGACTGACCTTCCTGCTACCCTTTCTATTCTTTGGTCATGTAAGTGTGTTTCTCTGTACCTGATGCCAAAAGGAAAATAAACGTGTTGAGGTACATGTAATTGAAAGAAAAATATAAAATCGAAATTTAAAAAAATCTAATTCTCCTAAGATTTTATTGATATTTGCTACATTAAGAGAGTAATAAATGTAGAATATCTTTACTTTGGTCTGCTTTTTAGTTCTGGCAGCTTTTCAATAGCATCTCTCTGTTCAGAATGGCTCGACTTCCTGAGTGTAAGGAGTGGCAGGTGAGATAATCCAAAACTGCAGTTTTCCCAGCATTATAAATAATGTTTTTCGTTGTAATTAAAAACATATCGTGAGCATGAAACCTTAACTTTTTTATTAGTTAAAATTTGCTGCCAGTATAACTTACTAAAAACATTTTTATTTATAAAACATATTCAGTTACAGAATCACTTGCTGCAAGAAAATCCATCTGATAACATAATGTCATCTTAAACTACACTTTGTCATCTTAATTGCCTCTGTCTTGTTTTATTTATGTGTTGGATGAGCTACAAAGCTTGTAACACGAGGCTGATTCTGCCCCCCCCCCCATAATACAATAAAAAATACAAGTATATTCTACTCAAAGTATAGAATATCAGTAATCCACTTTCAACGTTTTTCAAATTATATTTCTCCATTATTCCATTAACCTTTACGAAGATAAATCTAAAAATTGTGTTTCAATATGACATACTGTAAGGTTATACTAAGATCCACTGAGTTGCCAGATTTTTTGTTCTAGAGTTAATTAGTAAGCTTTTGTTGGCAAGTGAGTGTACAAAAAAGTTATTTAAAGGAATTAAAGCAAATATTTTTTCCATGATTAATGTACAGTTGTTATAATTCAGTTTTTGTTAATATTCCATAAACATTTGCCTTTTCTTTTCTGCTAGGTTTCTATGTGT
The DNA here is from genome assembly GCA_028565275.1 of Leiocassis micropogon. Classification (NCBI taxonomy): domain Eukaryota; kingdom Metazoa; phylum Chordata; class Actinopteri; order Siluriformes; family Bagridae; genus Leiocassis; species Leiocassis micropogon. The sequence continues at coordinate 10,085,660 of JAOVVA010000052.1, read as the reverse complement.
GGGATTTGCTTCATGATTTTATTTACAGGCAACTTCTTCACTACACTTGCAGTAGTACGTCACAAGCTGAAAAACCAGAGCTATGGAAAAAGCAAAGGTCTATAAACCTGGAAGTTATTGATGTCCATTATTTATAATTCATGAATTCACAGTACATGTTGGACATTTGTGAAAATATATAAAATTGATACTGCAAAATAAAAGCTCATGAACTGGGCAACCCTATGGCTTTCTCGTCTGTGCACTGCTGGCAAACATTACTGAGGCAAAAGTAAAATTCAATAGATTAATAACATTCAATTTTTTTTTTAATTAATGACAATCAGGATAATAATTTTTTTTTGTCATTTTATGTAATAAAATTGATATACAACAATCAATTTTATTATCTTCAATCAATCTTATTAAAAGTATAAAGACCTTTATTCTTCAAAACCTCCTGGATCTGGCTGGGCTTAGAGTCAAAAAGACGTCAAAAAGACGTCAAAAAGACGTCCGCAGTGCTCTGGTGTCATTTGCTCAATCTGCCTGCTTGATTGCTTCCTGAAGCTCATGTACAGAAGATGGTCTGTTGATTGCTACTGCCTTCTTTACCACTTTCCAACAGTTTCTATTGGGTTTAGGTCTAGAGGTGACCCAGGCCATGGCTCCAGAAGCTGATTAACGTTGTCACATTGTTCATTACAGTTAATTAGCACAGCTCTTCAGCCAGATAGGATAGACCTAATTAGTAAAATCGTCTGTTTTGTGCTCATGGAGAACTATAATATATGGATATATGGCATGTGTTGTATTCTTTCTTTTGGCATCCACTATGCAGTATATATTACAGGCAAAAAACAGGTCTAGCAATGTTTCTTGTTGTATTATCTATTAATAACATTTATTTAATTATTAATAAATAAATAAATAAATAACAACTATCAAAAACACTTCATATTGTATGTTAGAAATAGTTAACATTTCACGTTATGAAATAAATATCGGTGAATTCAGCTGATGGTTTGCATTTGATGGTAACCAGACAATCAAATAAATAAGACTTAAAAAATTTTTTTTTTGTCAAGTCTTAGTGCTTTCAAAAGTCAAACCAAGTGGCATTTATTTTAATCTCCTGAGACCTAGACAAGACATAATTGTGAATAAAATTAAGAAAAGAAGGCAAGAAACTGCTGCAAGGATTGTTTTAGGCAAAAATGCTGAAGTCAGTAAATGTCAACACTAAAATGATCCAAACTAGACCAGACATTTTTTAAATGAATAAAAAAATAAATAAAAAAAAGGTTGCAGACATAATGGCAAACTACAGCCCTACGCTAAACACTTTATGGCACTGATGGAAGGCAACAGATAGAGACTTTTTCGATGGAAGATTATTGATACTCTAGTTTGGATAAACTTAAAGTTTTGTGGAGGAAACAGCCACTAGAGTGTCACAAAAAAGACTGCAACTGTGATGATTAATGTACCCACTCCTGAGTGGCCATATACTTTCTGTGTAATTTTTGAACTATATAAATATCTATTATCAGAAGTTTACCAGAGGTGGCACGGTGGTGTAGTGGTTAGCACTGTCGCCTTGCACCTCCAGGGTCCGGGTTTAATTCCTGGCCAGGCTCGATTCCAGTCTCTGTGTGCACGGAGTTTGCATGTTCTCTCTGTGCTTGGTACTCTCACAGTCCAAAGATACAGTATGCAGGTTATGCTAATTGGCTTTCCCAAATTGTGTGTAGAATGAGTGTGTGCCCTGTGATGGATTGGCACCCTGTCGATAGTCTCCAGTTCCCATAATTTCTTAGTCTAATTACAGTACAATGCCAAGTCTTGCTCCAATGATCTTAAACTTTAACAAGATGTGTAAAAACGAATTAAGTTTAATGGTTTACTTTTGCTTATTTTTTTAATGTTTAATGTGATAATGACAATTTGCTGTTGAAATGGCCACCATGTTCACCTGACTTGACACTTTGTGATTATTTTCTGTGGGGCTATAAAGGTCTTCCTACAAGCCTAGAGGAGCTCAAACAGAGAATCATTGAGGCGCTGAAGAATGTTACGCAAGATACGCTACAGCGTGTTTTGCAGGAGGTGGACTTCTGACTTGATGTGTGTTGTGTCACAGGCAGTGTGCATAGTCAAAATTTGTAAAGCTTTGTGAAATCAGTTATAAAATCTATATCCATTTAAATATATTGTTAGAGATTTGATAAATAAATCCTTTATTTTTCAACATGAAGCCTATTTATTTTGTTTGTCTAGGATGTGTAGTTACTCAGATATTCACATTTCAAATCATGTCAAATCTTTTGGGACTTAAATGAATTGTCCAATATGAAACAAATTGACCTGTCACATCTAATCAATTATTTAGTGGCACTTTGGGTGATTTGGGTTATATTTAAGTTATATGTCATTTGGCAGATGCCCGTATTCAGAACGACTTTATTTGATCTGTTTTTACAACCGAGCAGTTGAGGGTTAAGTGCCTTACTCAAGGGCCCAAAAGCGGCAATTTGGTGATGCTGGGGTTTGAACCTGGGACCTTCCAATAAGTAGTCTAATGCCTTAACCACTGAGTTAACTCTGACCTAGATGAGGTTATAGATATATTCAGATTTCTGAATCAATAAGATCCATTTTGTTATACAGCTCATTACTGTAATGTCGAGTTGATGAGATATGGCCAGTGCGAGTTTATTTGTGTAAAGTAGTAAGAAAGAGGGATCCATCAGCCTCATTTTGCATTATTACCTCACAATATGACATAAAAGGTGATTACGCTGGCTACTGTTACAGGACATTCAATGACATGCCTACTGTTACATGGGAAGGGACGTCTAGGATATTAACACTTACAAAAAGCAGTTTCTGTGTCTTATTTGAAGTACAGTTCATGCAAACCTATTACAGGATTTTAAAAAATCAATTCGAATTCTAAACTTGAATTAAATTAATGGTAAAATACTTTATTCACAAATACAAATTCTTAATGAAATGCTTTAAATATTCAATTTAAAATTGATCCTAGAAAACAAATTGCTAAAAATAACTAAGAATGTTTGAGGAAATATTGATATCTATATGTACAGTAATTTATATAGTGTAAATTTTTTTTGTCATATACATTATTTATGACCTTTTAAACAATTATTTAGACTCAAATTTAACTGTCAATAAAATAACGAAAAGTAAATAATATACACTACAATACCTGACTACAGTACAATAATACAAATGATTTTGGATTTCACCCTGAAATAAGCTCCGCCTCTTTACCCATAATTCCACAGTCAAAACAACATGGCTGCCTCCTTGTGTTCGCATTTTTGAGTTTCGCTGCTTTAGTTATCTTCAAGTCATAAACCGAGTCAGACAGTTCACTCGATATTACTTTCCGCGTGTATAAAGTGCTAAGTGTCACAGAGCCATGATCATCTCAGTTGTAACTTTATTAACGTTTTCTTTGTCCGTTGTGTCTGCTGCTGAAATATCAGGTGAGTGTGTTGAGCTAGCGTGGAGTCCATACTCGGTGTTAAATTCCTCTGCTAGTTAGCGCTGTGTCTTGTTAGCGAACACACCAGCGGTGTACACGGAGAGCAAGGAGTTGGGTAAATACACTTACTCTGAACTGCATTATATCTGACTGACTGCTAGCAGCTTAATGTGGTTTCAGGTGCTGTGACCTCACAACTGAGAAATCTTATTCATCCATTATTTTAAAAGCATAAAGTATTTAAAATGATTTATTTACATAAAGTATAAATAAATAAAAATACACTGCCTGGTCATTCCAGAATGGTCTCTATCAAGCAAACAAATAAACATTTTGGAATTACTGAAGCCAGGCTGAGAACCCATCAACACATCATCAAAACCTGGAAGGATGTTGCATGAACGGTCAGCTTTATGGTTGAATAGAGATCACTTACACGCTTGGTTAAGTTGCAGGGTAAAAATCCGTAGTATATACATAGGTGTTTTAAGAGCATTTCCAAACAATACACAGTGTGATAAAAGCTCATAGGATCAGAAGTAAAACAGTTGTATGTCCATAAGAAAACCATTTGTTACTGAGACTAATCAGAAAAAAGGCTTCAATGTGATAGGGAGCATTAAGATTGGACGATGGAAAAAGGTCATGTGGTTTGATGAGTCCAGATTGACCCTATTCTGAAGCGACGGGAGCGTGGCGTGAGCGATGCACACATCATGCATAGTGCTCACTGTACAAGCCCCTGGAGGCAGTGTTATGATCTGGGCTTGCTTCATTTGGTCAGGTCTAGACTCAGCAATATTTTGTGCCATTAAAATGAAGTCAGCTAATGACCTGAATGTACTGAATCTGTACCAGGTTATCACATCTATGGAGTTTTTCTTCCCTGATGGTGCAGGGATATTCCAGGACTCAAATTGTGATAGAGTGGTTTTAGTAGTGTGGGGAATAATTTTCACACATGGACTGTCCACTCGATTGTGTGCTGTGATCAAAGCTGAAAGTGACTTAATGAAATCTTAGCATGTGCAACTTTTTTGGGACCATGCAGTGTCTAATGCCAGTGTGCCACTGGTTCAGTTCTGTTCTAAGCATTGTAATGGTTTAGCAAGATCTTGCCAAGTTTTGTCTATCAGAATAAATATGTTTATTGTGAATTACTATTCAATGTATATGTGACAAAATTGCTGGAGCTTTAAATGGAAGCAAGAAAAATATCTGCAATGCTGTTATTAACAACACTCTTGAACAATTGTGCTACTTTTTTTTATTTATTTTATTTACATATACATGTTTTTAAGCAGCTCAGTCAAAAATCATAAATTAGATTTATTTCTCATCTCCTTTGCTTGCTATGGTGTGACATTAGTGGTTAGATAAGCTCATATGTTACTGCGGATATTTGAGAAGTGTGTGCTGAGGATCAGTTTAAACTAAAGAGCTTGCTTACCACTCCAAGCTGAATTGCAAACCTGTTTTTCTTCTTGGACAAGATAAATGCTTGAAATTGAAAGCATGTGATTTTATCTGTACTAGTGGTCTGATCTACATGGACATGAATATCTTTTAAAATGTTATTTTCCAGGGTCTTTGAACAATGCCTGGCTTTACGCTGAGGCTTCCCTTTTGGCTGTGTGGCACAACAGATTATACTTGTACACTGCAGCTGCCCTCCTTATTGGGTTATGGTTAACTGTTAACATGACCAGGAAAAAGGTATGAATGCAATGTATCATCTTTCTTTTGCACATAAACATGCAGAGCTGCTATGTGAATATTAGAAAGTGGCCTTTAGAGTAGGTGTATCTGTGTAAAAGGAATTACTCATTGCTTGCTTGCTTAATTTTATTTTATTTTTTACAGAAGGAACAGATCAATTCTGTGAAAGCCCCAGTTTCCAACTTTGAGAACCAGAAGGAGAAAACAACTGGCAAAGAGAAGCCTGTGCATGTTGCAGGTGTTCGAATTTTCTATGGGTCGCAGACAGGAACTGCAAAGGTTTGCATTAGTTATAGTCATACACACGATTACATTCAGTTAGCTCAGTGATTTGTAGAACCGACACCCGGTTAGTACCTCAGTACTATGGAGAGAGAATTTCTTTGGTGGTAGCCTGAGGCCATGAAGCATGAAAGCTGCCTGACTTGTTTTTTGTGTTATAACGTCAGTTGAAATTATTTCATTTTAATGAACTCTTTTCTCTTTTCTTCTACAGTATGTGATATAGTTTTAGTTTAAACAGTTTTAACCGTAATCCTGCAAAGCCTGAGATCGTCCAATTAAGAATTTTCCTTCTGAATTTTCTTAAATCAGCCATTGGCACACTGGTGGCAGTGGTTTTGTGTTAACCCCACTGGCACTCAGCAGGAATAATGGACAAAACATCTAAGTCCAGATACTGTATATAAGTGGAGATACTGTACACATGTGGAGATAACTAACTTGAATCATTTTGCTCAGGGTTTTGCCAGGGAACTCGCAGATGATGTCCAGGCGCTCGGGTTCCAGTCTGATGTAATTGACTTGAAGGATTATGACCCGGAGGACAAATTGTCAGATGAGGTGAGCTGTTGTGGTAAATTAGATCCTATGAACGGTTTCAGTTAAAGTAAAACTGTAATTTTAGTTCTCTTAGTAAACAAACAAACAACATGAATGTTACTTTTCTTTGGGATTTTTTCAGTCTCCCATGAGTTACAGGTTTAACGCTCAGCTAAAATATAGTTAACTAATGTTACAAAAACTGAGAGGTCTTTATCTAGGGTGTTGTACAAAGGAGCTTCTCTGGCTTCAGCGCCACCCGGTGTTGTACAAAGGAGCTTCTTTGGCTTGGTGTTGTCCCAGGGTACTCTTCCGCAGCCAGTTGAGCTATTCCGCTGCCGTCCTGCTGGGCTTGTGCTATCTACTCCAGGTCACAGGGCAGGTTAGAGGATACGGTGGGAAGTAAAGGAGGATCCAGCTTTAGAGGCAGCGCATAGGAGAAATGATAGGCCGCTGATAGGGGCTCCTCGTCCAAAGATCCAGCTTGGCATGAGGTCGAAGATCACTCAGTGTCTTTCTTCACCTCCTCCTTGCTCTGCGGAGCCTTCCGCTTCAGCCCGTCACCCTTGTCTGCCATGCCGCCCCTTTCCATGTTTGATCCCTCTTTCTCCTTCTGCACCTCTGCGCTCCCTGTGGGTCTGACACAGTCAGCCACCCTGGGGTTCTTGTAGTTAAGCATGCCGTCCCTCCACTCTTCCTCCGCGTTGTCTTCCTCTATGTAGTCGCTAAACCGCGGAAACTCCCTGCGGATGGGTGGTTGTGGAGGACAGGAGGATGTAGCCGTCAGCTCTGGTGATGTACGCAGCTTGGATGGATGAGTTGCAACAGCTGAGGGAACATCATACGTGACATGGCTTCCTGGGAGTAGTACAGTGCCCTGGGGTGCCGTGACTAGAGTGCTAGGCGTGAGCTGTGCAGAAGGGGGTGATGGTGTTGGGGAGCAGGCCGGTGGTTGGCGGAGAGTCCGACAGCTCGTGAGACGTAGCTTCTTTAGCTGTTTCTCCCACATTGCGTCTCTCCGCAGAAAACAGTCAACGACCGCTCTCTCCAGCTTTTCCAGGGCCTCCCGAATGTAGTTCTCCAACCCTGTCAAGCTAGCATCCACCGACTGGCGAAAAATAATTTCCCTATCAATGTTACTATTAGCGGATTCTTTAAAAGCCATCTCTAACGTGTCAACGTTCTTAGAAAGAGCCAATAAACCCACTTTACATTTATCCACATCCTTTTGCAAAGGGCAGGTTAGAGGATACGGAGGATACTTTTGCAAAGGATGTGAGGAAGTGAGAAAACCGTAGCGAAGCAGACCAGTCGGTGTTAATCCTGAAAGCAAGGAAA
>JAOVVA010000052.1:10038796-10070510 GCA_028565275.1 Leiocassis micropogon | reverse complement strand
ATTATTTAAGATGGGCTTCTGCCCTGCACAAGCTTTAAAACATGGCGTATAGATGTAAGAGGAGATGGATAGAGAGAATCTGTAGCTCCATTGAAGGAGACTGAGCGGCAGATGGTTTGCTACAGTAGACAGCAGCTCCAGCAGGCGCTGCGAGGATTTACGTAACTGTGAACTGTGATCACTGACGCCCACTCTGCAGGTCTGTATGGAGGAGTGATTCATGAGATGGATCCCCCTCTTACCACACACACACACACACACACACACACACACACACACACACACACACACACACTAAGTGACGGAGCAGCGCACATCCCCCTTCAGTTCAGTGGGCTATATTATGTATTGTGTTAAGTCTTAATCCTGTGATGCAACATACATGCACGTTTGTCATGTGATTGAGTAGTTTTCTAGAAATGAAGATTCTTGGTCTAAATGGTATACAATATATAGCTCGTAGATCTATCATTTTTACCAGTGTTTTTTTTCCTGCTTTCATTTCTTTCAACCTGGCACACAACCCACTAACATTTATTGTTGGTTTTGCCTTTGATTTATTGTATGCATTGCCTTTGATTGAACTAACTGCATCAAACCTCTACATAAAGATTTCCTCTGCAATCCCCAATCAGTAGTAAGATCACAGCTATGGCTCCTCCTTCATTTTTTGGTCTACTACTACAGTACACTGCTGTACACTATAACAGTCTCTTGCTTCTTGTTTTTACTGTATGCATGGACTTGAAGATTAATGGACCTGTCTGTTTATGCCATCCAGCGCATTTCTCTTTTTTTGCCTGACTCTGTAGACAGTGATATTAATAATACTGTACAGGTTGCTGCCTTTATGATTCATTTTATCTATCTCATAATGGATGTAGCACCATCATTGTTATTTTTGTGAGGCTCCATGTTATAACACCTGGTCATAAAAAATGCATACTCTAATTTCATTTGACTGCCTTTAGCTTTAATTAGACCACACAATGTGGCAGCTAATTCATGTGTGAAAATGATTCTTCATGACCAAGGATCACTCTTAAAATGTAAAAAAACTTTGGGTCCTGGAATATGGCTGTAATCTCAGGGAAGGAAACTCCATAGATGTAATAACTTGTTCATTCAGTACGTTCTGGTTGTCAGCTGACATTTTATCGTGACATAACATTGCTGAGCCTAAACCTGACCAACTGAAGTTACCCCAGATCATAACACTGCCTCCAGAGGCCTTTACAGTGTGCACTATGCATGATGGGTGCATTCGCTTCTCTTCTTACCCCAATGTACCTATTGCTTTGGAATAAGGTCAGTCTGACCACATGCCCCTTTTTCATTGCTTAATCTTTTTGCTCCGTAGAAAACTGAAGCCTGTGCTTTTCTGATGAGTCTCGATAACAAGTGGTTTTCTTATGGACACACAGCACAAACAGTTCTCGTCACGCCGTGAGTGTGAAAACGCTCTTAGATCCACTATTAAACATAGTTGTGACGTCTGCTGACAGTTTTTATTTTTTTTTTTTTTTTATGCTGCTACTTCGCCCAGCGTTTAATTGATCTCCATTCATGTTTTTTTCCAAGGACATTTCTTCCACAAAGTTCAGCACTATCCTTCCAGGTTTTGATAATGTGTTGGACAGTTCATAACACAGTTCCAGGAATTTCAGATCTCCTCAGTCATTTTTGGTGCTTGATGGCAGCTAAAAAATTGGTTTATGGAAACTCAGTGTATACTGTTGCTACAAAGCAAAAGCAATTATTGATTACATTGTGAAAAGAACAGGTACACAGTTATCCCAAGAATAATAATTTTTTTATTTAAACAGGAAATATTTTAAAGGCTTTTTTTTCTGTCAAGTGTCATGATGCATCTTGGAAATGGGATATCTCTACAGGTTCCTTGAGTAGGTGTATAATTATTTCTGCTCTTTATCCTGTCAATAATATGTGTAATTCAAGAATAGATAAATAATTTAGTTCCTTTATGTGGTTTATATCAAGTACAACTGGTTATAAGTTGTACTTTTTTAGATGGAATGTTTTACAGGAGAAATTTATTATGGTGAAGTGGTGATTGAATGTGTAATTGGTATCGGTTTGTGGTGTATTTTGTTTATTTTTCTACTCAGTTTGTAGTTCTGGGGTTATGCTTGGAAAAATCCCCTAATTTTTTCTGTTCAATATACACTGTATTGCCAAAAGTTTTCGCTCGCCTGCCTTCACATGCATATGAACGTGAATAAAATCCCATTATTAATCCATAGGGTTTAATATGATGTTGCCCCACTCTTTGCAGCTACAACAACTCTTCTGGGAAGGCTTTCCAAAAGGTTTAGGAATGAGTTAATGTGAATTTTGACCATTTTTGACCATTCTTCCAAAAAGTGCATTTGTGAGGTCTGACACTGATCGTTGGATGAGTAGGCCTGGATCGCACTCCCAGTCAAGTTCTTCTACACCAAACTTGCTCATCCCTGTCCTCATGGACCTTGCTTCATTTTGGAACAGGAAGGGACCATCCCCAAACTGGTTCCACAAAGTTGAGAGCATGAAATTGTCCAAAATGTCTTGGTATGTCGACGCATTAAGAGTTCCTTTTACTGGAACTACGGCCCAACTCCTAAAAAACAACCCTACATCATAATCCCCTCCTCCACCAGACCTTACACTTGGCAGAATGCAGTCAGACAAGTACCGTTCTCCTGGCAACCGCCAAACCCAGACTCGTCTATCGGATTGCCAAACAGAGAAGTGTCATTCGTCACTTCAGAGAACATGTCTCCACTGCCCTAGAGTCCAGTGACGGCTTGCTTTGCACCACTGCATCCGATGCTTTGCATTGCACTTGGTGATGTAAGGCGTGGATGCTCGGCCATGGAAACCCATTCAATGAAGTTCTCTATGTGCTGTTCTTGAGCTAATCTGAAGGTCACATAAAGTTTGGAGGCCTGTAGCTATTGACTCTGCAGAAAGTTGGAGACCTCTATGTGTCTCAGTGTCCGCTGACCCTGCTCTGTGATTTTACATGGCCTACCACTTCGTGGCTGAGTTGATGTCGTTCCCAGTCACTTCCACTTTGTTATAATACCTACAGTTGATTGTAAAATATTTAGTAGTGAGGAAATTTCATGATTGGACTTATTGCATAAACAGTTCTCGTCACAGGTGACATCCTATGACGGTACCATGTTGGCATTTACAGAACTTCTGAGTTTTTTCACAAATGTTTATCGGTCACATGTCTAGGTGAACACCTGTTGGAGCACCTGAATTCAATAATTTAGATGGGTGAGTGAATAATTTTGGCAATATAGTGAATATATATTTTTTTCTTAATACATTTTATGCAATGTTTTGACTCGGTGTCAGATTCTGAAGCTGTGAAGGTTTTTTTAATGCGTATATTACATAATATTATGTACTAAATATTCAATTCCCTGTATCTAAACAAACAATGACTAAATGTATGAAATGAATAAATGAATAAATGGAGTGAGTGAGTCATGCACGCACCATCTTACTCCAAACCCATCCGTTGCTGACGTTTGGTGCTTAGAGCATGTTTATTGACACCATTTTTCACCAACAAGTGGCCTCGGATGAACGGATATGATTACAAATTATTTACCCCTCTCTTAATAATGCTCCCTCCCTTTTACACTCGGGAAGACCTGATGCACACTTGGCACTCAAACAGGATTTAGGCTATTGCTGTACAAATGTGGAGTAGATCATCATTACAAATGCAGACACATGATTTTTCCTGGTTCTCTCACACCTCTGGTAGGAAATATAGCTCCTATGGTCTGCTACAGTAATGTAAACATTTATTAAATGTAGGTACTGTACCATATAAAATTGGCCAGAGTTGAGATCTCAATTTCAAGCAAACAATTGTGGGTTTTATTTAATCAAAAATGCGATTAGGGTTATACTTTAAGTAATTTGTTCTCATTGGTTATTGTCCAAATTACCACTCCCCAGCCAGCTCTCCACAAAAAATGCAGCTGCTACTAAGAGTGGAGGGTGGAGCAATTATGTGCTTTCTACAAAACACACAAAGCCATTATATGCATCTTTGTAACCTGTTTATCTTGCTCTGTCATGACATTGTAACACACTCTGACAGTGTGATCTGCTGGTCTGTTTTGTTGCTGTGTATGGATGGGCACTCTCTAATTTTGATACCTTTAAAGCTTTTCCAAAATAAACCTCTGTGTTGCTGTCTGGCTACCAGTGACGTTCGGAGTGAGGGGAGGGGATGGAGCAATTACTAAGCTTGTATACTCAGATACTGTGAATTGTTGTGTGTTGATTTTGTTACTTATTTATTTTATACTCAAATAACCTGTTATGTTTGTGTAGGACCTCGCAGATAATCATTGTCTATTGTCACGTCCCAAAATCTCTGTGTGGCTGGCTATAACCTGTTTTAAGGTAAAGTGACTGTTTAAACACTGAGAATGGTCATGCACTGTTTTTCTTCATCTACGCTATAGTTTTTATGCTATAATTTGTGAGTGCACATAGCCACACCCAGACCTCTCACTGAACAGATTACACCGAGCTATCAGACGGAGGCTTAATATCAACTTAAACCCTGAAAATTACTTTCACTCACTCACTCACTCAGCATCCATAGCACTTTATCCTACATACAGGGTCACGTGGTCCCTGGAGCCTTGGAGACTTGGGGCACGAGGCAGGGTATACCCTGCACAGGGTGCCAATTCATTGCAGGGCACACAATCAAAAATGCGCGCACACACACTCATTCACACAATACGGGCAATTTGGGAATGCCAATCAGCCTAATGTGCGTGTTTTTAGACTGTGGGAGGAAACCAGAATTCCCGGAGGAAACCCACCAAGCACAGAGAACATGCAAACTCGATGCACACAGAGGCGGGAATCGAACCCGGACCCTGGGGGTACAAGTTGACAGTGCTAACTACTAAGCCACCACTAACCCTGTCTGGAAAAGATGATATCTAAATTCCATGATTTTTCCATAATTTTTTATGAGTGGACCCTGTTATAAACAGTGCACATTACAAATTTTTTTCCCAATTTGAAATCTTTTTCTGTATCTGTTTGCAATTCAAACCTTATATTGGTCAACCATCACAGAGAAAGAGTCTCAGTCAATCAATCAATCAATCAAGTGCTGGGCCAAGTTCTGTATTTTTTCTTTGGCATTATTCCTAACAGAGTTGCCAGATCAAATGTTGTATTAGAATAATGCTGTTTTCATGGTCTTGTCTCTCCTGGGTTCTGACTTCTTTCCTGGTTCCACTTGCCTCTTACTGGAGGGGTAATGACTCTTCTTCACACCGTCTGTGTCACTGATTCATCACTTGGAGCCCATTTAAGATATTGGAAGGTGTCACACATCCACGGCAGATGAGGACATTGCCTGAGTAACTTGGAGCGAATTAATCAGGTTTCTCCCGCTATTGAGCAGTAATATCGATGGGCTGCTTAAATCACATAACACTGCATTCGGATTTGAAAGCTTTGTGTCTGATTTAATGAGGTAGTTCATCCAAAGTGCTGGAGTGGTTAATGAGGGGATGTTGGTCGTTTGCATGGTAGATATCAAGTCCATTAATTGTGAGGCCGCATTAATGTGCGAGTGTGTGGGTGCATTTCGGGCACTTTTGACACAGGCGTGAGTTGACTCAGTAGCATATCACATTAGTTGGTTACACATTGGTCTGAGTGAAATCAGTCTGAATGTGACAGCCATCAGGGCCGCCTTCACGCAGGTCACAGCTCGTATCAACACCTGCATGACTGCTGTCCTTGGCATGGATGGCTTAGGCTCATGGCTTGGCAACTCGAAGGAAATCTGAGAATAACAACACCCGGAAGTGGATTCTGACTGTAACTATACCCAGATTTTATAGCAGGTGTGATGGAAAGGACGTATACCTTATTAGGGATGGTGTACTTTGGGTAAAAGAAGATGGAGGTAACATGCAGTAAATGGACTTCGGTAAACACAAATGAGGTCTCATATTTTGGTTACCCATGAACCTAAAAGATTAAGCTAAATTCCCCTTGCTGCTCCTGTTCTTGTTTACCACAGGGCATCACTTGGTCTCCATATTTCTTTCTGTTTTATGATGAATGCCCATTCTGATGCAACCCTTCCCATTTTGTATGGAGTGCATCGACTTGGGAGTGTCGTTAAAAGTAGACTGACTTTGGGTTTTGGGCCATCACTAAGACATCACTGACATGGAACCTGCATGCCGACATTTGCTAAGAACATGCCAACTCGGGATATGAGCGCGTCGACTTGAAACCTTTGCTGGGAGAACACCGACTTCAGAGACTGTCACTACAAGCGCCAGCTTGGAATCGTTGCTAAGATGGGCATGCTTGGGTAAATTTTGGACAGTCACAGAGAGCACACCCTATGAGCACACCGGAAGCTCGCAGAATTGGGACCGTCACTAAGAGTCCACTGACTTGGGACCCCTGCTACAAGCCTGCGACTTGGGATGGCACTAACGGCCCCATCACACTCTGAAGACCAACACCAGGAACGCAATGACTTCAGCTGATGTGTATATTGTAACACTAAGGTTTTGGAGGTTACACCACCTGGTAGCTTTGGGGTTTCCATGTCAGTGGGAAAATTATGAAGTTTCTGGCCACCCTTTTTTTCTCATTCCAGGATAAAAAACAAAGCTCTGGTTTAATAGTTAAAAATTAAGGGCTGCTGTAACATTTGAACTGAACAGATCATCCTTGACCAAACTCCATTGGGAGTTGTGGTGTTATTGAAAAATCCATACTGGGGTAGTGTAATATGACCTGACCATGACTGTGTCCAGATGCTGCAAAAACAAGTTAACACACTTGCCTGTTTAAACAACATGCAACATTGAAAATTTAGATGACTTGTACACAGACCTGAAATTTACACAGAAGCTGTAATTTGGAAACCTGTGTGTGTTGGTGCTCAGTAACAGTCTAGAAGAGTAGGTAAGTATGCAATGTAAGACACGGTGCCAGTTTAATTAGATAAGAAAGATAGATGAGGAAATTTGGTATCTCCGTTTGTGGCGTTGCTTGTTTGAATGTTAGTTCCAGTAATAATGTGAAACAATAATTGAAAACAATCCATTTTTGGTATTTAACAGATACAAACTTTTGTTTTTCTAGTGAACAGCAAGTGTGGTTTATTCTTTCATTGGTTGTTTAATGACACTGGTATTGCCTAGAGCACAAAGCATACTTATTTGTTGAAGTAGTACATGAATAAAAGAGTCTGGGCATACAATTATGCATCTGGTTAGTGTTTTGTCCACCCCTGAATATCAGATTTAATGCATCCACACGCTCAATGTATCTACAGGCTTATACAAAGTAGTGTATGATCAACAAACTGGTAGGAGCTACTGTCTTCAACAGCTGACCCCCAGACACCTGAGGCTGCACATAGCTGCTGATATTCATCATTCGATAACTGGATATTCGAGTCTCTGTTCAACACCACTGTAATATTGTCAGTGATACACTGTCCTCTCTGTCAATTTTATATCAGACTCTGTAACGTCTAATAAAGTGCTAATCAGTCTTCTCTAAGCTGCCAAGTTAACTAACAGTTTTTATTTTTACACCTAAGATCACTTAAAAAGTTATAAATCAGTTTCAGAAGCAGAACTGCTGTACTTTTTATTAGCCATTATAAAACATTTTAAACTTCATCTCTGGCTAATAGTCTTGCCATCTTGCCTCTTTTTAGCATATTGTGTTTTGATAGAAAATTTCAGCCTGAGATAATTAAGTATAAATTAGGAAGTTAAAATGGCAGAAGTGTTAGGGATCTGGCTGATCAGTGTATAAATTAATTATAATCAGTATGCTGATGTATGAATTGCCACACAAAAGAATTAGTAAAATATAACTGATTTTTCACGTGTGTGTGATGTGCTACAGAAACAAATGGAGGAGGACCCATCTCAGCTGGGAGAACTGTCAAAACTGAATGGATCAAAGAAGACTGAGCCTGAGGAAGAGGGGAGGGAGATGATCACTCCAGCACTGAGAGAAGCGCTCACTAAGCAAGGTACAACTTTGTGTTCAGTGTATAAAGTGTACATGTAGATGCTTGACAGTTGGGTATTAACTGCAACTGATCATTGCTTGTGATCAAGTTCAGGCGTACCCTGATTTTTCGTCCATATGATGTCAAGAAGTACATGAGGAGTGCCTCAGAGTCTAAATTGCAGTTAGCAAATGGTATGATGCTTTCGGTTGAATCTAGTGCAGTCCATGTCCATAGTCACATTAACATAACAGACCTTGATTTCAAAGTTTAGTTAAGTTTCTGTGATGGAATAGAAGGCACTAAAGAAGACAGCAAAACATAAACCTAACTTAAACCTAACATATTTACATTTTGGCTTCATTTCTCACGTTGAAACTGACCCTACAGTAGACAGTCATTACATGTGCTTTTTCTTTCTTTCTTGATGAAAAAAATCTCTTGTTATACTGACCTTAAATTGAGCAAGTTTCAGAGTTTTTCTTTCTCCTATAACTTTATTCCCATAATTGCACAGGCATTTTTTTTCCTATAAGTGTGAAGCCTACTTTGGGTTTTCAGCCTGCTGACAATTTCCTTTAATTTATGTGCTATTTCTAGCTCAGTATATTAATAAAGTAGGCTCAGCACTGCACCTTTGCACTGTAATATAAAGTAATACTGTCTCAATACTGTCTCCTGCATGATTGAGGTTTATTTTAAAGAAATTATACTATAAAATGATGGATACTGTTTTCAGTCATGTCTTTGAGTTGTTGTTTCATAGTACAGGGTGCTGCGGGTAAAATCAGTAGCTTCTCACTTTCCCTGTGGCCGCCTGGTTCATCTAAGGATTTAGCTCTTTTACTTTTTTAGTCATTGACTTAGACTCTCTTACCTTTTTTCATTAACTTATACTTATGTTTTAGTCTGAAAAGTACTTTAAAGATCTAATGTTATTAAAGACTTAATCACTGTGCCACTCTCCATACCATGTCGCTCTCAAGGCAGAGAGAAGACAGTGTTTCACATTTCCTCTTAGTTTTTTAGATTATAATGTTCTTGTAGAGGGATGAAGAAGTCCTGAACAATAAAGGATTTTGTTGTACTCTCTGAGGGTGCTT
Organism: Leiocassis micropogon; assembly: GCA_028565275.1. Taxonomy (NCBI): domain Eukaryota; kingdom Metazoa; phylum Chordata; class Actinopteri; order Siluriformes; family Bagridae; genus Leiocassis; species Leiocassis micropogon. The sequence continues at coordinate 10,061,345 of JAOVVA010000052.1, read as the reverse complement.
TACAATGCTGTGCAATATGCACTGTCTAACGTTAGATGCATATATCATTGTTGCATTACAAACCACAGCAATTTTGGTTATTTATGTAACCTGAAATTTAATAGTTTATATTTAATGGAGAATATTAAGACCATCGCCATGAGTTATTTCAGTAGCATTATGTTTCTAGTTGTCCTTATGTACTTTAGATTATTAGATTTTGCATGCAGTGGTATTCTCGACAACACGGCTGTAATCTAATATTAATTACTAGACAGGCTCCTTACATGCTTGCTAATAACTTATTTAAAGAGTCAGGTCTTCGCGATTACTTTGTGAACGCCAGATTAAGTCGCCTACTTAAAATCTATTTCCCCTTTTACCCAAACTTGTGACTTTCATTAACCAAACAAAAAAAATATAGGAAACCTAATTTGTGTGATGCATTTTTTTATGATGTCTGTAAGTTATTGTAATGAGTACTTGAGTTTATTCTGTCCTCATCATTCCTCACCTTTCCAGAAGGATGATGAGCATTCAAGGTGTGGTCATAAACCCATCCTCACCATGACATAGCATTATTAAGGTACAGACTCATTAGTCTGTTCCTGGTAATGGGGTTGTGAATTTTAAAAGTCCTTCATTTAAAATTTTTTTTTTTTTATGAGGCCCAGGCAGAGTAAATTGATAGGAGAAGTAGAGCATAACTAATTGGATAAGAGCATCTGCCAAATGCTTACATGTAATATAGTGTAAATGTAATTTTCGCCAAAACATACGATACATGGCTAACAGTATAGTGTATTTGAAATAAGTGTGACATATGTGACCATAGACATATGTAATCCAACACATCAAATCAGGCATTTAGACACATTTAGGGTGATTTGTGTCAATGCATATTTTCAGATTTCAATAAGCTCCATTTCGATACCTAGTTTATTCCTGTGGTGGCACAGAGGCTTCATGGTTGGCACTGTCGCCTTTCAACTCCAGGATCCGTGTGGGATTCTTGCTTTGGGTCTGTGTGCATGGAGTTTGCATACACTCCCTGTGCTTGTTGGGTTTCCTCCAGGTACTCTGGTTCCTCCCACAGTCCAAAGACATGCAGATTAGACTAATTGGTGTTCTCAAATTGTCCATATTATGTGAATGTGTGTGTGAGTGCCCTGCGATGAATTGGCACCCCGTCCTGGGTATATCCTGCCTTGTACCCTAAATCTTCTTTTATAGGCTCCACAGGATAAAGCGGTATTGACGTTCAGTGAATAAGTTTATTACTGTATCATGCCCAGTTGCTGAGGTATGGCCAGTGCTAATTTGTTTACAAGGCGGGTCTCGGGGAAAATCCATCAAACTCCTATGTTTAGAATACAGTCGACCCCTGAAATTTGCGGAGGGGTTACGTTTCTAGAGCACCCGCGACTTGTGAAAAACTAAATTTGTGGTCAAAATGCATATAAATGCCTTTATGTAGTTTAAATCCTAAATATGTCCCCAAATATGCTTCCAAAACATTTAATTTAATTTCAAACTCCGCTTAATACATTACCCTTAAAAAAGGTAAACCCGTATACTGTACACTGCTGTCTCCGCAGTTCTTGAATATAAAATACCCCAATGTTATCCCTATATGTACTGTAATTCATGCACTCGCGTTTTCTTTGGGATGTGCTATCGTTTTCTCTGGTGTATGTAAATAAGGTTAAATAAGGTAATAATTCACCATCTCAAGTCACGTTTTCCTCTACGGTTGCTTTGTGTTCTCTCTACAGTAGTAAAGAATGTATACAGTATTATATTTTATTATATTATATTATTTTTCTGTTACAAAGTTAGCAAATTATATTATTCTTAATATTTTAGCGTTAAACATGAGAAACATGAGAAGTTTAGCATGAAAAATGATGAAAAAGGCAAAAAAAATTCCAGAGGATATTTTTCGGTTTCCGAAAAAATTGCGGGGGTTTCAGTGAACAATTATTAGTTAGGTTTTAAGGGAAAATCTGCGAACGACTGAGGCTAAGAATTTTGAACCTATGCCTCATTTTGACAATGCTACCCTTAAAATAACTTCACCAGCAGCGTAGTTTTCTAGCAAAAACCTGCACGTATTTCTATTACAACGATAATGGATAGTGTTTATTAAACTCCTCAAAAACAATGTTTAAAATTAAATGTCTCAATTTTGTTGAAGGAAGATTGTTTTAGCATGACAATGCCTCATTACCAAATCAAGCTTCAGGAAGACATGATTTGCCAGTGTTGATGTGTAAGAACTCACATTCACTGAAAACTCTTAGGCCTTGTTCACACGGGCGTTAAAATCGAGCGTTTTTCTGGCGTTCGTAGTGTCCGGTGAGCGTGGATGAAGCGCCAAGGGTTTTCTGCACATAGGAGTCAATGAGTGTGTTCACACGGGCTTTGGTGACGTGCGTTTGTCCGGCTGCGTGTTTATACGGCATCAAAAAACGTTGCATGCAGCTTTTTCTTGCCGTTCAAATCCCAACGAACGCAAGGAAAACACTTCTAGTGCATTTTCTTCGCGTTCATTTTACGCTTCGGAGGATCGGATATATCCCATGATCCTACATGCTATACATAGGGAAATGCGAAAAAAAGCAAAATAAAATAAATTGTTGAAAAACCTGCGCGGAAATTTTCTTCATAAACTACAAAAAAAAAATCCTTTAATCCGACGTTGTGCAGTAAGAGGGTGAACCCAGTAGCGGCGGGCTTTCATATCCAGTTCCCGACACTGCCTCCACAGGTTAACGCACAAACTACAATTTGGGCTGCAGGCTGACGTTAGACAGAGCCAAACGAACGCCAGTGTAGAAGTCAATCGAGCGCCACTACAAAACGCAACATAAACGTCTAGGACGTTCAGAGCACGTTCGTTTATCCCAAAATTTAACACCCGTGTGAACAAGGCCTTAAGATGGACTGGAACACAATAATGATCTTGTGTCTGTTATAAAATTTAATGTGGAGGCTTATAGCGGTAAACGGGGAACATCATTCACATTAATACCCATGGCTTTTGGAATGGGATGTCTAAAACATATTGGCTAAGGCAAGGGAGAGAGCTCGCCGTTTTAGTTCACCTGCAGTGGAAAGAAGTATAATGAAAGCAGATGTAGGTTCATTATGAGAGCACAATGTACTAAATTAGATAAATGGTTTATAATCCCCATATAATCCATCTATTTTCTGTGATAAGGTTTGTACAGTGATTGATGTGATTATTCATGAATAATCAGCTCTATTCTGTTCAGATTCCATCCTATATCAGGAACGTTGTGCCTAATTAAATCCCTGTACTGTAATTTAAGTATTTGTACCGATTGTCCTACAGTTTTATAGAAACTCGTCACTTTTTGTGACATATGGCTGTTGTGGTTCACAGGAAAGGACACTAGTGTAATTGGCATTACGTAGTAACAGTGGACAAATCAGTCATTTAAAGCTAGCACAGCAGGCAAGTGAAGGCTATAATGGGCTGCCTGTGGTGAGCTAGTCACATGCAGAGTAAGACTAAGATATAAACCAGTGTATATGATCATTATTCTGTCCTAAGTTTCTCATAAGTTTTTGTCGTCAAATTAAAAACTCAGCAAGTTGTTGGATCATGTTTCAGCTATGATTAGAACGGCTTTGACGCTGAGCATCTGTAGGTGGCCTAACAATAGTATCGGTGACTGGATAATGTCCTTGTTTTCTCTCTACACATTTAACTGCAAGCAAATCGGGCAATGCTGGGAAGAGAGTTATTTCAGTTTCTGCTTGGTTCCTGTCTTCCACATGCTGTAATTTTAGCAGACATGTGGAGTTCACCTAGTGGTTGGTTGATTCAGGAACATGAAGGTGCGTGCATCATTGTTACATTATCGGTGTGTGAGGTATCAGTACAAAGCATGAGGTTTAAACATAAGCCAAATGGATTGTTAAGTTATGGTGTTCATTTGTTGTCTTTGCTAGTTAGCTAATTAGGTTTTGTCTTAGCTAGTTTCGTAAATTTCTGCTTTTAGTTTATGTCGTATGAAGCCCCTTGGTCATGGAGGAAAATAGTTTCTTTTCACTGTCATCATGAACTTTATATTGTTGAAACAACAATAAAAGCCTACTTGACTTGACTTGAAAAACATTTGATTGTAAGTAAATAGGAAATAGTTTTTATTCTTTTTTTCATCACCTAATAGCTAGAGTTGTTTAATAAAATTAAATGTGCAATTAAGTTAAATCTTAAATTAGATTAATTGAATCAGTGGTTCAGTTTTCGCTCCATAATCAATTCACTCCTTTAAAATGATTTAGATAAACTTGGACAAATTTATTGTAAGTTTACCACAGCTTTGGCAGAACATAATAGCCGCTTGCATTCTCTGCAAAATGATTTCATTCTACTTGACAACTAACGATTACTAACTACTTAGACAGATTAATTTCTTTGTTCATGTGATTTATTTTTTATTTTTTTTCCCCTACAGGATATAAACTAATAGGCAGTCACTCTGGGGTAAAGCTGTGTCGCTGGACCAAGGTAAACTCACTTTCTCTGTGTTGTTGCAGGTTAATATTTAAATTGGTTAAATCATCAGCGCCTACATCAAGAGGTTTATGAAACTATTGGTTGTTTCATTTTATCCAGTCCATGCTGAGAGGGAGAGGAGGATGCTACAAACACACATTTTACGGCATTGAATCTCACCGGTGTATGGAGACCACTCCCAGTCTGGCCTGTGCCAACAAGTGTGTTTTTTGCTGGAGGTAAGCTTTATAATCCTCATATAATTTTTAACCCATATAATCCCCAATTTTTTGCTCTTTTGTGATAAACCTTGTGAAGGTTTGATATGGTATTTCCGGTGTGCTTTACATTAGTTTTTTCAGCCACTCATTGTTTTGTTTTTTCTTTTATTACTGGGCATAAGTACTGTACTCTGCTTTAATTTCAAGATCATAAGATCTTTAATTTGCTGTCATTGTGATCGATTAGTGGAGGAAATCAAGCTACTTAACCACTTTCAACTTCCTGCTCACAGGTGTGTTAAGCAACTCAGGCAGTGATGCTGATTTGTGCTGACATCAATGCATAAAACACAAGCTAGTCTGCTATTTTCTCACAAATGAAAAGGACTCTGAGGAGGGCTGTCACAAAGACTCTGCACATCTTTCATGAAGGCTAGATTAAGAATGACTTGCCTTCCGCCGTACAGATTCTTGGTTCCGAGATGTTGACAAGGTGTAAATATTTCTGTAAGCAAACACTGCTGATACACTGATTGTATCTGACGGTACTTTTTTCTTCTTCTTGAGGTCTGTTCAATGAAGCAGGAGTGCAATAATAGTCATTAAATGCTCCAGATTAACATATTATTGTTTTGTGTAAAGAGGATACTTTCTATGCTTTAAAGCCATATTAGCTTAACATGATTTTTGAAGGATACACGGTATTGGAAAGCTGAGCTGATACCAAGATGTTCTTTTGTCTAGCCACAGTGATTAATGCATCACAGAATGAATTTTAGGTTTTCTACTCATCTACTCACCTCGGCGTTCTCTTTGTATCCTGCACTATTTAGGGCAAAGAGAAAAGAAAAATATTAAAATCATGGATACATTTTTATTTTTAAAGAAGTGCTATTTGCTTCTGGGCTTGTTTGGTCCTCGCTCTAAAAGCGAGCTTCCTCAGAAATATTCATATCTGTGATAGCAGAAAATAACAGATAACCAATTGGCCAATTAGACACAAATACACATATTTAAAAAATATCACACTAAAGGGAGTGAAGTTGCAATGGATATCAGCACTGTTGAGATGCCTTTGGGATGCATATTGTTTCTGAATTATTTTCAAAAAAAGAAAACTCTGACCCCTGAATTAATTCACATTTTCAATCTGAACCAAATGACTAATTAAATACACAGATTAATGTTTATGTAATCTGTGATTTATATAATGAAATAACTTTTAATTATATACACTATCATTAATGTGGTATCCTAAACTGTAAGCCGAATACACCAAAATAAGCAAAGCATGCATTATCCTGTATTAATCATTAATCCCAGCAAGGACTAACATTGATACTTACCTGTCCTGGAACACACACTCAATGACCACTTCATTAGGTGCATGTTCAGTGGCTTCTTGACACAAATATCTTATTAGCCAATCAAATGGCAGCATCTCAATGCGTATAGAAGATCTACTAAAGATCAAACCGAGCACCAGAATGAGGGGGAGAAAGGTGATTTAACCAACTTTGAATGTGACTTGCTTGTTGGTGCCAGATGAGCTGGTCTGAGTATTTCTAATACCCCAATCTCAACTATGCGGTTTGACCCGCGGAGAGATGCGGTGTTGGGCACCGTGAGCCGCTACGATTGCCCACCGCCGTTCTGCAAGGTCCGCGAGGTTCCGCAAAACAATTAAACATGTTTAATTCTTGCACAGAAAGATCGAAACATAATCACAGTGCCAAAACTCGCAGTAAGACATGATGAACCGTACTTATGGCCACCGCGCGAAACCGTGTAGGTCAGATAGGGGTATAAAAGTGTTGATCTACTGAGATTTGAGAGCCAAAATCTGTAGGGTTTACAGAGAAAGAAGAAATATCTGGTAAGAAGTGAGAGTTCTCTCGGTTAAAATGCCTTATTGATGTCAGAGGAGAATGGCCAGACTGATTTGAAATAATAGAAAGGCAACAGTAGCTTAATAGCATCTTGTTAATACCGAGGTATGCTGACAATTGGAAAATAGGAGATTGGAAAATCATTGCCTGATCTGAGTAGTCTAAATTTTTTGCTTCAGCATTCAAATGGTAAAGTCACAATTTGATGTAAGCAACATGAAAGCATGAATCCATCCTGCCTTGTAGAAATGGTTCAGGCTGCTCCTGGTGGTGTAATTATGGGACCATTTTAGGCCCTAGTATCAATTGAGCATGGTTTAAATTCCACATCCTACCTAAGTATTGTTGCTGACTGTCCATTCCTTTATGAGCACAGGATAACATTCCATGTCACAAAGCTAAAATCATCTCATACTGGGTTTTTAACAACAAGTTCACTGTACTCAAATGGCCTACACAGTCACCAGATCTCAATGCAATAGAGCACTTTTGGAATGTGGTGGAAGGTGAGATTCGCAGGGTTATGCAGCTTGTGACATGGAGCTTATGTCAATATGGACCAAAATCTCCACAGAGAGTTAGGGCAGTTCTGAAGGCAAAAGGGGTCCAGTATTAAAAATATATTTAATAAAATGGCTGGCGAGTGTGCGTAGAACACAGGAAAAAAAAGGAAAACCTATTTGGGGCTCCCAAAGTGACACAACAGAAAAAAATTATTGCCATATCATCCAGGGATCATCGGTTTGAATCTTGATGATGCCACAGCCTGAGAGTGGCTGGGAGTCTAAGGGTACAAAATTAACCATGTTCTAAGGGAAGGGAAGAGTCTTTTTGACAATAGACCGGAATCGTTTAAATGTCAAACCCACCAACCATTAAATAGAAAGCTTACCTCAGCACAGAGATGAGTTAAATCCAATCTATGTTCTACAAAATATATTTGACTTGTTTTACACTGTGTAAGTTATGTACACCAAATGCATCCAGTTTCTTCACCAGTTTTTTTGGTGGTGCTGTGTGGAGAGATTGAATCTCTTAAACAGGTTTGCTCAACCCTGGCACTTAATTTGTGTATTAGTTCTGAAGAATGCAGTGTCTGGTCCTTTTATATTTAGATGTTATATTACCCAGTTAACTCCTAATGATGCTATTAGCCAATCAGATGCTTCTAAAAGTGTTACTTCAGTGTCTGTGAATGTCTGTAGCCCAATTTTATTTACATTTTTGACCACAAATATAGTAGCAAAAGTGTAAGTAAAGTGACTATTGTATATAACATGGAAGATCATTTCAGCACCCAGCCAGTTCTGACCCCCCAGTTCTTCTAATGCTACTGTCTTATTGGCATTGGTCATCTTCCGTTCCTAACGTTGCACCTTCCCTTATCCTACTAGACATTGTTTCAGTCCTCCTTATTTCACCTTGCTCACAGTTGGTGCTCTCTTTTATTTTCTCACCACAGACACCACACGAACCCTGTAGGTACTGAGTGGCGTTGGAAGATGGACCCCGCTGAGAAGATCTTTCAGGAAGCGTTGGAGAATCATCGCAACATGATCCGCCAATTCCGAGGTACTCTGCCTTTTTGTGATTTTTCTGTTATATATGGCAACAATGCTGATTTTTTTAATATTCTGTCCAAAAGATAATGAACAACTGAAATAGCAAAGAAAGAAGGGAAGCCGAAGGTGTTGCATAGACTATCTGACAGTCAGTGACGATATAATACTGTTGCCATGGTTCACAAAGTCTGTGATCACACCTTTGTTACTGGATTGGGTGTAACTTTTATTCCTACCATATAACTTGACATCACGTTCTTCAGAATACCCAAACATTTTTCCCTTCAAACATTATTCAAAGCCATAGGACAACAAATGAGCTATTAAAAATTTTTGCCTGCTATGCTTAAACAACTGCAAAGCAATGAGCTGCTGCTGATGTTTTAACATTTACATGAGTATGACCAATTAGAGGGTTCATGTTTGAATACTGTGATGAGCATCTGGAACGTGGAGAAACAGAGAAATAGAGTTCTGGTTGACCCCTAGATGAGGACTTTGAGATCAGATGGTTGTGATGCTAATTCATAAGATAGAATTTAGTATCTTTTCCATGTGATATTTAGCTTCTTTTTTTCCATGGATGGCTTTGTCGGACCATTCATCAAGCAGCCGTGCTATACAGAGCAAATGGGATTTTTGATGTTTTTCTTTTCATTCTCTGACATTCATACATGTCTGTGTCTGATTAGTTAAGCAAAGAGTGAAGTTAATTTAAACGTTCTGGACTAAAGTAGATTTTAGTAAAAAAAAGAATCCTGTTTCAGAGCTTGATGATAATCACCCTTCATTCAGTATAACTATAGGCTTCAGTCGTTTAATAACAAGTTCAGAAACATTGGCATTGTTGGTAGACTGTGTCAAAGCAATACGTTTTAGAAAGCAGTTCATATGCATTTGTTTGTGAAAGCCAGTCTCCTGTAAATAACTAGGTGCGGGCATGGCACTGCTGAATTGCATTTGTTGACACCTGAAAAACTCCACAACAGACAGAGCAGAAGTGATGAGCACATCTGACTTTCACAAAATCATGCATTATTTAACCTTGTAAAACCTCTAGAAAGTCCAAATCCAGAGCCAAGTTCCCAAAAGGGTTGAATCAGGTGTGAATTAAGTGAAGCTTAATGCGATGGTTTGACATAAACACTGGTAGAAAAACTGTCTGTTATTATACCCAAGTGTTCATGGAGACCATGTACATCTTGCAAGGAAGTGCAAAGTGTCTTGGCCAAAAATTTCTCACACACCAGTTTTTCCTATTCAGTGCAATGTTGGGAAAGCAGGAGGACATGCGTCATAGGAAGCCAATGATGCCACACACCATACTATTCAATTAAATTCTGTCAAATTTCATTTATATTGTGCATCTTACAGTGGTTAAAGCAGCTTTAAAAAAAGTAATTTAGGGAAATTATTATGAAATGTGTGAGCAAATGTGTATAAATCAGCATTATGTTGCTTATCATTGTTTCTGATAAGCAGGTTGAGGTCAACGGTGGCAAGGAAAAAGTCATGAGCTTCAACTGAAAGATTAGAATCTATAATTGGACCAATCAGGCTTACTTCTAGCTGCATGTTGTCCTGGTACCAGTACTTCTCCCAAAAGAAAGTTAATTAGCATGCAGTCTCTAATGTCCTTTACACATTTTTACATTACTCAACTTTATTAAGTTGGTTTGGCTTTGCTGAGACCTGTAACAGTGTGTCATCAGCATAACAGTGGACACTAATTACAAATTTCTTACAAATTATGTTACTCAGAAGAAGCATGTACAGTAAATAGAAAAAAGCAACAGGCCTAAATCCGACCCTTGTGTAACATCAAACTTCACTTTAGAACATGCACAGTAGTCACCATTTAAATCTACAAACTGATAACGATCCGTTAAATAAGATTTGATCCAGGAGGGACCGTTCTCTTAATTCCTGCTACATTTTCTAATCAATTAAGGCAAATACTATGATAAATGGTGTTAAAAGCTGCACTACGGTCAAGTAACACAAGCAAAGAGATGCAACCCTAATCAGAGGCCAATAGGAGGTCACTTACTACTTTAAACAGCGCTGTCTCTGTGCTATGATATGCCCTAAAGGAGAATGTATCCTGCATCTAGAAGTATGAGGCATACCAGATAAGTTGCTTATCAGTCACTTAGAGCTGGCTGTAAAAAAAAAATGCTGCATTGTAAACACCTAAGCTATTCAAACTTGATAGCATAATCTATATATAACTCGTACTAACCCCACTCATCCATGTCTTTATGGGCCTTGCTTTGTGCACTGGTGCACATTCATGTTGGAACAGGAAGGGACCATCCCCAAACTGTTCCCACAAAGTTAGGAGCATGAAATTGTTCAAGATGTCTTGGTACTGTATGCTGAAGCATTAAGAGTTTCTTTCACTGGAACTAAGGGGCCTACCTCCTGAAATACAACGCCACACCAGTTCCAACATAACTGTGTACCAGTGGACAAAGCAAGGTCCATAAAGACATGGATGAGTGAGTTTGGTGTGGAAGAACTTGAATGGCCTGCACAGTACTGACCTCAACCTGATAGAACACCTTTGGGGTGAATTAAAACGCTTCTTGAAGAATGGTCAAAAATTCCCATAAACACACTCCTAAACCTTGTGGAAAATCTTCCCAGAAGAGTTGAAGCTGTTATAGCTACAAAGGGTGGGCCAACAATAAAACCCTATGGATTAAGAACGGGATGTTACTCAAGTTCATATGCATGTGCAGGCAGGCGAGCAATATAGTATACAGTATATTGAAGCTCAAAATTACAAGATCTAATGAAAGCCATGCTGACATTTCCTTGAATCTTCTGCCTGAGTTCCGGATTGGTTCCAGCTCATGGGGAATCCATGCATTTATCCAGAGTTTACCAATACAGTAGTTCTTATTTCTGTCTGACGCAGAAATAAGATTTTGTTAGCAATAATTGGTAACAAAATCTTTCAGATTTTGTTAGCAATATTGGAACATCTGTCATGCTTGTTGCCTTTTAGTGTTAATAAGGTGTTTTGTCTGTAACAGGTGTCCCAGGAGTTCGGCCTGAGCGTTTTGAGGAGGGTTTGGCAGTAAAGCACTGTGCTCTGTCTTTAGTGGGCGAGCCCATCATGTACCCAGAGATCAACTCCTTTTTGCGTCTCCTCCACCAGTGCAAAATCTCCAGCTTCCTAGTCACCAATGCCCAGTTCCCTGAAGAGATCAGGTAGGTTTCAATGATTAAAGGAATCACTGATTCTTATTGGAAATATTTGGGCTAATTATTTTTGTGTAGCACGTATTTTGTTCTTCGTTCCTTTTACAACCACATTCGATATGTTTAAGCCGACATTGCAAGGGCACAGTATAAACATCTCCTAAACCATTGTTTGAGTTGTATAAACAGGGATTTACTTTATAGACTATACGAGTAGTTATGTACAGTACATTGTTACTATAAAAATAATAACATTGGAATAAGAACTTTTAATACTTTAATATAAATGTGTAAATATATAAATCTAGCTTGGATCTGGAAACATGTTTGGATTCTGCTGTTCCAGGTGACTGATCAACACTTTCTGATCAGTCATAATAAAAAATGAAACGGTATTCTTAGAGGAGACACTACAGTATTATGTATAGTAGTATGTACTTAATCAACTGTGCTGTGTGTGCTCTGCATCTTGGCTGCTCAATCATGGCCTCCAACTCAAATTGCGCACTTTACTCGTTCTGGGCCATGCTGATAACTAACACTCAGCCATGGAATTGAAAATTTCTGCCCTACCTCCTGTCTGGTTCTCTTTCAGTTAGCTGTGTGTATGTCCTCAGCTCTCCTGCTTTTTTTTATGTGGCCTCTTCTCCCAAACCCTACGAAAATACATGCTCACCTCGGACTGCACTGCTCTGTGCGGTGCTGCAAAGTGACCTTATGTGATTATGAATTGCCATACACTTTGTCTATTCTGATCCTCATGGGTTTTTGGTTTATGTATACATGCTTGTGCACAAACAGTTCTCTTATCTCAATCAGCATGCAGCACGGTAGGGATACTTTAGAAAATCCCAGGAACAAAGGACTTCTGTTTTCTTCTGGTATCAGACATCCCTGGAGTGCTCACGAACAAAAAAATGAAGCTTACAGCGGAGTAAGAGAAAGGATCAGGCAAAGTTGTCTAGTTTTGTCATACTTGTAAAAAAGAACACACATTTCGCTTATCTTGCTTTATTAAGATGCAGCAACTCGCATGCATTCCATTTATCTTACAGAAATGATGAGTTGCTTTCTTTGTAAAAGTTGTTTTAGCCTGTGACTTGGAGACAAGATTGTATTCATAGTAGTGCATATTATTAGAACTACTTATTATGTATGTCTTAAGCCAAACACAGTGCTGCTAAATTGTCAAACCTTATTAAAAAGCGTTATCCTAATAGCAGTAGTGATAGTTGAGGGATACTCTACAACTAACATTTGTACTAAAGAGGAGTTTGTATGACTGACAAATTTATGTGACACACAGTTGCTTTAATTAAAAACTTTTCTATTAATGACTACTAATGGAATGATGATACTTAGCAGAAGTTGACGTTCAGTGCGGTACTGCTTTCTCGTGGGCTACAGAATACTGGTTTTGCTGACTCATGTCAGAGGTGTGGATGACTGTTCCTCATCTACGAGTGGCGTTCAAGTCAAACTTGGAGTTGTGGTGGCATTTCTTCTTGATTGACGATTACAGAAGACTGTAAGCACAGTACGGTGATTAGACTCTTAGCCACAATAAAACATTTGAAAAGTGCAAACATTTTAAAGAAGGCTGTCCCTCCATGAATGACGATCCTGTCCAAGTTGGCTCAGAGCCCACTAAAGCAGTCCCCTTGAAAATTCATCAAATTGACAGATAACTTGTAACACTTAATAACCATACCAGTACAGTCCTGACCTCACTCCAAGAGATTCCACATGTTTGGAATATTTAAAGAAGTTCCTGGGAGGCCAGCATTTCAGACATTAAGCAGATAGTACTAAGAACACTTTCTACGGTATGGTATCCAAGCACTAGTGAAACACTGGTACGAGTGCACTAGTGTTGCAGAGGATTATGTAAAGAAATAAAAGGATGTTTTTACTCTCATAACTGTCTTCTGTTATTCTGCACACACAATCAAAAGTCCCAAATTGATTTGAATGCTCTGCATAGTTTATTTGCTACTCAAATGCTTCACTCATATACACATCTACACTAACTGCTTTCTTTCTGACCTTTTTTTGTTTAAGAGCAGCACAAATATCTGTCAGTAGATAAGTTCGAGACTTAAGGTAGGATTTTGACACAAGCAAATGGTTTGCATGATGTAACACGGTTAGGTTTCTGTTTCACAGCGATGATAGAAAATTTATCTGATACACTTATTGTGTTGTTGCTGACCACCTGATTTGGAGTACATGGACAGAAAAACAAACAGGAATAAATGAACACAGTGCCTGAGGCCATTAAAAGCTCAGTGGACTTGCATACTGAATGGAAATCTATGGAAAGTTGAGGGCCATGGATTTGTGTGGTTTATGTATTTTTTTGCTATTGATTTTGTTTTTCACCTCTCTGCAGGAGCCTGATGCCAGTCACCCAGCTGTATGTGAGTGTAGACGCCAGCACCAGGGACAGTCTGAAGCGGATAGACCGTCCTCTTTTCACAGACTTCTGGCAGCGTTTCCTGGACAGTCTCAAAGCCCTTGGAGAGAAGGTGAAAGCTAAGAAATGTTCAGATTCCCTGATAGGAATAAACTTTTATTTCCATTTATTTGAAGTACAGAAATAACAAAATATTACACAGCAGTATATCTGTGTGAATCATCTTGCTACTTTGAATGCTAGGTGCCATCGTAACTGACAAAGTAGAAGGTTGCGTGTCATGTAAATGAAAGACATTCAAATGTTTAAACTACGGTAGAGGCTTACACTCGCATTATACATGTTCTGCTGAAGTAATTCAGATATATACATCTTTTCTCCAGGACTCAGTGAAGGTCATTTACAGTGCATCCGGAAAGTATTCACAGCGCACCTTATTCTAAAATGGATTAAATAAAAAAAAAATTCTCAGAATTCTACACACATAATGACAACATGAAAAAAGTTTACTTGAGATGTTTGCAAATTTATTTTTTTAAAAATTGAAAAAGCACATGTACATAAGTACCCACAGTCTTTGCAAAATTGAGCTCAGGCGCATCCTGTTCTCTGCAAGCAATCTCTGCAGCAATCCACCAATCAGGCCTATACGGTAGAGTGGCCAGACAGAAGCCACTCCTTAGTAAAAGGCACATGGCAGCCCGCCTGGAGTTTGCCAAAAGGATTCTCAGACCATAAGAAACAAAATTCTCAGGTCTGATGAGACTCTCTGGCCACTCTACTGTATAGGCCTGATTGGTGGATTGCTGCGGAGATTGCTTGCAGAGAACAGGATGCGCCTGAGCTCAATTTTGCAAAGACTGTGAATACAGTCTCCACAGAGGGCCTCTGGAGCTCTGACAGAGTGACCATCGGGTTCTTGGTCACCTCCCTGACTAAGGCCCTTCTCCCCCGATCGCTCAGTTTAGATGGCTGGCCAGCTCTAGGAAGAGTCCTGGTGGTTTCGAACTTCTTCCACTTACGGATGATGGAGGCCACTGTGCCTATTGGGACCTTCAAAGCAGTTTTGCAGTATTGCTGGTTTGTGCTCTGACATGAACTGTCAACTGTGACCTTATATAGACAGGTGTGTGCCTTTTCAAATCATGTCCAATCAACTGAATTTACCACTGGTGGACTCCAATTAAGCTGCAGAAACATCTCAAGGATGATCAGGGGAAACAGGATGCGCCTGAGCTCAATTTTGCAAATGCTGTGAATACTTATGCACATGTGCTTTCTCAATTTTTTTTTTTTAATACATTTGCAAAAATCTCAAGTAAACTTTTTTTCATGTCGTCATTATGGGGTGTTGTGTGTAGAATTCTTTCTTTTTTTTTTTTTTTTAATCTGTCACCTTATTTTTTGAGTTTCTGTGATGGACCTGCCATCACTGGTCAGGGATTTTTTTTTTCCACAGCTCATACCATGTGCTTACTAAGAACAACCTTGGGGTTGTTTTTAGATCATAGGAGGTAAAATCTCAGTAACCCTGCAGCGAGGAAGCTTAAAACCGGCTACTGTTGAATGACTTGACAGCTCCTGTGGAGGCTACAAGGTTTGGGTGATTTTGAAAGATATTGTTGACAGCAGCAGGAGGCAGGACAGCAACATCTCAGATATTTCCCAGCCCATCCCTCTCAAGTTTCCTTGATTTCAGCCCATTAATCAATTTCTCTAGGAGTTAAATATGCTAGACCTGGATTTATTACAAATGGAAGACATTTACAGTTGTCTATCAGAATTGATTCTGTGTTTGTGGATGTCGAGTACCTAGGTGCCGATTCAATTTAATTTAATAATTAAATAATAATTTAATATTGCGATTTTGTATGACTATTTTATAAATATCCCGATTTGATATTACATTTTCTTCCAATTTTGTTACCAGTTGTTAAGACCTTTGAGATATAGCCTTAATATAAGGTTTCTCAACCGTTTCAAAAATACTTCAAAAACAAGAGCTTAGTATTTAACTTTAAATTAAACAAAAAGCAAAATTTTTACTGAGCAGCATACATCTGTCATCTGCCATAATTATTATTTTTAAACAAACAGCAAATAATTTACTCCTACCACACGGTATGGCAATAAAGGACTAGTTTAGACCGTTCCATTTTTAGATAAGATTCAGGAGACCTTGGGGTCCATGGCACACCGACAGAATAGCCGCTGCATTGCTGTGATAGACTTACCACTTCAAACAAAGCTGTCATAATCAAACAATGTTGTAATGTCCATTGCTTCATTGTGACTGAACTGGCATTCCTGGGGGGCTCGTCCCCCTCTCATTACCACTTACTGTGTACTACCGGTTCTAAAAACGTCCAACTCCCCTCGGTCACCCTGTATAAAGTAATTAATAATATGAATTTGTTTCACTGGCAATCCACAACATTAAACCGAACTTAAAATGAATAAAAGGATATAGGCCTTGCTCATGCCTGCCACTTGGAAGATCCGTCTCAGTGCTTTTATTGTTGTCTTTCTTTACGTTCATGAACTCAATTGCAGTCATTTTGAGAGAGTTTGGAAGATCTGTAAAGGTTGAATTTGGGCAAAATGTTTCTTTATGGCATGTGTGCTGTGTTGCTGTATTGAGCACAAAGCCTTCAGAAAGCTGTAAATAAATGATGTTTGGCTTATCAAGTGATGAGATTTACTAGCTTTTTTACTTGGTAGTAGAGTAGATTTCTTTACTACCTTTACTTCTAAAAAAATCTATTTATTTGGTAATTTCTTTCTTTCTTTTTTTTTTGTAAAAAAGTTTAGCTACTTGTGCCATCCTGTATGCTACACAATGTGTATGTATATTAATTTATCCTAATAATAAACTTATTTTAATGTTTAGCTATTTAACAAAGAGAACAGTTGATATGGTGACTCTTTATGTATGGAGACTTTTGACTGATTTCCATTTACAGAAGGAACAACAGTCAAGCAAAGGAATAACTACTCTTTTATACTTTGCTCTATGGGAAAAGCTGGGTGAAAAACGTTTCTCTGTAACGTTTTTTAGTAACCATTTGTAAGTTTTTTTTTTTTGCTTTATTAACCTTAAGAGAAAGTACAGCAATAGCGCGGGTAGAATCGTTATGACTGCTGTAACATAAGCGATGAATACATTAATAAATAACTGCATATAAATAATGCATTTTTGAATAATAGCTATGAGCTTGGTAAAACTTTTAAATTATTTGATGGATGATGTAATAAAGCAGTTTTTGGTAGTGACTTCGGAGCAGTATATTTTTTTCTTCAGAGTGCACTGTAGTTAATAAGCATTGAGCATGTGCTGGTAGGGAGGGCGGCACGAATAATTTGGCCGACGTGATCCTCCTTGACTCAGCTCCGAACTCGGCGACCTTGAATCTGCAGCATGAAAATGTGCATCATTCTTTAGGGTTCAGTTGGAAAGCTATAGTTTATTGCGTCTTTTGTTTATTACCTAGAGATTATTAGCAGTTAAGTCTGCTTAATAAAGCTTTATTTGAGAAATGTGCTATACACACTAGAGGAACAGGAGTACTGTTGAGACTCTCATAGGCATATTTCCTAAAAGTTCTGTCACGTTGAGGTCTTTGTAAATATGAATATGTGCACAACACCAGCATTTGTATTTAAACATCTGTATCCAGACCAGGGGCCAAAATACTATTGACTACCCAAAGCTGATTTATTCTCAAGATATATGTTACATCTGAGCAGAATCTTCAGATATATCATTAGTCTGTTGTAGCCATGACTTAGGGCAAAGTACTTTTTTTTCATTCAGTTTAGGTGCTCGTTATTTCCTCTAAAGCTTTGTGTTCTGCTGCTTTGCATCAGCGAAAGTCAAAGAGATTAACTTTCAGACGGAGAGTGTGTCCTTGGCTCGTCTTGTGTTCTGTATGAATGAGTCGTGTTCTTCTGCTCAGGAAATCTTTACAAGACTCCAAGGTTCCTCGACCTCTTGAAAGCTTTAATTCATTTTTTTTTTTTTTTTTTTTTAAAGACATATCACCAATGTGTGTTGAATTTAAGATATACACAAATCAGCCATAATATTGTGACCACCCACCTAATAATAAATAGTCCCCCTTTTAGCCCTGACACCTCACAGCATGGACTTCACTGGACGTCTGAAGATGTGCTGTGGTTTCTGGCATCAGGCTGCCAGTAGCAGATCCTTTAAGTTCTATACTGTAAGTTACAAGAATCCATAAATCAGACTTATTTTTCTAGCACATTCCATAGATGCTCGATTGAAGTGAGAACGGGAGGCCAAATCAACACATTAAACTCTCTGTTCAATTTAATTCAATTCAATTTTATTTGTATAGCGCTTTTAGCAATTGTCATTGCCGCAAAGCAGCTTTACACAATCAAAAGAATTATTTAAGTTTGTATGAAATGTGAATGTGTATGAATCTGTTGTGTTCCTCGAACTATTCTTGAACCTTTTTTGCACTGTGCCAGTTGAATTTTCTGCTAAAAGAGGCTAATGTCACCAGGAAACACTGTTTCCATGAAGGGGTGTACTCGGTCAGCAACGATGTTTAGGTAGGTGGTGTGTGATAAAGTAACAGCCACGTGCTGGATCTCAAGGATCTACAGTATGTATACTGAGTTCAGATTACTGTCTGATGTAGATTTTGGCTTGTTCCCTACATGGCTGCATGGGCTTTCTTCAGGTTCTCCGGTTTTCTCCCACCTCTGAAAAACATGGCAGTTGGCAGAATGGCAGGGCTAAATTGTCCTAGGTGTAAATAAGTGTGTCAATGAATGTGTGTACAGTACCTGGAGATGCACAGATGCCCTATTGAGGGTGAAAAAAAAGGAGTTCATTATATGCTCAAGAAAAAATCTCCCCCCTGGTAATTTTCTATGGATAAATGGGAAAATCTCTTTCACACACACACACACACACTCTCTCTCTCTCTCTCCCTCTCCCTCTCTTGATCTCACTCTTCCACTTTCTTTGTTGTTCGTGTTCAGCTTAGTTGATATGGATATTATGAGATCTTTTGACAGGTTCTGTAATGCATCTTGCCAGTTATTCTTAGAAATACTAAAGAGCATATTCTCCAGAATGATTGACAGGGGAAATCAGCAGACATGGAACTGAGGAGTAGCCATTGTCACATGAATGCATAGCCTTTCTTTAGAGTTTCTGTGCTGGTGCATTTTGTGTTATGATGGGTTTAAGGTATAAGACTGTTTGGAAAGATAAGGAGAGATTTGCGTATATATCTCTTTCACTTACCTGTTTCGGGCATAGGTAAATAAAAGACTATATAAGAAAATATAACAGTGCAGGTATAAAAAAAAAAGACTTTTTATCTTTCTTTGGAATATGTTTGCATGTCTTATGGAATAGTTAGTTGTGGGGCAGGATGTGTCACCAAGCAGCATATGATTTGAGTTTTTAAAAAAACTTTTTGTTAAAGATTCCCTTTGTTCATGTCTCGCCCTTTGTAGCAACAACGCACAGTGTACCGCTTGACCCTGGTGAAGGCCTGGAATGTAGACGAGCTGAAAGCCTATGCTGAGCTTATTGCACTGGGCCAGCCAGACTTCATCGAGATTAAGGTAAGGCCCAATGTTTTCTTCTCTTAACATATATATATTCCCTCTCTTTAGTTATCAGGGTCATATCAGTCACAAATATTGTACTCTAATTGACAGTTCCTTCAAATTCCCTTAGAAAGAACTGGTGTTTTGTTCTTGTTTTCTAAGCATCTACAGTAAATCAGATCATTTTACCCCACAAGGCTGCAGATTAGTTGACCTGTGTTTGAAGAATAAATAGGAAGATGAGTGAGGTGTATCCAGCCTAACCAGATAGCTATCTGAAGACTAAATTTTAAAAAAATCTGTGCGTTAGTTCATTATCAAGAGAACAACATAATGACTAAGTCATTACATTTACTCCATGGCCAAGTGGACAAGTAATGAATCGAGACGATCAGCAAAATAATTGAATCTTTAGTAAGATGAATTATTTAGTTTTTTGCGGGGAAAGGAAATTAATGTACTGAGAAATTACTGGAAGTGCTCTAAGCACTATGTTGAACTCTAATTATTATAAATGTTGTAGTGGAATTGTTTTTTTTTAAAATATATTTTATGTAATATTTACAATGTACTTAAGTATTGTTAAACATATGTTTTTAGGCATTTGACTTTTCAGTGCTTGACTTTCAGTATTCTGACTCATGAACAATCCTGAACTAAGATAGACCTGATGTCCTACAGTGATGCACTGAAAATATTGAAAGCTCATATTCATTTTGATAAATAAGGATAAAAAAATTAATGTGTTGGATTTATTAAAGTAATTCTAATCCTTTTTTTCAATATTGCTTTCAGAGTGTGAGATATTCAAATTGTTGTATACTGCCTGGCTAAAAAAAAAAAAGGGTCAACTGCTTGGCCTATATCAAGCAAACACAAGAATTACTGGGTTAAGAACTGTCCAATGTATTATTAAAACATGGAAAGATAGCTGAAGTCACCTTTGCACAAGAAATGTGAAAAAAATATCATGAATGACTGATTGGAGATAAATGTTTAACAATAAAAGTAAGCATAGCCATACAGCATGATGAGAACTCACAAGATTGGGACTGAACATCTGTGTGTCCATAAGAAAACCATTTGTTATTGAGGATAATTAGAGAAAAAGCCTTTGGTTTGCCTGCATAAAAAATGTCATATGGTCTGATGAGTTCCGATTGATTCATGTCAGGTTAAGAAGGAAAGAGCATGAAGCGATGCACCTATAATGCATAATACCCAGTGTACAAGCCTCTGGAGACAGTGCTAAGATCTGGGCTCAGCAGTGTTATGTGACAATAAAAGTCAACTGATTACCTGCATGTACTGAATGACCAAGGTATCACATCTATGGAATTTTCTTACTTATTCAAAGATTTTAATGCCATATTTTTCTTCATCAAGTAAGGATGAGCCGCTGTTCAAATGGGCAGTTTTCCAGGCATCTTAATCTTGGCATGAACCTGCACCATCCACTCTACACATTCCATATAAGTGGCTGGCAGTGTACATGGTTTTTAAGAACTGGAAGTGGAAAATTCCTTATAATATTCCACAGTTACTAAATATTTTTAATCCAGCTAATAAAAAAGGCATTAAACAATTCTCCTTAAAAAAATTTATTAAGCAAACGTCATATAGGCAAAAATGTGAATGGTAACTTCTTCCTTTTCTATCCTTCCATGCACACTGTTTACAGACTCATAAACATTAACATTATTCCCTGTAAAAGTGTTAAATGTAACCCTTAGATGTTACCCTAGAATTTTTTGTGGCTTTCCATTATACTAATCACCAAATATCTCTGGAGTGATTTTTGCTAGAGGACCACTCTTTGGAAGAGTAACAGTGTTGTTGACTTTCCTAAATTTGTATATCATCCTCATCACATTGAATGGGTGGAGGCCAAATCAAAGGGCTTTTAACCTTTTCCAGCCTGGAGACCACTGATGACTCTCTTTCTGAGATCCTCATGAATCTTTGATTGTGGCTTGCCATGGCACACTTAACTAAACCTGTGTGGTTGCCTCCTCTTTAAATTCTTCCTCCCCTGCACTCTTCTATCTGCCATTACGTCCATTATGAGGCGAGGGGAATCTTGCCGGTCCGCAGTGAAGCTGTTAATCCCATTTAGCAGCCGTTCAACAGCCTCTTGATGCGTCACTGCAAACAGGCTTGGCGCATTTCCATTCCAAAGTGAAGCAGCGTGTAACTTTGACATGCTGTTTCCTAGCAACAATAATCGAGCTGCTTTGACGGACATTGGGATGCCAGGATTTGTGTGACCCTTTCTCGATAAAACACACACAAGAATGTGTGGAAATCTGCTGAATATTGTGTTTTAGAAGTTTGCTACTACCAGACTGCTTTTTAATAAAGTGTTAATAGTATTTACATTTTTTTCAGTTCTGCTTTCCTCCTATTAGTGAGTAATTATCATCAAAATTGGAAGATGAATTAAATCTTCAGGAACTCATTAGCCTTAAAAACATCTCATTGCTTTGATGACACTAATGGCAGTATACAAATTATGTAACTGCCCTCACAAGATGTCCCTGGTCTTTGGGAGGAAAAGGTAATTATTTCTTATAATTATTTTATTGCATAAAATGCACTAAAATAATGTTTAATCTGCTGATTTCCAGAAGCAGAGAGCCAATATATTTTCCCCCTCTTTTATTATTCGTTGTGCATACTCTGAAGCACACCAATTTCTCAAGTGAGGGAGATTTTTTTCATCACGCAATGATGTAAAGTGGAAGTAGTTTGTAATTATACTTTTTAAGGTTCATCAGACTTTTTTTTTAATTAAAGAAATATTTTTATTCTGATGTATACAATACAAAGATCCAGACTTTTTGGTTACTTACTATGATCTTAAATTAGTTAAAATTATTAGCAAATACTTTCAAACCTACGCATTAAATTTACTTTGTGAATATTTTAGTTACATTAAGTACGGTATTCTTTATTCAACCAGGTTGTTGTAAAAAGTATTTTACATTTACTTGAAATAAGAGTGAAACATACTCACCCTTTTACAAAGTACTGTGTGTATTTACCAGGAAAACCAATTGCCATTTAGGCCCTCCGAGTGGCGCAGTGGTAAAGTGCTCGCCCTATCATCCGGGGATCGCTGGTTCGATCCCCGGGTGATGCTGTTA